>JANAVB010040014.1:2267521-2690976 GCA_029216955.1 Iris pallida | reverse complement strand
TCCTAGCTAATGCAGGAAGAAGATGATCCCCACAACCGAGTTTAGTAGACATTAAGATTCTAAGAAATAACAGTTCAAAATCAAAATCGATTTGATTTAGGAAGACAATGGACTGATTGAATGAGAAGGAACCTACACTGAACGCCGGAAAGCTCTGGTATGCTAATCCAGCTCCTCTGGAACAATGCCTCCGGTGAATGTTGTCCCTCCACCGCCGTGTCTAAGGAATCAAACACTACTCGATGATCTGCACAGAAGACTCCTCGAGCTTCCTGTGTTCGCCATGGCTGTCCTCCTCTAGATTAGGTTGAGAAGGACCAATTTGAAGAGGAGAAGGAATTTAGATCTAAGAAAAATGGAAAGAAAATGAGGATTGATACTGCTTAAATAGGCAGTTAGAAATTTTGAAAAGGAAAAAGGAAATTGGAGGGAAAATCCATGGGTTTGTTAGAGCCATGTGCTCTGCAGCTCAGAAGAATGTAGAAAAATGACTACTCCTAACCGAGCTATGGGTTGAATAACCTAATGGCCATGGCTTTGAAATGGGCCTAACTAATGGGCTAAATGAAAGGCTAAACTAAATGCAATCCAACTATTTTAAAAAGGCTGGGTAAAGGAAACCCACTCTAAGAAGTGAGGAAAATAATAATAAAAAATTATATTCAAGGAAATGATTTAATACTATTGATTTTAAAATTTTATATAAAACTGAGAGGTGGAGTTACAATTTCAAACATGGTGCACTTATCATGTCTTGTACTTTAGGATTATAGTTTCATTCCTGTACATTACATTTCCTATACTTATATTTCCTGTACTTTATATTCCTGCACTATAGTTCTTGTACTTTATCTCCTGTACCTACTTTCCTGTACTTTCATGTTCATTTTCTGTATTTCATTTTCATGTACTCCAGTACTCATTTCCTTATCATGTTCTTGTTCATTACCTAGAACTGTACTTTGCTCCGCTCCTGACTAGGATATGTTGCAGGTGAGTTGGAGGCTCTGTGCGATACGTATTATGGCCGAGAGCCAGTAGATGCAGTAGAGCCAGCTGGAGTTGCTCTTGACCTAGAGGCTGTTGAAGCCTAGAGCTTTACCTTAGTAGTTTACATTTTCTTGTACTTTGAGACTAGTAGACTTACTTTTATTTGTTGGAATGTAATAAATTCTGAGACATGTACTTGATTCTGGGATACGTTTATAGATGCTGTGATTTGTACTTGTCATATTTATCTGGTTAGATTTTCCTAGATTGGTACAGCTTACTTCGTCGTGTCTAACGACGAAGGCTGGGCGTGTTCGACTCGTGTTCGATTATTCGGGAGCGGGTCGTGACACATCCAGTTCCCGAAATATCTAAACTCTACGATGAGATTCCAGATAAAACCTTGGAGTCCAACATGATTTCAGAAGAAATTCTTACATGGCATTTATTCTTTGATGGTGCATCCATAATTGGACCAAAAGGTGCTATTGTTGTTGGAGTCAGAATCGTCCTCGTCTCACCAGAAGGAGTAGCTATCCAAAGAGCTTATTCTTTAGATGAGTCGTGTTCTAATAACGTGGCTGAATACAACGCTCTGCTCATTGATCTCCAATTGGCTAAAGAATTAGATATTGAGTATCTTAAAGTTTTACGGAGACTCCAAACTGATTGTCAATTAAGTTAGAGGCACATACGAAGTTCGACATCAAGATTTGGTTCCATATCATGATGCAGCGATCAAGATCGCTACTTCATTCAAAGGCTTCTTTATCGAGCATGTACGCCGAGCGTGTAACACGGAAGCTGATGCACTCACTAATCTTGCAGCAATATTAGCACCCATTAGAAGACAACAAATGATCGTCATCACTAATAGAGAGTTATTTTGTGTCCAGAATAACTTAAATATGGAAGTTAACAACCCAAACATGGAATTCAACAATTCAGTTGAAATTTGTGCCATCAATGAAGACTGGAGGACTCCTTTTATAGACTTCGTGGTCTATGATCCTACCCAAAGATCCTAAGAAGGCTACAACAATTCGACGACGGTCACTCAGATTTTACTATAATCATATTACAAAGACACTCTACCGACGAACGTTTGACGGCTTACTCCTACGTTGTCTTGCGGGGGAAGAAACAAAACAAATACTTCGTGAAGCTCATGACGGTGTTTGTGGCGCACATCAACCTGGTTTTAAATTACAGGATCACATTCGCCGTATGGGCTATTGGCCCTCAATGGTATCTGATGCAATCGTATGCAAGGAAGTGCCGAGCATGTCAAATCCATGCTGACTTCATTCATCAACCGTCAAATTTCTTCACCCGACGGTATCATCTTGGCCCTTTGAAGCTTAGGATATGGATGTTATCGGTCCTATCAACCCTCCCTCGTCTTGAGGACATCGGTTCATATTATCCATAATTGATTATTTCTCAAAATGGACTAAAGCAATACCTCTAGCTGAGGTCAAGACAAGCAGCGTTATCAATTTTATTAAGCATCATGTGATCTACAGATTCGGTGTTCCTCGACGAATCATTCATGATAATGGGCCACAATTCATCAGTCTGAAGTTCACTCGATTCTGCGATGACAACATGATCAATAATATTGCTTCTACAGCTTACAATCCTGTAGCTAACGGGTTGGCTGAAGCATTTAACAAGACCATCATCAAACTCCTCAAGAAGTTTGTTTCTACCAACAAACGAAACTGGAGTGAGAAGCTTGGAGAATGTCTGTGGGCTTACCGTACTACAGTACGTACTCCTACAGGCTGCATGTCGTTCTCTTTAGTATATGGATGCGAAACTGTCTTACCATTGGAAATCCAGATCCCTTCTATAAGGATTGCCATTGCCAATGAACTCACAACCGAAAACAATGATCGTCTGAGACTTCAGGAGCTTGAAGCGCTTGACGAGAAACAGCTCATAGCTCAACAACATATTGAGTTATACCAAGCTCGTTTATCAAAAGCCTTCAACCGTAAAGTCAAAGTCCGAACATTTCAGAAAGGATAATTAGTTGTAACCGTCAGACGTCCTATGATTATGACACACATGAACAAAGGCAAATTCGAAGCGAAGTGGAAGGACCTTACATTGTAAGCAAAGTTTTCTCCAATGGGGCTTATCAATTGACTGGTATGGATGGTCGAATCGCCATGATGTCCATTAATGGCAAATTCTTCAAGAAATATTATGTCTGAAGATAATGAAGAAATATCAACACAGAGACTCATAATGTAAATAAAATTCTTTTTTTTATTTGCATAAATTCAGACAGAAGGAAATACATAAAATTAACGAGGACCGGAGCCCTCTTGACTGAAAACATATTTCGCAAGAAGCTCGAAGACATTATTGTCCGATGACACCAGCAGTTCATAGGCAACCTTCCTCAGAGCTTCTTCCTCGGCAGTACTCCCAGGCTCCACTAATATCCTGCTTTTCTCCAGGAATAGTCAAGCTTTCTCTGACTTCTGACTGAGTAGGCGGTGGGGGCTCATCGGAAGGAGTGTCGAGGATGGCTTCGATCTTCGGGATAACTCCCGTCTCCTTAGCCATTTCTTCTGAAGATATTTGTGAAGGAAAAAAACGGGTGAATGATGCTTTCATAAAAAATCTACACTATTTATAGACAGAAAGGCCAAACATTATGTGTCAGGAACCGAAACAACCTTTCCTCGAAAAGGCATGTTCGTTCATCTTGTGAAGAAATCTTCATTTACTCTTTGTCTTGAGAATCGAAGCGACCTTTCCGTGAAAAGGCATGCTTATTCATCAGTCTTTTTTATTTCTACTTCATTACAGAAATGGGTCTACATTCATTATAATTTATTTACTTTTTCGTAAATAAAGCTACATGATAATAAAAAAACTCAAAATCCCCGTGGAGTCTATCCAAATCATCAATTCCATCTTTTGAAACCCAGCTGTTTTAAAAGATATCTTTTCTTTATGATAAACCCGTATTATCACAGATATCTCGTCTTTTTAGACATGATATCTTGTCTTTAAGTCCTAACCGATTTGAAGATCATCAATAAAAAAATGAAGAGTTCACGTCCACATTACCTCTGGATTATATTTTCTATCATCATATCAAATCAAATCATAAAGAAGAAAAAATTATTCTTTATTCCTTCTTTAAAAATATAGATACATCTTAATGGAAATCTATTACATCTCGGATTTTCATTCTGAATATAACAAATGAAGGTCTATTACATCTTTGGATCTTCTGGTTGATGCCAGTTCCTTGTCGTCTTGATCTGAAGCAGCGAGCAAGACAACAGAATCAACTCTGGTCTTCTCTCTCAGAAAGACGAGAGGAACCCCAAAGTACAGCAGCTCAAAGACAAGCTGCTGTCAATACAACTGGTGAGAAGAGACGACCCGTCATGAGAACTAGGAATGAGATCACCCTCGTGATACGATTCCTAATTCTGTGTCTCCACCGTCCGACTCTTATGTATAAAGGCCCTTCATACCATCTCGAGGAAGCCCTTTTTAACATGAAGAGTCATGAGCTCTCTGATGTGTGTCAAAGTGGTTCAACTTCATAGGATCCAAGATCACCAATGCCAGTTCTGGGGAATGTTGTTAGTTGGTCCCCTGCAAACATCAGAAAGAAGAAGAGAATACAGTAAAAGTTCTTTTCTTATCGCAACTATTCATACGCAATAGAAGCTGAAATATTATGCACGTTCATAGGCGTATATTTCGGGAAGAATGAAGCACGAAAGCACGAAAAGTACCACATGTCGTTCAGAAGTTTGTGTTATCAGAATCGAAAAAAGTTTAAAAAATGTGTGTGTGGGGGACGTGTCAAGACAGTTACACAACAAAGCTCAAATGTGACAGGATTTAATAAGGTCCAATTTTTCATTTCATAATAGAAAAGTGGACAGACACTATAGACATAGACACTATGACCATTATGCATAATGACGCTCTTGTATCACGTCACTTCTTCTCGTTATCAGCCTGACGCAAGGCAGCGTTCAATTCCTCCATGTTATAGATTCCCGAACGATACATCAAACGGAGGAATCCTTCCCTATGTTCTAATGCGCCACATTCTTCGGAAGAAGACGATGGCCCACCACTGGAGCGAGTGAAAACTATTGAGGTCAGGCCAAAACAATCCAGAAAGTTTTCCACCCTCAGAGACGGGTCAGCTTCTAGCAAATACTCTACAGGCGCAGAGTGTAACTCCTTCTCAGAAGCTTTGTCGTTGCCATGGTTGTTCGTCTCCTGCTTCATGTTCTTTTGGAAGCCATAAGAGTGAATGAAGATAGAGGTTGGGCATCATGCCCATATATATATATACAGTGAAGGTAAGCCCCCGCCGACTCTTCGTCTTCCCAATAAATGGGCACGTATCACTAAACGAGGGAGAAAAAAAAACGTTTTGAAAAAGAGCGCCCCATAAATAGGTTCATCGTTGGAAATAAACCGAGCATTTAATGCTCTGATTCAGTCAGGTCGCATGACACTCACATTGTGCTGCACTCAACATACGCGGCCATCAGATTGCGCAACAATCAGGTTGCGCCGTATTTTGCCGCACAACGCGTCAAAATTATGCCCAAAAGATAGCAATACTTTTTGAAACGCTACACAATGCGTATCAACAGCAACCAAACCCTAATAAGGGAGGCACAAGTTATGGAGTATGCCCAACTCTAAAAAGAGCGTGCGCACACTGTCAGAATCAAGTCAAACCCTAAATAGGGTGGTCGATGATTAGTAGGGTGGTCGATAATCGGGTCTATAGTCAGAATCACTGTCAGAATCAAGTCAAACCCTAAATAGGGTGGTCGATGATTAGTAGGTCTGGCCGTCTCTCGACGTGATGAAGGTGGAACTCGCATGGATGACTCCACAGTCTTACCCTTCTCAGCAGCGGAGCGCTTGGGTGCCATTGTCGTCGATCGAAGTTCTCAAAGATCGAGAAAAAGGAGAAGAAGATAGGGTTTTCTCTCTCGAGGTATCTCAAAACGAGGGTGGAGAATGAAAAATCCAAGGAGTACGACTATTTATAGCTTTAACAAGGCTGAACCGTGCAACTTATGCTGAAGAAGCGGGCTCGAGTTGACTGGCACAATCCAAACAAAACTAGCATAATTCAAAGTATTTCAAAACTTTGAAGTATTTTTAAGTTTCGAAAACTTTGAAGGGGGTCTTGTAGAGGATAAAAATCAAGCCGCGCCGCCCACTAAAGTGTGCAATCATCAAGTGGCGCCAAATCATTATATTGCGCCGGATCATCAAGTTGTGCAGCATCATGTTGCGCCAACATCAGGTTGCGCAGGACATAGGTTACGCGAGCACCACGTGATGCACTTCCTCGAGAAGCTGTAACGGCATCATCATTACCTGACAAACTGACAGCACGGAGATTAAGGAGAATCCGTTTAAATCCCGCACAACGCGGCGCTCGAGAAGATTTTGTTAGCATGTAATTAATGCTGACAGCTGGTTCGCGCAAGTTATTATGTGGCGCAAGAATTAATCAGTACAGCACAAAAGAAAAACCTAGTCAAAGGCGCCAGTTGTTCAGTTGTGCCTATGCGCAGTCTGACAAGTTGGCGCCACTTAATCAATTTTTTTTAACAGGGTGACGTGGCACGCAAGGCACCAACTTCCCAGAGCGTGCTCACTACACTGCCCACGACCACGCGCATCTCAATTAAACGATGTCACACGTCCATAGCAGTTGGTACAACCGTTCGCACAAGTTGCTACATTGTGCCACGCGCAACCTGATGAAGCTCGCGCAAGATGATCAAACAGTGTTCAGAACAGGGTGACATGGCGCGTGAGCCACTAACTTCGCAGAACGTGCCCACTATACTGCTCACGACCACGGCGCATCTCAATCAAACGATACCACGCGTCCACAACAGTTAGTGTAACCGTTCCCGCAAGTGAACAGGAGGCGCACAACCTGAAGCGCGCGCAACCCAGAATAACTGCTGAACATTTATTTCAAGAACTCTATAAATAGAGTTTCAAATCAATCTCAAAGCATTAAGAGTGATTATAATCTCCTGCTAAAGTGCTGCTGCATTCTCCAGAGGCTCGTATTTTCGATATCACATCGTCCAAGGGATAAAGTGATCATCTTCTGATCAGATTTCTATAGTTGTACTTCCCCAAAAATCAATTGTACTCCTGTACTCTTTTTTTAGTTTGTAATAAAACTTTTGTTTTTTGTAAACATTAGCATTTAGCAATATGTCTACAATCCACTTGTTATTTATTAATTTATAAAAAAATTAGTACCTGTAGAGGTTCTATTTTAAATTTCCCAAGGGCCTCTAAAAAATCCAAATTAATTCGGATTCATAATATTAGCCTGCAAAATAAACAATAGTTCATGTTTTTTTCTTACAAAATAAGATATATCCAGTGTTATGGTATTAACTTGGACTATAAATTTTTGATCAGTGGTGGCAATTTCCAAAAGAGTAAGGGTCGTTTGGATCTCATTTCAAACTCATTTTCTGATTTTAAACTTACATAAAGTAGCAATTAGAGTTTGGCAACTCTTTTCCCACATTTGTTTAAACTTTATTTTGGGGGACATGTTAAAATTTGTTTTCAAAAAAACTTCCAAGTCGTGTTTTCCCAACACGCCTTTTTCCAAATCTTGTGGGTCCCTATTCTCTCTCTATGTTCTCTCATCATCATCTCTCTCTTCCAAAACATGGTTTTCCATTTCTCAGGTGCTCCATCTACCCTCCCGAGAGCGAACTGTGTCGGAGGAGCTCAAGCTCGCGGTGGGGCCCCACAAGCTCCCTTTTGGAGCTAAAGCTCGCCGTGAGTGCCCTTCCGACGACCTTCTTCTTTCCGTCAACTTTCGAGTGAAAGCTCGGTCGGCTGAGGTTATACCATTTGGGCTCGCATGCTCGGTGCGGTGGTCCTTGTTGGGCCCGACCTAGTCCTCGACCGCCTCACCGAGAACGCTGAAGCGGACGTTGAAGGACGACGACCTCGATTGCCTCGACGAGGACGACGAGGACGATGACCTCGACCACCTCGACGAGGACAACAACCCCTCGGAACACGACATTCGAAGTTCAAAAACGAAGTCAACGAGTACGACGACCGCGATGCAGGCGACTGGACCGAACTCTTAAGAGTATCGCGTGGGGGTGGTGCTGGGACCACACGATGGTCGTGGAGTCGGGGAGGGGGGAGGGCCGGTGGTGGTAGTTCTTGGTGGGGGTGAGACACATGGCACATAGATGGGAACTTAGCTGTAAGTTTGTGACACATGACAAAGATAGCTTAAAATTTTCTTTTTTGAAAATATTTACCAAACAAAATTTGATATTTTTTCCCATAAAAATATTTTTACATATGAAAGCAACAAAACACAAATTCAAAATTTATATGTTCAGAAAATAATTTTATAACATATAAAAACTGTTTTTAGAAAGAAATTTTCTAGGAGTAATTTCCTATCTACGTGTCATTTTCTTCTGAACACCCATCGGGCGGCTAATATCAAACCAGAATACGACTTCGAATCGGACGGCCTAGAATCGTCGATCAACAATGGAACATTTTGAACTCTCGATTTGAATGATTGAATCCAAAAAAAAAAAAAAAAAAAAAAAAAAAAAATAAAAATAAAATAAAATTCCCAACTCAGATTCAAAGAACCCCTCCCCCCCCCCCCCCCCCCCCCTTCCTCACAGAGAAACCTTAGAGAGAAACTGAGAAATCTAGCGACAGAAAGGAAGAAATCCAGAGAGAGAGATAAAGAGGAAGAAGCTCTAGAGAGAGAGAGAGAGAGAGAGAGAGAGAGGATGGAAACCCTAATGGCGGAGAGAGTGCAGAGCAGCCTCCGGCTCTTCATGCACCGCAACGCCATCTTCCTTTGCGAGCGCCTCTGCGCCGAGTTCCCGAACGAGGTATGCGCTCTAAAAGCTCGTGTTCGTTTCTTGTTGAACTACCGATGGAAGCGTTTGATTCTTGTATTTTTTAGCTGGGAGCTAGGGTTTTAGGCTTGCGAATGGTATTGATTGGATATGGGTTCCAATGGATAATTAGGGTTGGATTTGCTGCTGGATAGTTACTAGCTGGAAGTTTTCTTTGGTACAGTCTCGAATTGCGAATTCAGGAGGGTTCGGGTTGTTACTGGACCAATGCCCACGAATTTACTGAGGTTTTCTTGGAATTATATAGATTTATTGTTATTTTCAGGTTAATTGCTTGTGGGTTTTGTGGGAATGGGGGTTCTAATGGAAATTGGTGTCTTGGAGGCTAGGTTTTCTGAAAAAAGCAAAGATTTTTAGAGTCCTTTTTGAACGTCCAGAGCTTCGTATCGTTCAATCTTGTGTTTGTTTCTGGTTGAGTTGCCAATGGAAGGGTTCAATTCCTGTGTTTCTTTAGTTGGGAGCTCGGGTTCGGTCGGTTATAGTTATAGTTGGTAGAAAAGTTCAAAACTTGATTTTTTCTTTCATTCAGAAGTGTCTGGTTTGTTAGCTGAAGTAACTTGGTTCAAATGATTTTTACTGGAATCCTGTATTTCAATAAAAATGGTGCTGTGTATGTGTCCATCATACTCGTTCGACATGCAAATACGCTCCAAAATATGCTAGGACACAGCCAAAATCTAGGTTTTAGGATCTGTTTTCTCGTTGGAAGCTAAGGTTTTCTTTAGTTTTACTAGGTCTAAACTGGGCTTTACCTTCAATACATTCTTGAATGGTGTATACAGGGTCGCATGTCCGTTCTTTAGTGAATAGAAGATTCTGTTTGGTAGCTAAATGAATGTTCTTCGAGGTTTTCTTGGAAGTTGTTTGGGATTTTACATCTACTAGTACAAGGTTATGTGGGAATTAAGGTTTATAGTTGGATGCTGGGGTTTTGGTTTTACTTGGTTATAATTTTAGTTGACAGATACTTCCAAGTGATGCTTCGTTGTACAGAGTGGATTAGTTTGCCTGATGTTGATTATTAAGAAAATTGACTTTTTTGTTTGGTACTGATGTGTTATGCAATCTGGTTGGTCAATTCTTGTTCACATGCCACTAATATAGTTTTGTAAAAAGTAAGAACATTGTGCTTTTAGTTGGTTTTCTCCAATTCTTGTATCTTTTTATTTTTTAAAGCTTTGGCAAGGTTGTAAAAGTTGCTAGGTGCTAGTCGGGCGGGCACCGGGTGCCTAGCCCGCCTAGGTCTAGGTGATAAAAAACCCCAAAAAACAGTGCTGAAAATTGCAGCAATTGTCCATAAAACCCAAAACCTGCATAGTAGAGCGTCGGACGGGCACTAGGCGGGTGGCTAGGTGGGCATCAGACGGGCACTGAGCGCCTCCTAGAACCGATTTTTAGAACACTGAGCCTGGGGCTTTGCTTGGTTATCTATTTGTGAGATTTTAAGTTAAATTTGTTAGCTTTGAACTATTTCATGCAGTTGAAAATCTTAATTCATCTTAGTTGTTAGTTTGATTTCTTAGTTCTGTAGTAACTCTTTATGAGGAGTTCTTCAGTTGGTTTTAGAATTTTGATGATCCGTGTTATCTAGGTCTCAAATGTATGGGGGTTTCAATGCGTTTAAAGTTTGGTTGTCAATTGGATTTTTTTCTCGTTCAGGTTAAGTTTTAGTTAGCTAGAATTATGACAGGTTGGTAGTGCGCCTACCTAGTGTTAATTTAGGGCATCCCTTAGCTATGATTTTAGATCCAATGATCTATTCTTTCAAATGGATAGTAAAAGGGCGATTTCTTGGTAGAGATAGAAAATCCACTTATATTATATATTTTCTTTCGATATTTTTTTATTCAAGGAAAAGAAACCGTGGAGATGAAATAACCGCAACATCTTGAATCAAGCATTGAAGGAATTGAACCAAGATTTCCATATGGATGGGGTGGAGTATTAGTATATCTGATACATAATTTAAATCAGTGTTGCCTAATTCGCCAACCCCCCCTACATCCCACGAATTGGGACGAACGATCCCGAACGGGGTACGTTCGCGACCCAGGTCGCCAAATTTTGCGACCCGAACGGCGACCCCAAATAGCGTACCGAATAAGTCTACCCCCACTGCACCGCGTACCGGATAAGTTAATCATTTTTATTTTATTTTTATATAGTGTGTACTTCTATATAATTGTATATGGTACAAAATATGACCTAGATAAAAACGAACGACGATCCCAAATAGCGTACCGAATAAGCCTACCCCCACCACACCGTGTCCCGGCTGAGGTACCGTACCGCAAAGTGACCCACGATCCTGGTAACATTGGTTTAAATGTAATAATCTGTCCTCTAAAGAAGGAAAAATGGAATGAATTGAGCGTAAGTTACGAGATTTTGGTATTTTTTTGGAAGGGGACTTAAGGGAGGCAAAACAAATAGCGTCCCTATAGCTGCTAGTGAATGCGATGAAAGTATAGATGTGCTCCACTTGAACGCGGAAAGGTTCTACGGTGAAGAGCACAGTCAAGGCGACCTTATTAAAAAGAACATTTAGGACATTAAAGGGAAATTGAAAAGTCACGAATTCTAGCTTCCTCTTTCCTGTACCCTTGAACAGACTTGACAACAAAGATATGATCAATATACTTCACAAAGCCGTAGCCTTTGCTCAAACTAGTGCTCTTGTCCTGGATCATAATTGCCTCACGAGGGTTTCAGAAAGATGTTCCCCATTTGATTATGGTTGCTATTGAAAATAGAGATGTTGGATTTTGTTTGATAGGTAAATTAATGTGTGATCTAGTGAAAGAGTTATTGTTTGCATTATACCGGCGTATTGTTTATATGGTTTGCTTTTGGGCATGTTGTATTTTGAGTCTGCTTGCTGCCTTCCTGTGCATCTTAGGTTAAAACTTATACATTTGAACTAATGGTTATGATCTAAATCTCTCTAATGCAGTTGAATTTGCAACTGCTGGCGACATGTTATCTACGGAACAACCAGGCTTATAGCGCATACCACATTTTAAAAGGTAGACATTATACTCTACTTCATGGCAGTTCGCATCATAGTGAAGATCTTATAATATAGCACACAATTCTTCACAATAACAGTTGATTATATCATATGTCAAAGAATCCTTGTTTGCATGTCTTACTAGTTAAATGGACCATTTTTTATACAAGTGTCTCCTTAATTTTCCACGAGGAAGCTACTAACCGACCGTACATACAAGTATTAAATAAGTGAATTGTTTATATCATGGGCATTGTCTTGGGGAGTTTCATGTGAAGTTTCAGTAATTCCAGAGTAAAGCTGTACATTTCCATCATTAAGATACTTGTCTTTTCCGATGAACTAATATTGGGTTCTGATTGTTTTGTTGCATAATATCAGAACTGATGTCTACCATGTTTTTGTTCTTGTCAAATACAAAGGAATACACATGCCACAATCACGCTACTTGTTCGCAGTATCATGCTTTCAGATGAATCTCCTCCGTGAAGCTGAGGAAGCTTTATGCCCAACCAATGAACCCAATGCTGAGGTATTTTTATCCTTGATATCTTTGTCTCCGTCTCTCGCTCTACAAACAAATCTTGGATGAACGTGTAGTCTTAAGCACTGAAAAGGATGCACCTAAAGCTCTTTTGTTGAGTTTTTTGTTTGATATTCTATTAACCAAGAAGAGATAATGGCATGTTCAACTGCTAATTATCTGATTTGTAGTGTGCATGTGAGAGGCAAAACCATTGTACATCTCAATGCAATTTTATGCTTGCATGCATGTGACTTCCCCTTTTATTGCATACCTCCTCTTTCCCCCTTTTTATTAACTCGTATGTCCCATTTTTCACTATACATTCATGGACGACCTGAACTTTTTTGTGCCTTTCTGTATGTAGAGCTCTTGCTACAAGGGTATTCACATGTGTGAGGCGGAAGGCCTGTTGAAACTCTGCACTTTTGAGTCAAAGTTGATTTGTGCTCAGATTGCGGACATAAACATTATTAAAGATTTTGGACCATAATTCAAAGGGCACTTGCATTAGTGAGATTGTTTTAGTTGTAGTCTTGCCACATGCCAGATTAAAACTGCACATCTGCTTAGACTTGTAGGTTATTGCTTGCCGAAATCCATTCATATGTGAGATTAAATTACTTGTCTCTCTTATATGTGCTTATTTCAGAAGTATTCTCAATACATGCCTTCTAATGGGTGTTTTTCATCTTCATGCTCTTAATTGTGCGCTAGGTCAAACTATTTTCGGTATTCCAACATGTTTGTAGATTCTGAGCGGGATATTTGAAATATTTAAGTACATTGGGTACCAACTACCGAGCAAGTACATAATGACCATACAGTTGCATGCCAACTTTATAATTTGTGTACGAGTCAGATCAGCCTGCAGCCTGGTAGATCAGCAGATAACAGTATTGAGAAGAAAAACCCAGCCTGCAGCCTGTTATCCCACTCAGATGTCAGTATTGAGAAGAAAAACCTAGCATGCAGCCTAGTTGTATGATTCATACACAAATTATAAAAATGGCCATGCAAGTGCATGGACATGCTGTACTTGCTCGGTAGTTGGTACCCAATGTACTTAAAAATTTCAATTATCCCACTTAGAACCTACAAACATTTTAGAACACCCCCACAGTCGTTGGGATGGGGTTCACTCCTAACTCATTTATATCTCATGTTCGCCCTCACTCGTTGAGGCCTCAAACCACCCACATCCCCCTTCTCAGTCGGCGAAGTCTCACAACACAAACTGTTTTCGTAGTATGATCGCTGAACATCCGACGGTTTGAATTTTTCTCAAATTTTTACCAAAAACGATCCGAATATGGACCCTAATTATTGGGCTGAGAAACTTCGGGAGCAACTTTAAGTCGGATACAAGGAGACAACGATTGGATGTGAGGATAATTATGAGGGAAGTAAGCTCGAGTGTAGAGGAATAACTTTGCCGGTCGGCAGCTCCAAAGGCACCGAACAAAAAATCTGGGCCTGAAAGGGAGATTCCGGAGGTAACTGGTCAACTCTCCAACCGTCGAGGCTTGACTGGGGTTCCAAGTGGGTTCTGACTTCTGAGATCCCTAGCGCAGAAGGTTAATGGAGTCACATCAATTGACCGACCGACCGAAGTGGTAGGATAACGCATATTCGGAGGATATGTGATAGCTGATCTAGTCCATCAAGTTTGCTTAACATAAACCGAGACGACTTGACAGCTCTCCCTTCCTCCTCACGCGTATATCCATCCATAAAAAGAAAGAGGGAGAACAGGCCCTCGTTTCACGTTCGACTGCAGGTAAAGTATGTGTGCACGGCCCTGACATAGTACAAGTGGATATGTGTGTGTACGTGCTCTCGTGCGTGGATGGATGATTCTAATGGAAATATGGTATAAAACAGACGTCGAACGGTGAAAACGAGTATAGATTGGTGATTCGTATTGAAATATGGCATAGAAATGGCATATATTTTTCTCCAGCCAAGGCATGAAAAATGTATAAATAGAACACCTTCAAAATATGTGCAAAAGTTCAAGAGAACCGACATGTAAGATGCATATAGTCCCTCTTCTACAAATTCTTATTTCTAATCCTTTGAGGTGGTACCAGTGAAGCTCCTTCTCTTCATAGCATACTTAAGTATGTCATTGAGGTGAATTTGAGCCATCAAAGATCAAAAGTTATGTTGCTTCATAATGAATATATATAATTTACCCTCACAATTAGTACCTCATAATGTAAATCTCATATCTCTGCCTCCTAAGTCTTTTGAACCACCAATGGTTTATTTAACTGATTATTTGTGCTATAACTAACTCAAGTAACTTAGAAGCTCACATGATGATTTTTCCTGAAGTACCAATTTAAACAAAGATGGCTAGCAACATTGTCAGTGTAAATGCTACTAACCTCATCTCCAGTAAAGCCATTTCAGACATCCCCTTAAAATAAAAGAAGGCCAAGAGAGAAATCTAGAAGAAATCATATCCCATGCTATGTTGTCACATGCGACGCCTAGGCGGCCTACGCGGCCTAGGCGTGCAGGTTGGGGGGAGGTCGTCTCGACCTGGAGAAATAAACACAATGTCAGGCGATGGGCGCCTAGGCGGACGCCTAGGGTCGACCAGAGAAAGTGATGTGGGAGCCTATGCGGAGGAAAGTCATGCATGGACTGTCATGGACTTTTTATCAATAAATGTAATTTTGTTTGGGCTTAGGGTTATTGTTGTTGTTGCTGCTCGACTCCAGAGCATATTGTTGTTGTTGCTGCTAAAAAAAATGAAGAGAAAAACAAAGTAAACTATCCCATGCTATGTTGTCACATGCGACGCCTAGGCGGCCTACGCGGCCTAGGCGTGCAGGTTGGGGGGAGGTCGTCTCGACCTGGAGAAATAAACACAATGTCAGGCGATGGGCGCCTAGGCGGACGCCTAGGGTCGACCAGAGAAAGTGATGTGGGAGCCTATGCGGAGGAAAGTCATGCATGGACTGCCATGGACTTTCTATCAATAAATGTAATTTTGTTTGGGCTTAGGGTTATTGTTGTTGTTGCTGCTCGACTCCAGAGCATATTGTTGTTGTTGCTGCTAAAAAAAATGAAGAGAAAAACAAAGTAAACTATCAATAAATACAATTTCATATAAAGAATGGTTGTTATTCGGCAAATAATTGTAGCTTTGTGGATGCAACTATTGAATTACTGCAGTCACTTGTGGCTGTGCATGCAGAGGTATTGCCTAGCTGTCTCATTTAAGAATGTTAACTATGAAACTATCAACCGTGAAGCCCTGCAGTTATTTCTGCAAAATTGCAGTTTTATTTTTGGGCGGGCGCCCTCCCCCCAACCTGCACGTAGAACTATCAACTATTGAATTACTGCAGTTATTCGTGTCTAGCCTGGTTTTTGCTCTAATTCTGTGTCTTTTGTTAAATTATCTACAACCTAAAATCAAGTAGGAAAAGTTGTAAGTTTTTGCATTATTATTTGAATTAACTAACTGTTTCCCTACTGTCTGATGCTATCCAAATCATTATTTCAAGAAAACTTCCAATTAAGGTTGCTTACGAAATATGATATCTTATAGATTGTGACAGTTGTACTACAAAACTACATTTTGTAATTGGATATTTGATAAGCTATATACTAGTAATTACTTAATTGTTTAACGATCAGAAGTAGATGAACCTGCAAGGGAATTTTTTTGTTTATTATATTTGCATCCAATCATTTGGGATAGAGACTGTTGTTGCTGTCGTATGTTGCATCTAGTCACTTATGTTTTTCACAAATTTTCTCTTATCAAGCTTTCACTACAAGGAAATACTCATTCTTATATCTTCCTTTGTACAGGTTCCTAATGGAGCTGCAGGCCATTATCTTTTGGGGCTTGTGTATAGGTTACTCCTCCTCCCCCCACCTCCTAAGTTTCTATCAAATTCAGATGTGCATAATAATTTTTATATTTTTAACCTTTTGTATTAATGTTCTCAAATATTTATAGATGAAAGTGATGAGATTTATTTTTTCTAGCCTGTGTTTTGCTGATCGAAATGTTATGTCATAGATTTACTAGGTATTGGTGTTCTGTAAGTCAGCCAAGTATGTATGGTTTACACAATCATGTTGCCTATGTCACTTCTTTTTTCTAACTGGACCTTGAATAATGCATGCAAAACCCCTTCTGCTATCTGAGAAATTGGCAGTAGAGTCCTTTAACATTAGGTAACAATAATGCTTGAAAAGAAACATTATCTACTGTGCTTTGAAACAAAAGCATTAAGCTTCAAAGTAAATTTTTGTGTGCTGAAAATCAGGAGCTTAAGCTCCATGATTCCTCATCTTTTGTTTTGCAAAATTAAAAAGATCGTACAAACCAGACAATTTGAAACAATTAATACTATCCAAAGTCAAATTCATCTATGAAGTGCACGCGCGCACACATATTTAATCTATTAGAAACATAATAATGCGATTACCAATGTTCTTAAAGCATATGATCAAAGCGTAGTGGTCACATGGGCAGGCCATTCAGGGTTTCTTTGGTGGATGAGGAAGGGAAAGAAGAAAAAGGGAAGAAGAAATAGAAGAATAAAAAAATGATCTTGTCTATGGTGGTTGACGGGCCGGCGATTGCTCCCATGACGGCGAGTGTTTCGGCAAGTTGAGGAGGTGAGTTCACTGACATGATAGCTTCAGGAGTGGACAGTAACACCAGTAAAAATAATACCCTTATCAGGTCAATATATAATCATTAGTAATGCATTCTAAGGGTATACGAAACAATGAATAGGAGTGGTTGTAACCTGTCACTTAGGCGGGCTTAGCTAAGTGCCAGCAGATTCTAGGTGTCTAGGTGCCCGCTGCACATCGCAATTTATGGATAATTCATGATGTGTTATGGTCTACAAGATTAAAGTCCCAAACCACAATATTTTTTATGTACTATATATATTAAATAAATAGTCAGTCATTTTTGAGATCTTGGATAAGATTGTGGAGGCGGGAGGGAGAATGGAAAAATGACAATAGAAATGATACAATGTGGGGGGTGTACAAGATATATTCCCAGATATATTCAATTTGACCATTAGACACTTAGAAGAGCGGTAAGAGATGGGGATGTCAGCTGCAGTGTTGGATGTTGTGATTGCTGATGTTAACGGGTTCTGGAGTGAAACTGGGGATGACTTGATCGTGGACAGATCTCTGAGGATGGACTTCTCTACGCTTGTCCTAGTAGATGGAGGTTGTCGACTGCTATAGTTTTAGAGAGTTATAGACTGCAAGAGATCAAGATAGTTTGTGATGAAGTGTGGAAGGCTTTACGAGCCAGTCCGAACTAACAATATAAAAATTCTGCTCAATCAAAGACTTTCCAGAGTGATAACTAGACCTTAAGTTCTTCATTTCATGAATAACAATGCGTGAAATCGTCTTTTGTTTTATGAATTGATTTTTGGATGAATTCTATTGTTTTTTCTCTCAAATAACTTTGTGTATGTGCGAGAGGGAGCACATCCATGCATGCTTGCAAATGGATGCGGTTCCAGTTTCCTCTTTTGCTTTTTGTTCGGACTTAGCAACTTAATTTCCCATAACAATTATCTTCCAAATTAATATTCTATCATTATCTCGACTAGTTTCTGGTTTATTGGAGATAAGAGGGTTCTTTTCCAGTTTCCTGAGCTTGGAAGTTGACCAATGATATAGGTGTTTCTTCTTGCCATCCGGCAATCTACTTTTTTTTTTCTTTTTTCGGAGGCATCACCGTCTCGTGTTTGCCTTGTTCAGGAATCCGGCATCAGCTATGAAGTATGAACTAGCAAGGGTTATCTTCCTTGTGTCATCTGGCCGTCTGGTCTTTATTGCAAAGCTTCTTTTTCCCTTATTTTCACTGGCCAATAATCTTGCATTAACTCTCGACCAGTTGCTAAAGTGATTCCATCATGCCAGACTAATAGCGGTTATAAGAAGATTGTATAGGTACTTGCTGTTTATATTTTAGTGCAAAATGGTTTGGATGGTGATGGTAACACATGTCCATTCCTTTGAAACATGATAATAGGGCTTCATGCTAGCTAGTGTGAAATATATACTCTCAGTATTTAACTATTATATGCTCAACTGAGTATTTCATTAAGAATAATGAGAAGACCTAAGTTCTTAGTTGTGCAAAATGAAGCTTAATCAATTATCTTTTGTTTTAAGAATTATATTGATTTTCTTAAGCATCTTTCCTCTGTGTGCGAAAGAGAGGGGTACATGTGCAAGTGAATTCCCATATAAAATATCTTCACAATTCTTATTCCCTCTCTGTCAAGATTGGTTGCCAGTATAGGGGAATTAAAAAGCTGATTCCCCAGTTTCATCATCTCAAACTTCTTGACTGAAGGTAGGACTTCTGCCATCTAGTCATAAATACTTTTCTGCAAGGCTCTCTCTTGTCCACTGTTCTAAAAGGCGGTCTAGGTGGCGCCTGGTGCCCGTCTGATGCCCCCCTAGCCCACAACCCCCACGCCCCGACTATGCTTGTTTTTGGGTTTTATGGACTTTTTCTACAATTTTCAGTAGTTTTTTGGGTTTTTGTTTTTGTTTTTGAAATACCTTGATCTAGGCGGCCGCATAGGAGTTCGCCTAGGCGGGCTAGGCGCTAGGCGGCGGGTGCCCACCCGACTAGCACCTAGCGCTTTTCACAGCCTTGCTCTTGTCCATGTTTGCTTTGCCAGGATTCTGGCTTGAAGCCTTCACTACGGTAGGTCATCCTCTTTCATCTGACCTTTATGCTTTATTGCAAGGCCCTCTCTTACTCAGATTTTTTCTCCTTGGTCAAAAATGTTTCTACAAGCCCACTTAGGCTTGTACACATCACATCCCAGGAACTATATATCGGGAACAGGGCGTGACAAAAAATATGGCATCAACTCTGCACTAAGAGAGTTAGACCATTATGTCCAGATAAAAAGTGGTTGTAAAAGGTTGGTGGCACTCCATGGCTGACACCATTCTTCTGCGAAATGGACTTGGAAGGCAATTATGACACGTGTGGATTCATTTTGACAAACATGAAACATAATTTCATAATCTTCAACCAAGAATATATGTCTTGTACATATTCAACTTCCAACTATCAGATTATGGCTTTCTTTTGAAATTTAATTATGTTGTGGGAGAGCTTTTATTTTTCTACTAACATAGCATTTTGGCAGATAGCTCCTTTGTAGTTAATCTTATATGACTGAATTTTGCATTATCACATTCATATTTGCAGTTCGACTTATGGGTAATACAGTGCAAACTGGAAAGGGGACATTGAGCTATGAATCTTGAAACCTAAATGAAATTACTCACGGTAGTTTGCCCTTGATTTTACTTGAGTTAGGAAGCTTTAAAAAAAAAACCTTTCAATGGTATTTTTGTGCTCCTGATTTCAACTATGTGCTTGAACGTTCGTTGCATTCTACAACATATTCTTTAATGTGCAGTGATCACTGGTTGGTCCTTTTTTTCACAATATATCTGAAAACTGACTTCCGAGAGATATTTGATTATTTTCACAAGATCATCAACCTGTATAGAGGGTTTACATGTAACAGAAACATTTCTTTCATAGACTTCAATCTGTTTAACAAATTTTCCTGTGGATAAGATTTGAAACATTATGATAGCATTTTTGTCTTTGAACTCATCATCAAATAATTTTATGAAAGCCTGAGATATATGCTCTTTTACTCTTAAGGATCAGCATTGATTTGCAGACTTTTGATTTTTAAAAACCTATAAAGCTTTGCCACATTCTATGTCATAGTTACCACTTTCTTCTTTTACCCTTTAGGTATACGGGTAGAAGGACTGGTGCTGTTGATCACTTCATGCAGGCCTTGGCTATAGATCCTCTCTTATGGGCTGCTTATGAAGAATTGTGCATACTAGGTCAGTATAATGCATAATGTTCAGTAAGGTAGCTTGCAGCTCATATGTTCTTATAATATGCAGATGTCATTTTGTATCAGTTTCGTTTTTGGCACATGGGATAAGATATCCAGAGACTCATTTTAATGTCTACCTACCTGCACTTTGTTCAAGTGTGAGCTTGCTATTTCTTTAGTAACCCATATATACACTGTTATATGTATAATGAAGTTAATTTTTTGCACCGTCTATGTCATACTCATGTCCTTTTTTGAGTTGTATCTCGAATCCATGTTGTGTCTTATACTGGTGCTATTTAACGGGCACTACATAATGGTGCAGCTTATGGTGGTAATTCGAAAGCAAAGTGGGACAGTAAAAGTTAGTGTCTTGTCCATACTATCTTTCTGCAGATATTGTACTAAATACAAGGGAAGGGTTCTAAGGAAGAGTGGAAATCTATAAATACTGAAAATACAAATTTGATATATTCTTTGCCATGATTGCTGTGAAGTTATCTTAGCAAAATCTTATATCAGCTTAGCAAAAAGAATGCAGATGTATTTGCCAAGGTTGTGAAAAGCGCTAGGCGCTAGTCGGACGGGCACCTTCCGCCTAGCGCCTAGCCCGCCTAGATCTAGGCGGTTCAAAAAAATAAAAATAATCCAAACAAATATACTAAAAATTACAGGAAAAAATCCATAAAACCCCAAAACATGCATAGTCGGGAGTCAGGGGGACTAGGCGGGCACCTAAGCGGGCATCGGGCGGACACCCGGCGCCTAGCGCCTAGGCGGCCGCCTTTTAGAACAGTGGTATTTGCAAAATTTCTGTATCTGTGAAACACTATGTGAAGGGGAGTTAAGATAACAATTCAAATTGACAAAGCAGTAATAGTGAGTTACTATTTTTTTAGTAAAATTGTGGCTCTTGTCCTTGGAGGTGGAATCTGGGTTGGTTGAACTGCATCCACTAATTTCTGTTGGCATCGTTGTAACAACAAACTCAAGTCTTTTCCTATATAATGGTTTAACTTACGTGTATATTTGTGTGTATGAACATATCATTAAGTTTTCCATCGATGTCGAATTTATTATGTATCACTCTGCACTAATTAAAATACCAGATATAACTTGTGTGCCTACCTAACATTTATTTACACTTCAGGTTCAGCAGAAGAGGCAAATGAATGTTTTAATGATTCGGCTGCTGCTCGCATCCAGCAGCAACATTTTTCTGAATCAGGTTTACAGAACATGGATATGGGCAATGATGATCAAAACCTTCCTTCTGGTAGGTTAATGAACTTGGGGGATTCAAGTCCAAGGCAATCGAAACAACCACATGTTAATAACATGAGGGAGGTTCTTGGTAATCCCCATTGCTTAATGGGGTCGGGACAATTTTCAAATAGTGGACCTAATTTGTCGCAGTACAACACTCCGTCGCCAACAGCAACACAGGTGAAAAGAACGTCTTCAATTAACTCTCTTTATCACTTATCTTTTATGTAAATTATCTGATTTTTATATTAAGTGATTTCCATTATACGTTCGGCCTGCGGCTGGTTGCTGATTGATCAGATTACTCTGCTGATTAATCACATGTTGTCAGTTGGAAATTTCAATTCAAAAGTCACCTGATTAACTGACTCAAGCACCTGATACTTTGCTGATCAATTCTTTTTTAGAACAGTGAATTATCTTATATTTGGAGAAAAGATGTAGCAAAAATTATGATCATCTATATCTCTGAACCTCTTCTCATTGTTTAAATAATATTGTTGATGCTGGCAAGGTTGTAAAAGCGCTAGGCGCTAGTCGGTTGGGCACCGGGCACTGGGCGCCTAGCACGCCTAGGCGGCCGTGGTTCAGAAAATAATTGAAAACCCAAAAAAACTACTGAAATTTGCAAAAAAAGTCCATAAAACCCCAAAACATACATAGTCGAGGGTGGGGGCCTAGGCGGGCATCGGGCAGGTGCCTAGCGCCTAGGCAGCCGCCTAGGCCGACTTTTAGAACACTGGATGCTGGTCATTATATTTTATTCGGCATTTGTTGGCATAAACGTCCAACTCCATCTATAGTTTCGTCCAACTCCATCTAGAGTTTCCTACTGTTATTGCCCCGGTCAAATAACTTGGATGCCTTGATATAAGCCTATAGCACTTTCTGGGCTCTAGGTAACACTATTAGTGATTTTTGGGATAATTGTTTTAGAAATGGGTTTTGGTTACTTGTTTTAATATGGAAAGTGAACCATTTGATTTTATTGATGTTTATATCATATGTTGTTATTAGTTCTGTTGTACAAACTACAAAGTCCTTGAATACAAAGTCTACAGCTAATATTTTCCATTATTCTGACTCTTCTTAGGCTGTACTTTAGCATATTGTCATTGATGAGTGATAAACACTTAGGGGAAGGGATTTTCAGATGGCCCATTCGGATCATGTCATTGTTGGAAGAATGATTCTTTTTTGTTGTGAATGCAATCTTGGAGGTGTCGATTTGACTCGACCTTGGTTACTTTCTTCCATCACTTGATAATGGTCAGTGATGCTAAATAGCTCAAAGGATTTTGCGGTGACAATTAGCGTAATTGCTTTAAGTTGAACTTTTATAAGCGTGTAGTTGGAAGGACATGTTCATATACTTCCCTGTAAACTTGTGATATTCTTAATCCTTTGTTTGCTTCCTTGTTGGTTGGGTTCCATAATTATTATATGGCAATGCAAATGGATTCTTCCTCCCTAATTGAGGATGAAGGACATATATGGTGACTCCAGGGATATTAGGGGAAATAGTGTATTACTTAGTTGGGAAACATGTGCCCTGACAAAAAAAAGTTATGATCCTGCCCTGTTTCTCCTACCATTTCCATGGAAACAAAGATTTCTATGTTTTTCAATTTCAGCCAGTGTTGTCAGACGACCGATGAATCCGGTAGCAATTGACTTCAGAGATGTTGATGTACCTCTCATTCGAGATTTGCAGTAAGCCGAACCATGTTTCGGCATTGTCTTGGAAATTAGAACTCTGGACGTGAGATTACTCTTTTGGATCAGGACTTGGCATTTTTTTAGAAGGTACAGCTTCTACTGGACTTCCATAGAAGTAGAAAGCGGTGAGTTATTGAGACTTTATCTTTGCTTATCCACCCCTTGTTTTGTACTTGGTAGAGGTGGTCTAAAAGGTGCATACGAGGTGCGTCTCAATTCTGAAGACATATTGGAGAAAACAACCTGAAGCACATCAATGAGGCTTTGGCTTTAGTATGTGCATGGTTCTGCCGCTAGTTCCTGAAATGTAGCATCACGTCGTGATGTGCCTATTAGTGAGGCATGTGCCTTTTAGATCATTTGTCAATTGCGTAAGTTCAAATTGTTTGTGAGAAATAGGACCAAATCCACCATTTATAAGTGTGAACATATGGAGACTTGGATTTGAAGAGGAAAATTTTAATCTCGTCTCTGTGTATATAATTTGTTGATAAATCTGCATAATGGCCTTGGTTTTATTGTTTAAAATACAATAATCTGGACACTTGGTAAGTAGTATATAATTATACGTTGGCTAAATTTTACTTCCATAAACTTACATTTTTTTTAATATCAAATAAATTACGTGCTGAGGCGTATAACTCACCTCTCCTTGCTAAGGCATCTATCCCTACCTTTTAGAACATTTCTCAAGTGTTATGTATCAGCACATAACTAGGTACCGAGGATGAACATGCAGAGTTAGAATATATACAATTTAATTTCTTTGTGGGGTACATCTGTCCAGCTTAGAGATTATGATAGTGTTTTTGTTTGCACATGACCCTGATTCTACAAGGTGGTTTCTCTTCTCTTCTTGGGTTGCAACTTTTTTGCTTGTTCTTGCTTGCCAGCCTCAAAACTTTATTTCTTGATTTCTTTGGAGATATAATACTGTGTATGGGCAGAAAATTTTCTAAAGATATTCTTGGAGGTTTGCTTCGTATATCCCACCGCTTTTTCTTCAATATCTGGCACAAAGCTCTGAGTTTGGCCTTTCTCTAAACTACATATTCTTGACAAATAAAACAATAATGGAGTTCATATACACAGGTAAATAGTGCTGAAATTGGATACACAGAACTTTATAAGAGATGTTTGAGAAAAATTACAGTTCTTAATATAAGTTAGCTGTTAATGAAATTTCTCACAATTAATGCATGTGGTATTTTATTGACATGGTAAGATTTCTGACTTGTAAGCAATGTGATCAGTTGCATATGAATGTACAATTAGAAGATTTGTGTACAATTAGAAGATTTGTGTTATGTTTGATCAATGTTTCCATAATAGGCTTGTTATTCTCTTTATGTAATTTGTTTTTTCTCCGTCCTTTGAGGTCAAATATTGGTGAACCTTACACACTTAGAGAAATAATATTCCATTATACAGCCGGTATCTGAAAACTTTTACTGATTGCTCATCTTGCAGTTATCTGGGGTAGCCCCACCACCTATTTGTAGAAATGCTCAAGTATACTTGAATGCAAATGCATTAGCTGGTGATGGCTCATCGAGATCAAATGTAAATGCAGCCATCCAACCTCCCAGAAGGAAGGTATTAGATGAAGGGAAACTACGAAAGGTTATTACTTTATTTTTTAAGTTATGTCCTTTTTCATTGTGCTCTTTGGTTTTTATAAATTGTTGATTTTCTTTTGGTTTAAGTTTCAAAGCTTCTTTAAATACTGTTTTTCAATGTCAATCAGTTAAGTTCATTTGTTTGTTTGTTCTAATCATATGTTAAACCAGAGTTAGGAAAGTCTCTTCTTATTTTCAGCTTGAATGAGTACAATCTTGTGGGGCCACTTGCATAACATCCTTGTGCTGCTTGATCACAGATTACAGTTGTCTTTCTCGATCTCTTCACTCACTGTAGATATCTTCTTTGGTGCTAGCCTCATTTGAGTATTTGGAATCTAATGGTAGATTTTATTCCTCGTTTCCTGTTCGATTCGGACTCTTCCTATAACTATGGGTCGGCAGGTTCGGAGGAGGTGGTGGTGGTGGGGTGTTGGGTTCGGTGGTTTTTAATCAGCCGGTTTCAGTTTTGGCAGTATTGGACTCTCCATTTTTATCCAAAACTGTCGAATTGTATCATTTCGACATATACTTAAAATCTTTATTTTATTATATGATCATTGCAAAAACTTATTGTTCTTTTCTTGGATATACATTTTTTTTACACCAACAATATAGCCTTTATTCCAAATTCTTGGATATAAAATTTCTAGATTACTGTTATTTCCAAAAGCTAGAAGTGATTGGATGTGGGCCAACAATGTATATCAATGCCAACTAAATGCTCCCACTCATGTATGGGCTGAAATTGTACGGGTTAGAATGTTCTCAAGAATGGCATCTAGAAGTAGCATAGGTACGCGTAAGTACCTGACACATTTCATATCCGGTACGTCGATACGACAATTTCTAATAATTAACGGTATGATTAGTGTGTGTATATAGATGATATGTCCATTGCCCGGCTTAAGCTCGGGTCTTTTTATTACATATCTTCCCGGGCTATTTCTCGGTGTGCATGTCGTTCCTTGATTATTCCGTTTGTTGCGTCATTCCTTAATCCACAACTTGGACTGATCTTCACCGCATGCTGTCCTCGAGCTCGACTGTTTTAGCATCATGATCCTCTAGCCGAGTGGACCACTCCTCTAGGTCTGACTCGCAATCATAAGCTACATGAATATCTCGATTAATCCCGTTAACATTTAAGTCATATCACATTCTAGGAGAGATTAATATCCGACCCGATTTCTTGGGTCTTATGTCTCCAAGACTTAACCACTTGCAATAAACTAGGAGGTTTGATTTCTTCATTGCAGTCATCAAATGAACTTTAGTCATCAAATATGTAATTTAAGTTTATAAATAAATAAAACTTGATTTCTGAAACACATGTACCAATGCTATATTTTAAAAGATATCCAATGACTTGTACTAGAAAATATCCACAAAGTACCAAAAGGCACCCACAAAGTACCCGAAATTAAAATTGGAAGTACAAGTAAAATTTTGGGTACTATGAGGTAAGTACCCAGGAGTACCGGTACCCGTTAAGTACCTGTAACAGGTTTGCGTTCCTAGATTGAGTACGAGTACTCTTCATGAACTAACCATACTAATTTATAATCCTTTAACTTACCACTGTTGCTAGACCGTGTCTAGTCTTAAGTCTTAACGTTGATATATAGTTGGTGGGCTTTCAATCTCCGTACCCTTATTGTGGTATCATGAAGGTCAAGGTTATTTGTAAGTCTAATTATTTTATAACTTTACTCTTATGAGGCTCTAACGTCCCTTTTCCCTTATGTTCATCTTGTATATTTGTTTATGCCCCGATCCCGCTGGATCGAAAGGTCGCCACCATACGTGATGTAATACAAGTCTAAGTTGCTCTTGTACAAGGCATGAACGCGCATAGTGAGCAAATTACATAAAATATAATATTTTGGACCAGCGAGATTTCAAGCAGAGAATCGAATGACAACAATGTATAATTCAAAATACTTCTTTTATTGATACTTGTAGCAGAATTACAAGTCAAAAAGGCTCTTATTGGCCAACTTAAAATGCCAAACTTGGCTTATATCTTTTAAAACTGAAATAAGCTACAATATTAGATACTTTATATCCCTGTATTAAAGAAAAGACAAAACACCTTGAAAATAAGGCTTCTAAAACTCTGAACAAAAAGCTTTGAGACGTCGAACAAGTTTCAATTGAGTTAGGCAAGTTTCCAACGCCTCTGAATATCCTTCTGCCCGCCAGTACTTGTTGGGACGTGGATCGGTACATTGGGGAATGCACTGGTCAACGGTATCAACCCAACTCATCCAAACCAACATGATAATCATGTGAAGAAATACAATTATTATTAATAGTATTTCTATTTGTTCTAGGTTCTTTTTAACAATTTATAATAGAAACATAAACAAATAGAAATATCACTTATGCAATGATTCTTATTCACTGTCGACTATCTATCCCTACAATAACAAAGATTAGAAAAAATATGCATATATAGTTTATATAATTTTTTGTCTATCTCTGTATCAAACAATTAGGTCTGCAAGATAATTATCATTAGTATGTGACATAACTATATGATGGTCCATGAGCGACTCTCCATAATTATAATTGGGATGCACAAGTTCATCTCTCTAATTATCATAAGTAGAAGTTGGGACGTACGAGTTTATCTCTCTAATTATCATAAGTAGAAGTTGGGACGTACAAGCACCTCTCTCTAATTATGAGAAGTCACTTATGGACCATCATATAGTTAGGTCACATGCTAATGATAATTGTCTTGTAGGTCTAATTGTTTGATGCAGAGACGAAGATGAAATTATGGAAACTATATATGCACATTGTTCTAATCCTTGTTGTTGGAGGTATGGATAGTCAACAGTAGGTAAGAATCACTACATAAGTGATGTTTATGTTCCTATTATTAATTGTTAAAAAGAACCTAGGACAAGTAGAAATGCTACTTAACAATAATTGTATGTCTTCACATGATTACTGTGTTGGTTTGGATGAGTCGGGTTGATATCGTTCACCGGTGCATTCTACTACGTTCTGATTCCGTCGAATCGATAAGTCACTACTGGACGTGATGCGGTACAAGTTTAAGCGGTACTTGTACAAGGCATAAATGTGCTCATATAATATTTATTTGAAAATAAGGTTATAGCAACAAAAAATTGAAGACAACATTATAAGAAGAAAATAGCTCTTTATTGATTTTTTGAGCAAAAATACAATTTCTCATTACAAATTGAAATGCCATTCTGGCTTACATTTTTTGAAAATAAAAAATGCATAACGTGTTCAAGGGTGTCATGAAATAATATGTTCTTCGGTCAACATCGACATTCTCCGTCGAGATAACATATTCAAGAAATGACACACTACTCATCAAAAACTCGCACTTGCTTAACTTAGAGTTGTTGTTCAAGCAGAGTTTGAAGCACAATTCGTAAATGTTTTGTGTAGTCTTCCTTTCTCCTTGAGTAGATCAAAATATCGTCGATAAACACGACCACAAACTTATCCATGAAGGGTTGAAAGACGTTCATCATATACATGAAAAGAAGGGTTGAAAGACGTTCATCATATACATAAAAGCAGTTGGAGCATTAGTTAACCGAAAGGCATGACCAAAAACTAATAGTGTTCGTATCTTGTCAAAACGTCGACTTCAGAACATTTTTTTGCTTGATCTTCAATTGATGATTGTCAGAATGAAGATATATTTTTGAAAATACGGTCGCTCCCTGAAGCTGGTCGAATAATCGTTTATCCTCGACAATGGATATTTGTTCCATAGTATAACTTTATTCAGCTCTCGATAATTATTACATAGTCGCATTGTCCATCTTTTTTTCTTTCTTTATGAACAACACTGGAGCTCCTCGCGGAAAAATATTGGGGGGCGAATATATTCTCGATCCAACAATTCTTGCAAATGTACTTTAAGTTTCTTTAGCTTTGTTGGTGTCATTCTGTACGGTGCTTTCGATATCGGCCGAGTCTCAGTACGGTGGCATTCTGGGTATATCGTCTAGAAACACATTGGAAAAATCTGTCATTTCGATTTGATCCGATTCTGCACCTTTCTTTCGAGTGTCTCGAACAGAAGCCATGTACCCTTAACAGCTAGAATGCAACATGGTGCCGTCAATGTCAATATTACCATTTCTGACTTTGCATCGAGCCACAGGAATTGGAGAATTCTGTTTCCCCAGGACGAATTACAACTCTCTTCTCCGTAGTTGATCGTCGTATGACATGTACCGTGTCAATCCATCCCAAGAATGATGTCATACTCCTTGATGTTAAGGACGATAATATCCAAAGACAAATTCCTTCTTCCAATGCAGATGTAGCCATCGCTACAAATTAAACTAGCATGCATATCCACTCCTGATGAGTGTTAACACTAAGATCCATATCTAACAATGTCATACATAGTCTATTTTTTTGACAAATTCAGCAGATATAAGACTATGAGTGACACCATAATCAAATAAAACTCTTCCTAGAAGTTCTTTATATAAGAAATTGTATAAAGAGCTATTTTCAATTTATACTGAGAAATTATATTTCCGCTGCAAGAATTCAATAACGAGATATTTTCTTCCTATACTGTTGCCTTCAATTTTCTGTTGTGTTGGTACAATCTTAGTTTCAAATAAATATTATAGGTGCACATTCATGTCTTGTACAAGTGCAATTTAGGCTTGCACGGTATCACGTCCAGTGACGACTTATCGATTTGACGAAATCAGGGTTTGCCACATTCCCCAATGTACCGATCCACGTCCTAACAAGTATTGGGAGGCTGGAGGATATTCGAAGGCGTTAGAAGCTTGTCCAACTCAGTAGAAACTTGTTCGACGTCTCGAAACTTTTAGTTTAAAGTTTTAGAAGCTTTCTTTTCAAGGTGTTTTGTCGTTTCTTTAGTAAATGGATATGATGTATGGAACATTGTATAACTTATTTCAGTTTCAAAAGATGTAAGCCAAGTTTGGTATTTTCAGTTGGCTAGTCTGCTGCAAGTTTCAATAAAAGAAGTTATTTTGAATTATACATTATTGTCATTCGGTTCTTTGCTTAAAATCTCGCTGCCTCAAAATCTTATATTTTATGTAAGAGTAATGCTACAGTTACAACCAAATGGTTACAACCTTCTTACAACCTATACCTATTGCTGACATGTGGGCCATGTCAGCACATGGGTGAGTGGTTGTAAAAGGGTTGTAAGAATTTGGTAGTAGACTTAGCATTATTGTTTTATGTAATCTGCTCAGTGTGCTCACTGTGCACGTTCATGCCTTGTACAAGTGCAACTTAGGCTTGTATGACATCATGACCGTTGTCGATCTTTTGATCCTGCAGGATTGGCATGACATATTTGCACTCCACTTATAGCAATTTCGAGCTACATTATGATGTAGTCATGAAAGTTAATTATGTTAGGCATTCATTTGCGAGGTATCAATCTCTCAGTTGGCTATGTTTCCACCTAATTTTTCATGGTTCTGAAGTAACAAATTTAAAGCATTTGTTTATGTCTTGCTCTGTTGCTTATGCTCGGATGAATCACTGTAATTTGTAGCCATATAGTATATCAACTTTTACACAGGGTACTAAAAATGTCCTTTTTCACGAGAAATTGGTATTTTGCATGAAATTTAACGACTCTAATTATGAAGAAACAAACTTTTCTGACATCTATTTAATTTCCAATGCAGGTTTCAGGGAGGTTATTCTCTGGTTCGGGTTCAGGTCTTCGGCGAAGTATAAGACTGTCTGGAGAAGCTATGGCCAACTCAAACTCATATGTCTCACAAGCAGGAAGCAATGCCACAAGTCACTCTTCTAAGTTTCTTGGAGGACTCTCTTTGTCATCACCATCGAAAATGAACTCTACATCATTTCGCACTATGACAAATCGGAAGGGACAACAATGGACTACAGAAAACTTTGATGAAGGTGATGATGAGCCACCTTTTGAGAGCAAATATTTCATAATGAGAATTTACACGAAAAATGTAATTGTTAAATTGCATATTATATTTTTGTTCAAGCTTTCTAGAAGAAATAAGGATGTTACTTGAGGATATTTGATTTTGTCACACCAAACTAGGGTTTCAGGTTCTTTCTTTTTGCCTATGTCTCTCGAGTTTTCTATTTCTAACTCTATCTGCTATATTGCAGAATTATTTGTATATAAAAAGCAGACTTCGCAGAGCTCCTTCACTACTGTTATGTAAACTTAGCTTCAATTTGCCTACTTATTGAGTTTCTCCCGTTGATTCCTAGTGCTTTTTCTATTAGAGTCTATAACTTAGAAAGACAACTAAATGTACTTAATCTGGTTATTTAATATAGACTTGTTTAGTCTCATCTTGAACCCTTGCCTTGTATCCAAATGACGAATTGGGAACTTTTCATTAAATTAAAATTAGCTGCCAAGCCTTTGAAGTGGTTGAAGCCCTCTCATATTTAACATCTACATTCTACAAGTGGCAACTGTAATTGAATATCACTCTTCATACTCTCAATTGCTTATAAAGGAGAAGGAGCCTTACAGGTATTGCCATATTGTTTATGATTATAGGGAGGAGACCTGATGGTCTTGATGATCTGCGGTCGGATAATACTGCATCCATATCATCATCTATGCCCGGCTTTGCTGATGGTAGATGTTTAGAGCAAGATAAGATAAACTCTCAGGTTGGTGGAACTTTGGCACACGACTCGAGAGTGATAAATGGCGTACGAGATCTTTTGAGCCTCTTGAGGACTCTTGGAGAAGGTTATAGGCTTTCCTGTTTGTACAGGAGCCAGGTAAGATAATGTGTTTAGTATGGGATGCCAGTCCTCTTTGTATATATGCTTATTCAGTTTTGGTGTTACTTCTTACTCGGCAGGATGCATTGGAGGTATATCTAAAACTACCACAACATCAATATAATACTGGATGGGTATTAGCTCAGGTATATTTAGTCTGTTTTCTTGATCCTTAATTCCTTGTTTTTATGATAACATAGGTAGATATTACTTTCTGTTGAAGTTACTTAATGAGATTCATGATTTGTTAAATTAAATTAGAAACTAGATGAAACCTCAGTTTATAGCTTGAATAGTCGTACAAGTCATCCCCTTCTCTTTCAGAATGGTTCAGCCTGAGGATATGATTGATAATGTGCTATATAGATCGCGGTATTGCTGATCACTAATATAGCAAGCTTATATACCACTATAGTTCCTTGGAGCATCAGATAGGTGTACCGTATCTGTATTTGTTTTCTAGTAACAAATGCGGATACAGAATATTGTTCGGAAATAAAATTCAATAACCATATTAGGGAAAAAAATGGATCTAGAGCTGGATTAGATGTAGTAAGAAACAATACAGATAAAGCAAATACAAATACGGATCAAATGTATAGGTGTTTCGGATAAACTAAAATTTGGATTAAGAGGAGTGATGATCTCATATATGTTTAGTTACGTATTAGTAAACTTATGTTTGGGTGTTGATATATACTCTGAATATAATAGGTTTAGTCACAAATAGAGCCGTCCCTACAATAGGGCTTGGCCTACTTAGGTGTTTCTAAGATGCCCACCACTGGATAAGAATCCTGCTTGGGAGGTTCTATTTTAGTCTAATTGGGTTGAGGGGAAACTTCAAATTAACATATTATTAGTCTTTAGAGTAGTGGATATCTTCTCTTGGTAAAACTCTGGGAATAAATTCATATATTTATTGTTTTTTTACTTTTTTACTGTATTCTTGAATTCTGAGAAGTGAGTTGTGATAATAATAATAATCGGGAAAACTATACTTTTGGTCACTGAATGTTTGTCTGACCAAAGTTTTAGTCACTCAAAGATATTTTCATTAAATTTAGTCACTGAATGTTTGATCTTCCAAAAAAATGGTCACTCTGTTAAATTGTTGTTTGTTTTATTAACAATTTTTGTTGACATGGCATGTTATGTGCCATGTCAATCGTTAAGTATGACGTGGCACATCTACGTGGGCTATTTTTGGGTTTTATTTTGCAAAAAAATTCGTTTGGGTATTAAGTTATGTGCCATTTTTCAATGTTTATGACATGATATTTCATTTTTTTTAAAAAAAACTTAATACCCAAATAATTTTTTTGAAAAATAAAATCCAAAAATAGCCCACGTAAATGTGCTAGGTCATACTTAATGACTGACATGGTACATAACATGCCATGTCAACAAAAAATGTTAATAAAACAAATAACAATTTAACAGAGTGACCATTTTTTTGGATGGCCAAACATTCAATGACTAAATTTTTGGAAAATATCTTTGAGTGACTAAAACTTTGGTGAGATAAACATTCAGTGACCAAAAGTATAGTTTTCCCAATAATAATCTATCTCGTGGACACGGTGCTGATATTGTGTAAGAACAATTCAAACCTGTTTTGAAGGTGTCTGAGATATTATTTTCAACCGACTCTTTTCACCATTATAAACTTTTGGTTTCGTGGTTATATAATACAGGTGGGTAAAGCACACTTTGAATTGGTAGATTATTTTGAGGCTGAACGTGTATTTGATTTTGCACGCCGAATCTCACCATACACTTTAGAGGGAATGGACATCTACTCTACTGTTCTTTTTGTAAGTTGACTTTCTCGGCTGGTTTCTATATGATTATTCATACTGTTTCTGCAAGTTCTTTTTTTGCAAATATTAATGGTTCTGTTTTAGCCTAATCTATTTTCATTACATAGAAAATTGACATTGCATTCCTGTATCCTGTAATATACAAATATTTAAGATTTGACTAGTTTAAAGGTTGGATACAATGATACATGAAGTATGACTTGGTGGTGCAGTTGAGAACAGTCTATTTTGGGAGAAGGTGAGGGTGGCAGTATTAGTATAATAAGCTGACAAATGGGTTGCAAAGCAAGAAGGGAAACACAGCCCAAACCAAGATTGTTAACAACATCAAACCTAGGGGAAGTTTTGATACACACATGGGAAATTATATGGATCATCTTGAGGGGTTTCCTTGCTGTCCTACTTTCTGATGTGAACATGCTTGTGAAAGGGCTTAAGTAAGCATTTTAGGTGACCTGGCACCTAGGCAACAACATTTAGGCTGTCAGGTAGTGAGGCGTCCACCTTGACACAGGAGCTGGTGCCTCAAGCCGACTTGACATGAAATCAAGGTTCACAGTTTCAGTATTTATCGGAATCCGTTATCTGACCCGAGTATCTATATTGGTAGTTTTGGGTTCTCCATTTGAGCAAGCCACAAATGATAAAAAGTACTTTAAAAATCTAGAAAAAAAATATTTCATACATGTAGACAGTTTTATATGTCATATGTTGTTTCTCTTTAGTTTTAATTGTAACAATATTCAACATTGCCAAATCGTTCACCCACAATATATCTGCAATAGATATTTTTGTTTATTTACTTACTTATAGACAATACAACCACAATAAATAGTTTTGGAGGAATAATATTAATATGGATGAATGTTGTCAATTTGTAGATATGTAACATCAACAAATGACAATAGGTATAATATGTCTCGATAAGGAATCTTATCGACACATTGTAACATTGTCAATTTTCGGAACAACATAAATCATTGTGTTGACACAATTTTTCCATACTTCTCTCTTTTGTTCAGTCTTTCTCCGCCAAGTTGACCAGGAAAGAGACCCCAACGTAGGCACTGGGAACTATTGGTAGGCACTGGGAACTAGGAAAGAGACCCCAACATAGTCTTTCTCCGCCAATCATTGTGTATACGCAAATATTGGTAGCGAGCGGTATTGAATCGGGACATGCCAAAACCGAAACTATATGGCTGATATGTATCGGTACTTGACGATGCTGGGAACTATGCATGAAATGTGAACCATGTCTAGGTCTTTGATCTTTGAATTGGGAACCTGCCCGAGCACACTAAACTATATGTGCTAAAGAGGAAAAGTGCTTGCTACCTAAATCTCCTCCCAATTCCCTTCTCTTGCCTCTTCTGTCCTAATTGCCTCCCACCTCAACCATGTCCAAGATCCAACGGGCAATGGTGGAGATCGAACTGGATTCGACAGTTAGCCATGAATTTTGAAAGTAATTCTTAGAAATTAGACTGGAAATACAGAGATTAGGGAAGAACTAGGGTTTGTTTATTGGAATATAGAAAAGCGGGAAAATACAATTTGAAAAGAAATCTAACATAATTCAAGAAGAAAGATTACGAATGCATTCTCTGATAATCTCTTCTCTGCTACTACTATATTTATAGAATCTGAACCCAGTATCAGTACTGATACTCTTCCCTGATTCCAACCTAGCTGCTTAGCAATTGAAATGCTGAGCTGGACTGACTGGGCCAAGGTTTGTTGAGCTGGCTAATTTGCTGAACTGGCTAGTTTGTTGAGTTGGCTTTAGTCACTTTAAGTAACTCCATCCTTCCAAATTAATGTGATCTCTGATACTTCCATCACCAGCCATTGTAGGTAGAGCTGATACATCATTATGGAGGAAAGCTAGGGAATCTAGGAGAAGGGTCGTTTCAATTCCCTCCCCCTTAAATTTGACCTTGTCTCATGGTAAAAATAAGAAAAATTCCCAAGGAATTGCTCCTATGGCACCAGGTGGCAGTATCCCTGCCACCTTCTTCCCTTTATTAGAAATTTGCAACCACTCTCTCTATCCTCAATGTTCTCTATTTATAAGGAGACTCTACTGAACCTGAGTTATGAGCTATCTCCTACTGAACTGTATTGACTGCAATGAGGTCTGCACTTGTACATTGCACTAGCTACCTGTACTAAACTATATGGATACTTAGCTATTGCTCTTCACTGATCTGTTACTAGCTACTGCATTACTCTGAGCTGGTACTAGGAACTGATCTGATACTAGGAATAGGAAAGCTTTTGCACCTTCACTAAACCATACACCTCACTGAACTGTATTGATACAAGCTATTGTCGTTACTCTGATACTTTGATACTAGGTCCAGATACTACAATGCACTATTTAGGAGATTAGAAATAAGTTCTAAATTGGAAACTCATCAATGCCCTCCCCTTAGCTTCATTTCATGCCTTTACACTAGTACACACTACCGCATACACTGCACTGCAATGCCCATAGCTAGTAAACTCTGATACTCTGATATACTGTACTGTCTGCACTGCACGACCTAGAATGCACTGTATCACTGAGCTCTAGCTATACTAGATACTGAGAATACTGCTCAGGTGCTTGCAATTTGTAGATTAGGATATATGCTGGAAGGTGTTTTAAATGCTACTATTATGCTATTTAGCTAGCTGGTACTAGAGAGCTAATTGATAATGAGATTGAACTAGCTAACTAGAACTGAGCTAGAGCCATTGAAACTGAACTAGAGCTAATTGCTACTACCACTTACACTAAAACTTTGATTCCTGGATCCCATATGATTTTTCACCAACTTCTCTAGCACATTCCTATGATGATATGAATCCCTGTAGGTTCTGAAACCTCTGATACCAAAGGACTCAATAACAGGCAAGTAGGTCTTGATGTTATATAGAGGTGTACCTTGCCTCTGCATGTCTTCAAATACATGTCCTTGTTTCTGATTTAGAACATTGTAAATACCACCAAGTGTCACGTCCCGGTTCCACAGAACCGATCGTCCTTGCTAACAGAGAAGTTGAATAACACAAGATGTATAGAAAACAAACTCTTCTTTATTGATAATGCAACAAAATTACAAAGGACACGAGGCCAAGATTACAATAACTCAAGCTCACACTCTCTCTCTCTCTCTGAATAGAATTACTCGGCTCTCTCTCATCTTTCAATACAAAAGATCCTACCTTGGGGCATAGAACTGGAAGAAGGCGATGTCCATACATTACGTCCCTTATAGGTGAAGTCTTCAATGTGGCCGCACGCCTTGAAACGCCAAAGAACTCCATGTCTCAGCGCGTCCAAGCGAGGTCCGCCTTGAACGAGCAAGTACCTGTAATCTGTGCATGAAAACTGATGGATTGTCAGTACACAACCGTACTGGTGAGTGAGCCTCTCGTCCCCCCAAACAAAACCAACACATTCATTGAGTGAGTGCGCCCTATGATTTTGGTTCTTTATAATCTTGCCTTAGGATCATTTCATTTAGTAACCATAAGCCTACTCGTGTTACAATATCGTGGTCGTGTCATGAATCTCTTCGTGTGACGGCATCGAGGCGAGCCTCGCAACAAGTGATTGTGCCATAAGCCCATTCGTGTTTCCAGCATCGAGGCTGCGCCTCGCAGCTCAGTGTGACTTAACCATACTTGTCTTGCGACCTTTTTCCTGTTTTGAAATCAACTACTCAATCACAGAATTGTGAACTTTGTGTCAACGACTCAAACACGACACCACATTTCATACCGAAGCACGTGTCTTTACCATAGCCAAAATTTAGGCTCAACGACTGCGTTGCATACTGTGCAAATACTTCTCGACCCATTCATACCGTGCATACACATCTTGACTCAATCTAAGACATGCACGCGGATAGCCGCTCTTATGCCGACTCATCTGTATGAAATGGGTCACTAGCACCACAAGCTATACTTGGACCCTTTTTTGGATAAGACAGTACGTGCTTGACGAGGCGTGAACTCGACTATATTTCCCGTAATACCCGCTATACGGTACTCCCTTCATTCTAGGTAGTGGCACTTCCCAAGAAGGTCCCGCAAGGCAGTTCCTCCTTGCCGGATTGGTCCTGTGGCCCTAGGCTGCCGTTTGAGGAACAATCGTCCTTGTGCACAAGTTGTCCAATGACCATGCAAGACTCCATATTTCAGGACCATTTTTCATCTTTACTTTTCATATCCATGCATCTCCCAAAACTAGAGACTGCCTTGGCGACAAACGGTCGCAAAATTTTTTCATGTTTTCATACCTTTTTGACTCAACTCAGGAACGACTATTTGATAGCCCTCCTGCTCAACTTGACTAATACGTGTTCCGTGCAGTGCCACTAACCGTGTCATAGTCAATATGGCAAGCCTTGAAATCGTGGGACCGTATTGACTATAACAAGCCGTTGGACCGTGAGATCGTGCCTACTATTACATCAAGTCGATAGCCCGTGACATAACTTATTCACTCAATACGTGAGGTCAAAAGACCGAGTGCTAACTTTGAAAACCATTCGTGAAGAACATCTAAGTAACAAGCTAACATCTCCAAGTTCTATATCAATCGACTCGAAACAATGGGATTATTCCCTTAGTTATGTGGGTTCGTCTCTTTTATTTTCAAGCCTATTCAGTGCATACGAAAACTTCATTTTATTAGTGTGAAGGCCAGCAGAGACAAGTTCATCGAAGCCACCCAACTGAACGAGGAGTTGTTGCGACCGAGCGGGACTTAGAGCAAGCCGATGCATAGCCAAGTCCAAATGCCGTTGCATTTCGATTCTTCCGGTTGACCTGAGCGGGGCGGGACACTACCCCAAGGGCCTGCACAGGGGCCTGAATTTCCACCAAGTAAACAGGTTCAAGAAGCCTAGGTTTGGCAGTCAACTGGGAAGCATAAGTGACCCTTCTTGCTGATGGAATGACTTGGCCAATCTGAGCAGATTTTACCCCATCTGCATACAAACTAGACAATAATACTGATGACCAGACACAATGTCTCACATACAGTGACTAAATGCCCATACATGGACTTGTCCGAGTCGGGAACGCAGACGTGGAGGCTGCAGAGGCCGGCACGGAGGAGGGCCTCAACAAGGAAGGCGAGCCCCAGGGAGGAGACTCCGTTTTGCTGGTCCTCATAGGATGTGTAGGAATCATCATGAACATCTTGCTTCTCGTCCGGACCATCATGGAAATCATTGTTCATAGTCTGCACATGAGGACCAAACATTGACTTCATGTCACTGATGAATCCATTTGAAGCATCATGCACTTCATCATCACAGTCTTCTGTATAACCTCATCTGCTGGAGATTCAACACCTGAACCTTCATCATTGTTAGCCTGCTTGGTGCTTTCTAATCTGAAACTTTCACCATCGCTACTTATGGTCAACAAGTCAGCAGTGTTCCCGAGGGCACTTCCAGAATTATGATGTTGGTAAACGGTACTCATTTTCTCAAACTTGAAGTCAACCCCAGGCCACATTCGATTTGGAATAACTTCATTCTCTGGAATATGCCTATACGCAGGAGAAACAAATGAACCATCATAATCCAATTGGGTTGTGTGCTTGTAAGAAAGTTGGAAGGAGTCCTCTAACTCTAGTTCCTCCTCCTACTACATGATGATGCTCTTCATCAAACACAAGGACCTCATGCTTAGGAACTACTCCTTGCTGCTGCATTTGAGGATAGAAGCTCATGCTAGGATTCCAATCATGCTCAAGTTGTATGGGATTCGACTGAGGGTGCTCATACGACGACGGAGAATAGCCGTAGTAGCCGTAGGGACATGCAGATGTTGTTGTAGCGGCGGTTGATAGCAGCCGTATAGATCTTGCGGTGGCGAGCCGGTGACGGCATCGGGTACTGCTGTGGTGAGTAAATAGCAGGAGGGGTCCGGCGCGGTTGATGGTGGCAGAGGCGGTGGCTCCATGGCTGGAGTATAGGATCAAAGATGAGATTCTCAACTGTAATGATGAGATCCCCAACCATATTGAGGAGATCCCCACCCATACTGACCTGGAACTTCGAAAGATCGGAGGTTCTCCTCTAAGATCCAGAGGCGAGGTTCCTCCACCGTACATCGTTGCTCCTCTGGCGAGCCTCGTCGGAATCCATGGATGCTAGAACTCGTTTCCCTTCTAGGATTTGGAAGCTCTGATGCTTTAGTCACTTTAAGTAACTCCATCCTTCCAAATTAATGTGATCTCTGATACTTCCATCAACAGCCATTGTAGGTAGAGCTGATACCTCATTATGAAGGAGGAAAGCTAGGGAATCTAGGAGAGGGGTCGTATCACCCCCCTCCCCACCCCCCCCCCCCCCCCCCCCCCCCCCCTTTTTTTTTTCCTTTGACGGCCGATGATCCAAGCCAAGTAGAAAGAAAAATATTAAAGCCTTATAAGATGAAGTCCCATCCTAAACAACAAGTTTGTCTCCTCTGCGCACTCCTAATTTGATTCTTGATGCCCCCACCTAGGTCTTTGGTTTTTTGCCCCCTCACACTGCCGATGAAACTTTTGAACTTGGTTACTCAGATGCTTTGCAAAATCTTCATTCCAATTAAAGTTGGATCAAGCATTACAGATGCGGTTATAGGAAATATTGATCTACATGTTCGCATTACTGCCAGTTACCTTGGAACATGGTTACATATTTTCACCTTGTCATTGATTTCTGTAGAACCCAGTATTTTGATGTTCTTCTTGCTATAGTCTTTATTTTTGGCAGTTGTGTATGGAGTTATCCATCAGCCGATGGCTTTTAACAGTTTGACTTCATTGACATTTATAACTTTGTGGACACAAGCTTTAGTGCTGTTCCTAGCGATAGTCTAGTTCATTGCAGGATGATTAGCCAGACTACTGTGTCTAATGTAGATTACTAGATTGATAAATGTCCTGTAGTTGTGGGTCCAGATTTGAATTTTTCTGTGGTATGATTGGTGATTAAATTGAATGGCACATGTTCATTTTTACTTTCTCAACCAAAATTATGTTTCTTGTCCAGAGGTGCTACGGATCAGCCGATGACTGTGTTAACCAAGATCGCACGTGACCTTCTTAGAATATTGGTATTTAAGCTTAAAGTTCTTGCTCACATGATGCATCTGGTTTAGTTTTCGGGTGGTATCCTGGTGGTAGAAGTTGCAAAGTGTTTCTTATGGTTAACAGGTTAAGTACTATGGGTGGCCTAATCCAGATCTTAGTTCTTATTGCACCAAAACTGATTTGATTATTGAGAATCACCGATAACCTACAATGGTACTTTTTGAGAAAACTCCTAACTCCGCATTGTTCTTCCTAATAAATTGTATGCCAAACTCATACATAAAACTTTTATACCTTTTCCGGTATTGATTAGTTGTCAAACTGGCAAGATAGTTACTAAAATAAATTTCTAGTAAGAAATATACATCTGTAGTGCTTTTTGCTAAGAGGCCCTATAACAGCGTGGAATACAAGATTACGCATGTGGAATACTAGAATACGAAAGCCCAACAGTTTTTACTAAGAGGATGTGAGAGGGAGGTGGAGAAGAAAAGTTAAAAGGAATCACTATTAGAATGCCAGATTATTAATATGCAGTCATTTAGACTCTAATCCAGGGTTACAGGTGTGGAATAACCTGAATATAATATGAAGCTCAATGAGTAATCCTTGATGCCAAAAGAAGAAATTTGTTCCTGCACTGCACCTTGCTGTCTGAAATTTAGTACTTTAAGATTTGGAACAACCTTGTTTTGTCCAACCCATGGTTTCAGGTGTGGAAGAACCTGAATATAACATGAAGCTTAATGTGTTATACTTTTCCTTTATGCCAAAAGCAGAAATTTGTTCCTGCATTGTCACCTCAGTCTGAAACTTAGGACTTACGATTAGGAACAACCTTGTTTTGGTGTATTTGTTTTTGTCTTATCTAATATACATCTAGATTCATCCATCAATCAGGGCTGTAGTTTGAATTGGTATTTGGTTTAAGTTCACATTTGCCTTAGTCCTTGTCGTTTGCAACTAGGATTAAGTTCTTTGCATACTTTTGCACCTTGTTATCATCAGTAAACAGGTTTTCTGTTTTATTCTTTTTTTTCTTTCATCAATTTATGTTTGCTTTTATCATTGATTCTCCACAAACCCTGTGATGAATATTGCATTCTGTTAATCATCACAAGTTCTAGTCTCCTGCTCATTGAATCTCTCAAAACTCTTAATATTTTTAGTGCATCTACAGCCAAGATCTTCCAAGTTTGTTCTTCTAGGGTTCGTAATCATTTGTAACTTTATTCTCCTGCTTGTGCCTCTCCATTTACTGTCTCTCTCTCTCTCTCTCTCTCTCTATATATATATATATATATATATATATATATATATTTTTTTTTTTTTTTTTTTTTCCAGCATGTGCGGGCTCAGTTAAATCGTGTCTCCCCGCACACAATTTTTAGCCGGTCGTCATGTCGCTTCGAACTCTCCGTGCGGATCTTGTCCGCACTGCTTTTTCATCATCGTCCCACACGTACGCCTCGCACACTCTGCGCACTCCCAAGCCTCACAGGTCAGCCGACGTCTTTCGACGCTGGCAACTCAACGCCTTGCTTTGCCCACGACGCTGAAGGCGCCCTCGACGTCTTCACGACGCCTACGACAGCCGATGCCGTCCAGACACCCGTTCTATGCGCACGACGCCCTTACGACGTCTTTCCGACGCCCATTGGGTGCCGCACGACGGGCCGCGTGGTCAGCCGTCGTTTATACCTGTGGTAGAATGGTGCCGGTCCTCGACCGCCCGCGCGGCGCCCCTAGCCGTTGAGTTTTCATGCACGGGACGCCCCATTCTGTCCCACGCCAGCTCAGATCGTGGCCATTTTTCGTCAGTCCTCCGACGTTGTGGATGCCCCGCATCGCACAGGCCAGGCTCATCATCGCCCCTATATATATATATATATATATATATATATATATATATATATATATATATATATATATATATGGGAGCTTCTAGCATTTTAGGTAAGAGTCTAGTCATATATGCCTAAGGTCATCCGTGGGGAAATCTGTGACCAAAATGATGCTTATGTTTTGGCTGCTTCTAGTTCTATTGTGTAAGGTTTTGAGAAGTAGCTAAATTGTATAGGGTGTTTTTAACTTTGTATTCTTTATTTTCTGTATATTTAATTGATTTTTGTATGATATTCTATTATCTTAATTGTGGCAAACTGCAACATTTGACATTGTTGAGATGTTGGTAACGCTGCTGAGATTGTGCGGCTTTTTAAGTAATGAAGGTGATGTGGGGAGCATGCAAATACTTGATGAGATGCACTTCCCTGTGCTCTCTCATGAAAAGGCATCTACTCTATCCATTTTGTTTTGAAGGTTAAAATGTGTTTAGCATTCAATTCTCAAATCCTCAAAGACATGTGGAGCATGATTGAGGATTTGGCTAACACGAGTCGCATAGGCTGGTACTTTTCAAGTGGTTGATTAGCTGAATTGTTCCCCTTAGTAAAAGTTTACAATTACAACAGTTGCACAAGCAACAATGCCAACTGATGTTCCCTGAACCATTTTTCTTATTTCCTTACTGCAACTTAGGCTGGGTTCGGGATTGCTTATCATGATTGCTTCTACTTGGTTTTCCGAAAATCAGTCCCTAAAGCTGTTTGGTAACAGCAGCTTATCATTTTTTTTGAAAAGCCAGTTAATTTTGGGGCAGCTTTGGAAGCAGTTGGGAGGTTGCTGTCAAAAGCTGCTTCTGTTGCTTCTTTTTGAAAAGCAGCAGCAATTTCAAACGAGACCTAAATCTGGCGCTTGAATACCCGAGGCTAGATCCCGTAACTTTTCCAAGGGCAGTAGTTTTGAAGTGACTTTGTTTTCTTTTCTTTTTTTTTTCTTTTTTTTTTTTGTGGATGGTAGGAGATTCTTCTTTAACAATTGACTCTTGATCTGGCAGCATTTGAAGGAGGAAATGAAGTTGAGTTACCTTGCTCAAGAACTCATTTCAACTGATCGATTATCTCCTCAAGCATGGTAAGTTTTTTTTTTGAAGTTTTGAAGTGAAACATGCTTGCGTAACTTTTGGTCCTCTCTTCATATATACTATCTGCTTGTGTAAGGAGTCAAGTTTGCCCAAATTGGTAGTCTAGTTGAAAATAGTAAGGATTCTGAAATACTACATACAACAATGAAGCCTTTATCCCAAAATTTTGGGATTGGCCATTAGAATCCTTTTCTTCCATTTAGTTCTGTTAAGGGCCATGTCCACTAACAAAAACAGTATCATTCTTTAATCCATGTTCCTTTAGGCCTTTCTCTGCTCCGAACGGTTTCTTTAACTACTATCTTATTGTTCCTCCTTACTGGAGCATATATTGGTATGCTATGAACATGTTTGACCAGTGAAGACGTTTTTTAAGGTGTGCTATGGAAAATTGAATGGAATGTTTTTGTAGGTGTGCTATGGGAAATTGCTACAGCTTGATGAAAGACCATGAAACTGCACTGAAGAATTTTCTACGTGCTGTGCAATTGGACTCGAGATTTGCTTATGCCCATACACTTTGTGGCCACGAGTATGTTCTGTTCTCCCCACATATATATATATATATATATATATATATATATATATATATACGCACACACACACACACACACACACACACACACACACACACACACACGCGCACTCTTACACTTTTATCAAGATGTAAATATGGTTCATACCCGCTGGAATCAAACCTATGCCAGGTTTCCAGTCTGTTTGTCTTCAAGTGCTGACCACTTAGGCCAGTGCTTGTTGACTCTCCTCCCAATATGTGAGAGTGTGCGCTTGAAGGTTAAAACAGAAACTAGAGCTAACCTATAAACTGTGCTGCTATTTCTCATGGCAGCTCCGTAATATTTTCTAGTGTGCCTTCAAATCCATCGACTTAGAGAGGTAACTTTGGGTTGATAACTGGGTGAGCAAATGATCCATATTTTGATGAATCATATGTACAATTAGATTATTTTAAGGTCTTCATTTGGGTTAATGGCATTGCCTGATCTATTTTTGGGACACTCGTCTTAGTTTTCCTCAGATTACAGCAAGTAGACAGTGTGCTTAGATAATTTGTGTCTTTCCATTTACAGGTATGTTGCTTTGGAGGATTTTGAGAATGGAGTAAAGTGCTACCAAAGTGCACTTGAAGTGGATGAGAGGCACTATAATTCCTGGTATGGCCTTGGGGTGGTTTATCTGCGACAAGAGAAGTTTGAATTTGCGGAGCACCATTTTCGTAGAGCTTTCCGAATTAATCAACGCTCTTCTGTTATTATGTGCTACCTCGGAATGACATTACACTCTTTGAAGGTCTCATTCTGATGTATTTCCTTCTGAAATTCCTTCATTAATTTTTTTTTCTTTTTTTGTATTGCTTTCAAGTCCACATATATGATGAATGCCACCAAATTGATGGAATAGCTTTTAAATCGTTTCAGGGTATCTATGATAGCACACTTTGGTGCAATGCTTTCCAAGACATTTCTTGAGTTTTTAGTTCTTTCCCCATCTTTTAAATCTACGCAGTGAACTGTTTTTGGTTTCTTTGTTTCCATGTGCCTTCAGAGAAATGAGGATGCACTGGAGATGATTGAGAGGGCTATCACGGCCGATAAGAAGAATCCACTCCCAATGTATCAGAAGGCTAACATACTTCTAAGTCTTGAACGATGCGATGAAGCATTGCATAATTTGGAGCAGCTAAAGGAGTTTGCGCCCCGTGAGAGCAGTGTTTATGCGTTAATGGGTAAGATTTACAAGAGACTCAATATGCATGAGAAAGCAATGTTCTACTTTGGAGTTGCCTTGGACTTGAAGCCTCCTGCAGCTGATGTTGCTACCATTAAGGTACTAGTTGCCTTTGACTATAATTGTCACAACCTCTCTCTCTCTCTCTCTTGCTCAGTTACATTTGTACATAATCATGACAGTCGGCAATGGAGAAGTTGCATCTACCGGACGAGCTGGAGGACAGCCTTTAGATTTGTTGCTAATGAAAGGTGCAGTGGAGTTCATTGTTATCATAGCTCAGCAGCATGCTTGGGCTGTCGAGTTGGTCTGGACGAAGGCGGCCATCAACCGATTCTTTCCAACATTGTGTATGTATCTGGCCGTGAGTGTAACATTAATCATCCTGTTTTGTAGCTTTAGTTAGGAAAGAATTCAGTAAGCCATCTGGGAATGTTCCCAAAGCTCCTGTACCAAAATGCAAAATGTTTGTATGATTAATGAAAAATCTCAGTTAACCCCGCAGAATACAAGAGAAATAAGATGATTTGTAGTTCGGAAGCACATTGTCTCTGAATTCCTATCACATTGTCTCTGAATTCATATCACATTGTCTCCGAATTCCTCTTCGATGTGTACTTTTCTTTTAGCAGTGAAGATTGACCTTTCTGGTGGTTGTCATCAGCTCTTTTTTTTCTGTCAGCATTTTTTTGTGCTTTGAAGGCATGGACACTGGAAATTGATGTTGTATTTACCAAGGGACTGGTACGCAGAATAGTAAATAGGTGGTAATTCTATATCCTGGGAAATCAAAATTTTGAATTAATTTTTTTTGAAAAGTTGTTTTCTCGTGTGGTGAATATATAATTTTTTTGGGAAAAAGTGAAAAAGGATTAAAAAAAAAAAAACCGAAACTTATTAAAAGAATAAAAAACTGAAAAAAAAATACCAAAATAACAATCTTAAAAAAATGAAAAAAAAAGATAAAGACCTGAAAAAAATCTTATAAAGATGGAAAAAAGACAAAAAATACCAAAAATAACTAAAAAAAAAATTAATTCTTTAAAAAATGAAAAACTGAAAAAGTCAATCTTACAAAAATGACAAAAAAAAACTGGAAAAAACATTTTAAAAAAATGAAAAAGGACAAAAAACTGAAATAAAACAAAAAAACTAAAAAAAGACAAGAAATCCAAAACAATTCTTAAGGAAATGAAAAAAAATTGGAAAAACAAACAAGAATTTGTTTCTAAAAACTAGAAAAAATATTAACCATGGTAAAAAAATAAATAAATCCCTACGTATTCTTAAGAGACATGATTTTCATATGTTGTAAACAAATTGTTTATCCAGATATTCGTAATTTTTGAAAAATAAAATTTTAGGCTAAATTACAACTTGATACCCTCAACTACCACTTTTTTCAACTTGATACCCTCAACTTTTATAGGTACTTACTTCATATCCTGAAAATAATTTAGACTAAATTGCTCCTTCTCTTCTCCATACAACCCCCCACCCCCCTCTCTCTCTGGCTGTGGGTGATAGCTGATGGCGGGCGCGAGCAGGCGGCTGGCGCGGGGACACTCAGGGGCGCGACGAGCAGATGTGCTGGGCAGCGCGGAGCGGGTGCTGGGCAGAGCGCGGCGGCGCGCAGGATAGTGCGCGGGGGAGCGGTGGCGTGGAGGATAGTGCGCGGGGGCGCGACGACGCTCGGGGCAGCGCACGGGGTACACGCGAGCGGGAGCGCGGGCTCGGGGCCGGGTAGGGTGGGTCGTCGGGACTGGGGGCGGGTAGAGGGGACGGTCGCCGGAAGGGGGGGGGGGGGGGTGGGGTTGGGGGAATGGCCGCCGGTTGAGGGGAGGAGGTGGGGAAGTAACAACCGGAGGGGAGGGTAGTTTAGGATTAAAAAAAAAATTGGGTATCAAGTTAGAAATATAAGTTGAGATTGAGTATTAAGTTAATACCTATAAAAGTTGAGAGTATCTAGTTGAAAAACAGTAATAGTTGAGGCCCTGAGGGTATCAAGTTACAATTTAGCCAAAATTTTATAATCTAAACCAAATATGACTAAGAAGCCAACTCTGGTTGAAGGTTGGCTTAGAGACTACACTGACTGTGTTTGATTGGGCTTTTTTTCTTTTATGAAAAATATTTCCACTAGGAAATTTTCACCAACTGTACTATTTAATAGCTTATATTTTTTATGGAATTATATTCCAAAAAACTATCATTTTCTATATTTTTCTTCTAAAATGGTGGAAAATGAAACTTGTCCAACCCACAGAAAAATATTATTTTTCTTGGAAAAGAACTATTTTTCGAAAATAATGACAATAAAACATCCAAATTAAATTTTTCATAATTTTTTTTCAAAATTCTATGAATTTTTTTTGTAGTAAAATAATTTCATAGAATTAAATCTACTGACCCATTCAAGTGAGGCCAATTTATTTGTTACAGCTGAAAATGAAATTATTAAATGTTGTGCTGCATCCCATTTATAACAGAAGGGGATTAAAGCAAATTTATTTGTCAATGTTTTTGTGGATGTTGGCCGACATATCTACTAAGAACAACACTAATCCGGTGGGAGATTGGCCAACCCAAACCAGTTTTGCACGGCGAGGTTGTTTCCCAGTTCACGGTTGACCAGACCCAGTTTTCTCCTATTTCTAACATCAAGACGAGGGATCCGATTTTGGATGGGTTTTAAGTAACAACTTTTAAATCAGTCCAATTCATGCTTGGTAATTCACTAACGAACGGTTTTGAAATTTTTTTTTTACACGAATAAATTAAATAGGAAAAGATATTAGTAGTTATAATTATAGATATTCTTGTGAGGATATAAATAGAATAAAAAAATAGAGTCATTCAAAATCTACCGATTTGGGGTGTTTATAAAGCCACCCAAAAATACATTACACCGGTTTTGGAGAATTTTTGAGCCAACCAAAACCAGTGCCTCAAAAAAAATTAACAAGCAGAAATTTTCATAAACAGTCGGTTCAAAAACACTCCAAAATAAGTGAAAACACCGTTACCAAGCAGACCGTTAAGGAACTAAAAAGAAAAATAAAGCTTCACAGCCAGTCCGAAGGCTGAACCGAAATTCAAACCGAACGTCATGTATCAGCTGCTAATCGGTCGAAGCAAATCGAATGACGCTGGCACAACGTAGACCGAATTTTTTTGGCCAATTAGAATCGGACACGTAGCAGCACGGTTTAAATCCACAGTATACGTATCACTGTTGAAGAAGAAAAGCTCACTTGCAACACTTGGATTTCTACATCAGCCATCTTCTCGAACGCGGTTCTTGATATCGACAGCCAGTCTTCTTCACACTGTGTTCTTGATATCCATCTAAAGTCCAAGAATTTTTCCGCGTCCGGTGTAAAAGTGCAAGAAGAAAAAAACAGAGAGGAAGAGACTCGGACGAGACAAAAATAGCCCGTCGTTTTCTCGTCGATTTTAATTGTACGCGAAATTGTGCGTGTTAAGAAATCAATCAATCATGTTGACTGACTGACAGAACATGAAACCATGCATATATATTAGGAAAAATTTATGAAATGTCCAAAAATTTAAAATTTTTTATGAAAAATCCACCGCAAAAGAAACTTTCATCGCGTGCCCAGCATTATATAAAAAATATATAAAAGGGGAACATGACCTTTTTGCCCTTCTAATTTATTAAGAATATCCACAAACCCAGCAACTCTTAAAAAAAAAAACGGTTTGAGTCGCTCCCTCCTCTTCCATACTCTGTTCGCCTTCGATTTTAGGTCATCTCCTCCAAAATTTTTAGAAAAATCCTACAAGAAATCGCCAGCGAATCCCCATTCGCAAGTTTCACACAATGTCGCAATCATCATCAATCGATGTAGACCGAGTTAGAAAAGACGGAGAAGAAGTAGATGTTGAAAAACAAAAAAAAGAAATGATTAAAGTTAAGAGGATTGCTCGTAAACGAAAAGCTACAAAAGAAAAAGAAGTGCAAAAAGAAGTAGAAGAACAAGAACAAGAACAAGAAGAACAACAAAAACAACAAGAACAAGAAGAAGCAGGAGAAGAAGAAGAAGATCAAGAAGAAGGAAAAAAAAAAAGGTAAAACTTTGAGTCCTGTTATTTTCCGTGTATTTTGACACGGAAAATGAGAATGATCATTCTCCGTGTAGATTAACACGGATAATAGGATTTTTCCGTGTCAAAATACACGAAGAATGACATTTTCTGTGTATTTTGACATAGAAATGATCATTCTCCGTGTTAAAATATACGGAGAATGACATTTTCTGTGTATTTTGACCTAGAAATGGCCATTCTTCGTGTATCTAACACGGAGAATGTCATTCTCCGTATTAAAATACACGGAGAATGATATTTTCTGTGTATTTTGACCTAGAAATGACAATTCTCCGTGTAAAATACACGGAGAACCGTGTATTTTAACACTTAGAATGATCATTCTCCGTGTATTTTGACACGGAGAATGACATTTTCTGTGTATTTTGATCTAGAAATGGTCATTCTCCGTGTCAAAATACACGGTGAATGATCATTCTCCGTGTTAAAATACACGGAGAATGATATTTTTTTGTGTATTTTGACCTAGAAATGGCCATTCTCCGTGTAGAATGTCATTATCCGTGTTAAAATACACGAAGAATGACATTTTCTGTGTATTTTGACCTAGAAATGACCATTTTCCGTGTATTTTAACACGGAGAATGACATTTTCTGTGTATTTTGACCTAGAAATGGCCATTCTCCGTGCATCTAACACGGAGAATGTCATTCTCCGTGTTAAAATACACGGAGAATGATATTTTCTGTTTATTTTGACCTAGAAATGGCCATTCTTCGTGTATCTACAACGGAGAATGATCATTCTCCGTGTTAAAATACACGGAGAATGACATTTTCTGTGTATTTTGACCTAGTAATGACCATTTTCCGTGTTTCTAACACGGAGAATGTTATTCTCCGTGTTAAAATACATGGAGAATGTCATTCTCCGTGTATTTTAACACGAAGAATGACATTTTCTGTGTATTTTGACCTAGAAATGGCCATTCTTCGTGCATCTAACACGGAGAATGTCATTCTCCGTGTTAAAATACACGGAGAATGACATTTTTTGTGTATTTTGACCTAGAAATGGCCATTCTCCGTGTATCTAACACGGAGAATGTCATTCTCCGTGTTAAAATACACGGAGAATGACATTTTCTGTGTAAAATACACGGAGAATGACATTTTCTGTGTATTTTGACCTTGAAATGACCATTCTCCGTGTTTCTAACACGGAGAATGTTATTCTCCGTGTTAAAATACACGGAGAATGTTATTCTCCGTGTTAAAAGAATGATCATTCTCCGTGTTAATATACACGGAGAATGATCATTCTTCGTGTTAAAATACTCGGAGAATGACATTTTCTGTGTATTTTTACCTAGAAATGACCATTCTCCGTGTTAGATACACGGAGAATGTTATTCTCCGTGTTAAAATACACGGAGAATGTCATTCTTCGTGTTAATACACACCTAAAATGTTATTTTCTGTGTATTTTGACCTAGAAATGGCTATTCTCTGTGATTCTAACACGGAGAATGATCATTCTCCGTGTCAAAATACACGGAGAATGTCATTCTCCGTATATTTTAACACGGAAAATGACATTTTCTGTGTATTTTGACCTAGAAATGGCCATTCTTCGTGTTAAAATACACGAAGAATGATCATTCTCCGTATCAAAATACACGGAGAATGATCATTCTCCGTGTATTTTAACACGGAGAATGGTCATTCTCTGTGTTAGATACATGGAGAATGGTCATTCTCCGTGTTATAATAAAGAAGAATGTTGACGTAAACCTAATTGTTGTTTTTTTAGGAAAAAAACTGTCAGAAACAAAGAAGAAAGAGTTTTCCGTGCAACATTCAACCCAATACTCTCTCTTATGGATGATGTGAAGGAAAAGTGTGGCCATTTGCCTGATGCAGTTATTGAATCCTCGAAGAATATTGGATTCTACAATTTCGTAGATGTATTCTACAAATCCAAGGTCAAAAAGGCAGAACTATCTAGAGTCACAAAAGGTCTGGAGAACCTGTTAGGGACTTACTTGGAAGAAGATGACACTGGATACTTCCAATTGAGCAACAGTGTCAAGGTAGCACCAACTGCCGAAGAGATGGCAACCATTTTCGGTCTGCCAATGAAGGATGACAGTGAAGTTGATGAGAAATATCTAAAAATCATCACTGAAAAACAGAAGACCCCCCACCAGCAGACTCATTCAGCATGTATAATGAACACTTCAAAAGATTGCTGACAAATTCCAAGGAAAAACATGCAGAAGTCTCAAATGCAGAAGTCAAAAAAAGGTTCTTAGAGCTGTTGGAAGACAGAAATGCAAGACCTGATGAGTTGGCCAAGTTAATCATATTCAACTTGTGCCAAACAATATTCTTCACCAGAATGGGTGGGTCGAACTTGCCGTACAAGTTCTTCGCTCTGGTAGAGAGCATAGATGTTATAAAAAATATCTGTTGGCCACGTATTATTTTGGCATACGTCATGGACAGCATAAAGAGGGCTGTTACAAAAACTGACGATGGGGATATTGAGATATCGTACAAGAAGATTGAAGGTTGTATAATATATTTCTTGTATTGGTTTGCATAGCACAGTCAGCTGTTAGAAAGGAAGTGCAAACCAATAAGTGCATACCCGAGATTCTATACATGAGATGGGAATAGAATCTCGATATTCCTCAAACATGACTATCAAGGGGCTCAGACGGAATCAGAATTGATATTCAAAGATTTTGTTACAGTGACTGTTGAAGAAGGTGAAGTCCCAGAAGAGCAACATCGTATAGAAGGTGCGGATAATGCTGGTAATGAAGAAGAACAACAAACTGAAACCCAAGCACCAGCAATAAACACAGCTGAGAACGAAGATGTGTTGCGCGTCTTGGAGGAGAAATCTCAGCTTATCGCTGAGAATGAGCAACTCCACGAAAGAGTACAAAAATTAGAGGCAGATGCAGCCCAACAACGTGCTGTGGAGCTCGTTAATGATGGGTTGGAAAAGGAGTTAGACTCTATAAGGAACGAGAAATCTCTCCTTATTGCTGATAATGAGAAACTTCGCAGAAGAGTTGAAGAACTAGAGGCAGAGGGGGCCCGACAACCTTCAGTTGACATTGTTAAGGATGGGTCGGAACAGGAACTAGACTCCCTGAGAAAGCAGAAATTAGAGCTTATTGCTGATAATGAGAAGCTTCGTCAACATGTTGAGGAGCTACTTCTAAAAGGTAAAATATTCTCTTTTTCAAAATTTTAAGTTATAATTATATGTGTTAAATCACGGAGAATGAACATTCTCCGTATGTAAAACACTCGGAGAATGATCATTCTCCGTGTAAGCAACACGGAGAATGACAATTCTCCGTGTAAGTAACACGGAGAATGATTATTCTCCGTGTATATTGACACGGAGAATTGTCATTCTCCGTGTTTTACATTCTCCGTGTCAAATCAACGGAGAATGGCCATTCTCCGTGTATTTTAACAGGAAGAATAATCATTCTCTGTGTAAGTTATACGGAGAATGCCCATTCTCCGTATAAATTACACGGAGAATGCCCGTTCTCCTTGTAAGTCTAACGGAGAATGGTCATTCTCCGTCGATTTTGACACGAAGAATGGACATTCTCCGGATTAAAGTAAACGGATAATAATATTTTTTATTATTTTTAAAAAGAAGATTATATAATATTGACATCATACCTCTTGTTGTTGTTTGTTTTATTTCAGAGACAATAACAGAGAATCTCAGAAAGGAGAATGAAAGGCTCATTAATGATAACAACAAACTTCTAGAGGAAGTTGTATAGTTGAATGACGAAGTCAAAGAGAAGAACGGTACAATTGCTAACCTCGAAGCAGTGGCTACAGCATTGCAGCTTGGACAGACTCAACCAGTTCTTCAAGAACCAAGAAGGATTAAAAAACCATCAAATGCTCTAGCCGATGATAATTTTACCACCTTGGGAAAGAAGAAAACAGTCGATGCTACAACAAGTAAGAATGTAGCTGCTGGTGGAAAAAGAAAAGCTCCTTCCAGTCCCGAGAAGGTAGAAGAAAAAAAAGAAGATGGCAGTAACTGAAGATCTTGAAGAAGAATCTGCTGAAACAGCCAAGCTAGTGGCAGAGGAAAAAATTCTGATACAATGTCCAAAACTCAGACTTTGGAAGCAAGCAGACAATGAGCTGAAGGATCTATACAGGAGCATCGTATACCCAAGAAGGATGTCTCCAACGTAAGTATTCTAAACTTGAACCAATTTCTGTCCAATTCACAACGGAGAATGATCATTCTCCGTGTCATTTGGACGGAGAATGGTCATTCTCCGTCCAATTCATAACGGAGAATGACCATTCTCCGTCCAAATGACACGGAGAATGATCATTCTCCATTATGAATGGGACGGAGAATGATCATTCTCCGTCCAATTCATAACGGAGAATGATTATTCTCCGTGTAAATTCACGGAGAATGGTCATTCTCCGTCCAATTCATAACGGAGAATGATCATTCTCTCTATTGGAGTGACTTTTTTCAATTATATCATTAGACTATATTATTAACATAATCGAAACTAAATTTATGTGCAGTGAAAATGTATACGAATACTTTCCAACTGCTCCAGAAGAGTGTAAAATAAGAAGAAGAAACAATGATGTTACATTGTTGTTAAATGCTAAAGAACTACAAGACATATTAAATGAGGAAGAAATAGAGGCTAGTGTAATGAACTTGATGATAAAGATTATGAATGAAATACAAGCCGAGACAAGACGTACCATTCGTTCAAGCTCGTACGGTGCAGAATGTAAATGGTCTGCAATCATGATACCCCATTTATTGGTAAGAATCAAAACTGAAAAATAAATATTAATGTGTACACCTACTAATAGGTTTGTAAAAAACTACCTCATGATATTATTAAATTTTTTTTGTTTTCTGAAAAACAGCATACCGCTGAATTTGTCGATGTAGACAAACCAGCAGATGGAGCCATTTACAATTTCAAAGTTGATATAGAAGATTTTATCATGGAGTTGGAGGATGACATCGAATGACTATTCGTGCCACTCTTCCGTGAAGAAAATAAATACTATACACTGCTGTCATTCAACTTCAGCTCCTACGTTTGGACACACTACAACTCCTTGCGTAAAAACACGGGCGCTAAGGGAATCAAGGATGCAGAATATATGAAGAGTAAAATCGAGCCGATTATAATAAAGAAAATTGCATTGATGAGGGAGAAAAGCCCGATAATTCAGGAATACGAAAGAACATAGCTCAAGATTTGTAAAGAATGCCCACAACAACTATCATCTAGCTGCCTCCTGTACGTTGTATATTATATGGATAGCTTGTCGAAAGCTTCCTTTGATTTCCAAAAGAAAACAAACATAGTAGTTCACAATATTATTGTAAAGAGAAGGTTAACTTTGGCTAAGCTTTTGCTTAAAAGTGAGTGTGCAATTCCTTTTGTATCATAAAAGAAATGACAATGTAAACAACAATGTAAATTGGATGAGAAATTTCTTATATATATTCTGTCTGTCAGGTTTCTTTTGTAATGTATTCGTTGTCCTTTGTAATGAAACTCAATTTTTTGACTAATTTACATTGTTCTATATGTAAATCTGTTTTGTTAAAGTTCTGTTATTTGATTCTGTGTTAAAATACACGGATAATGTCATTCTCCGTGTTAAAATACACGAAGAATGTCATTCTCCGTGTTAATACACACCTAGAATGTCATTCTCCGTGTATTTTGACCTAGAAATGGCCATTCTCCGGTATTCAACCACGGAGAATGTCATTCTCCGTGTTAAAATACACGGAGAATGGTCATTCTCCGTGTAATTTGACACGGAAAATAATATTTTCTTTGTATTTTGATCTAGAAATGACCATTCTCCGTGTTTCTAACACGGAGAATGTCATTCTCCGTGTTAAAATTTACGGAGAATGGTCATTCTCCGTGTTAAAATATACGGAGAATGACATTTTCTGTGTATTTTGACATAGAAATTGCCATTCTCCGTGTTTCTAACACGGAGATTGTCATTCTCCGTGTTAAATTACACGGAGAATGACATTTTCTGTGTATTTTGATCTAGAAATGGCCATTCTCCGTGTATCTAACACGGAGAATGATCATTATTCGTGTTAATATACACGGAGAATGGCCATTGTATTTTGACATAGAAATTGCCGTTCTTCGCTATTCTAACACGGAGAATATCATTCTCCGTGTTAAAATACACGGAGAATGACATTTTCTGTGTATTTTGACCTAGAAACGACCATTCTCCGTGTTTCTAACACGGAGAATGATCATTATCCGTGTTAATATACACGGAGAATGATCATTGTATTTTGACCTAGAAATGGCCATTCTCCGTGTATCTAACACGGAGAATGTCATTCTCCGTGTTAAAATACACGGAGAATGATATTTTCTGTGTATTTTGACCTAGAAATGATATTTTCTGATCCGAAGAGTCGGTTTTGTTTCCTTACGCTGCACACAGATCGAGGCGTCGGTCTATGAGCTCCCCCTCCTGCCTATAAATAGAAGCGTATTTGGATGGAGAGACTTCTTTACTTTCTCATGTCTTCGACTTTTCTTGCCCTAGCTTTCTGTCTTCGTCTTCCTTCTTCGATCTCCAGAAAACAATGGCTCCCAAGTCTTCTAAGGCTGCGGCGAAGGCTGCGGCGAAGGGCAAGAAAGCAGCTTCGTCTTCGACTGTCGTGCCCCCGTTCATTCTGACGCCCACCCTGCCATCAAGGGTAAGGACTATGTAGAAGATCGAACACTTCAATCCCTAAAACAATGGCTCTGTTGCATGTTTTTATGCACAAGCCTTCTTTCCCTCAACATTCAATGCGTTTTTCGTCTTTATGAAGCCGCATATGTTGTATGGGCCGCATGAACTTCTCATATCCGAGCCGCATAGAGACTCGTCTTCAACAGATCTGCATGAACTCTGTTAAATATTTTTTGGCCATCTCCTGACTTTGTTTCTTTTATCTTTGGTTCTTGCAGCATCTCTGCTGGAGGTTGGGATCATTGTGAAAGAGGAGCTGCTGCCTCCTTTCATCAAACAAGAGTCATCACTCGTTAAGGAGGAGGTGATACCAAAGGAAGAGCTGGCGCCTGTAGGGGAGGAAAACACTCTCGATATCGGAGTCGCTGAAAAGGAGGAGCCCCAATCTGAAGGTGGTAGTATTGGGAATTCTCACTCTCCTGCTCTGGACGAGGATCTTTCTCAATTAGATCTTTCATATGCAAGGTGGTTGAGGGAATGGTATATGCGCCCCCGCAACTAGGATTCGTGGGCTCCCGTAAATGTCCGTCTTTCGTCTTTGATATTTTTGCCTGTCATTAGCTGTAGTTTGTGTCTCGTTTTCATTCCTTTTTTTTGTTTTTGAGAGGGACGTGGTCCCAGATCCTGTAGTACTTTTTATTTTCAAATAAAAGAGTATGTTTTAACCCTTCATTTGTGTTGCTTGTGGTATTGTGGTGGTGTTTGTCCCGCTGGGGGACTGTTTGTGGACCTGTTACCCTTGGCATACCTGAATTTTAGGTATGGATAACAAGTTTGATCATTCTCCGTGTTAAAATACACGGAGAATGATCATTCTCCGTCTTAAAATACACGGAGAATAACTTTTTCTGTGTATTTTGACCTAGAAATGGCCATTCTCCGTATATCTAACACGTAGATTGATCATTATCCGTGTTAATATACACGGAGAATGATTATTGTATTTTGACCTAGAAATGGCCATTCTCTGCTATTCAACCACGGAGAATGTCATTCTCCGTGTTAAAATACACGGAGAATGATCAATCTCCGTGTTAAAATACACGGAGAATGATATTTTCATTGTATTTTGATCAAGAAATGACCATTCTCCGTGTTTCTAACACGGAGAATGTCATTCTCCGTGTTAAAATTCATGGAGAATGGTCATTCTCCGTGTTAATACACACGGAGAATGTCATTCTCCGTGTTAAAATATACGGAGAATAACATTTTCTGTGTATTTTGACCTAGAAATGGCCATTCTCCGTGTTCCTAACACGGAGAATGTCATTCTCCGTGTTAAAATACACGGAGAATAATCATCCGTGTTAAAATACACGGAGAATGACATTTTCTGTGTATTTTGACCTAGAAATGGCCATTCTCCGTGTATCTAACACGGAGAATGATCATTATCCGTGTTAATATACACGGAGAATGATCATTGTATTTTGACCTAGAAATGGCCATTCTCCGCTATTCAACCACGGAGAATGACATTCTCCGTGTTAAAATATACGGAGAATGATTGATCATTCTCCGTGTTAAAATACACGAAGAATGACATTTTCTTTGTATTTTGATCAAGAAATGACCATTCTTCGTGTTTCTAACACGGAGAATGTCATTCTCCGTGTTAAAATTCACGGAGAATGGTCATTCTCCGTGTTAATACACACGGAGAATGTCATTCTCCGTGTTAAAATATACGGAGAATGACATTTTCTGTGTATTTTGACCTAGAAATGGTCATTCTCCGTGTTCCTAACACTTCTCCGTGTTAAAATACACGGAGAATGATCATTCTCCGTCTTAAAATACACGGAGAATAATCATTCTCCGTCTTAAAATACACGGAGAATGACATTTTCTGTGTATTTTGACCTAGAAATGGCCATTCTCCGTGTATCTAACACGGAGAATGATCATTATCCGTGTTAATATACACGGAGAATGATCATTGTATTTTGACCTAGAAATGACCATTCTCCGCTATTCAACCACGGAGAATGTCATTCTTCGTGTTAAAATACACGGAGAATGATCATTCTCCGTGTTAAAATACACGGAGAATGACATTTTCTTTGTATTTTGATCAAGAAATGACCATTCTCCGTGTTTCTAACACGGAGAATGTCATTCTCCGTATTAAAATTCACGAAAAATGGTCATTCTCCGTGTTAATACACACAGAGAATGTCATTCTCCGTGTTAATACACACGGAGAATGTCATTCTCCGTGTTAAAATATACGGAGAATGGTCATTCAATTCATTATAAAATCAGAGAGTGTAACGGATAATAAGTTCTTATGCTGTTAATATATATGTGAAACATCAGATATGCAGAGTTCAAACTATTACCATTGATATCAAAAAATGTAAGATATGTATTCAAAAAACAATTATATAAAAGAAGGAATATACGTGTATGTATTAATGAGGGGGCGCTGCCCCCTCGACCACCGTAGCAGCACGTGGAGGCAGAGGACAAGTGGTGCGATTGTGATTGCATAATTCAAAACAATTCTGGCACCTTTTCTTTCTCTTCTCTTTTCCCTTGTTCTCATATTTGCTCTTATAACGGTCCGCCTTTGGTCGTCCAGGACCACGTTTCGGAACAGGGGGTAGAACAACATCAGTGGGATTATTTTCAAACTGTTTTTCAGAATCTGGAACTGGACGAATAGCACATGAATATAACTTCCGGTAATAATCTGATGTCCAGTACTGCTCCACAAAGTCGTAAACAGATTTATCTGAACCAACTCTGATGTATTTTATTGCATGGCTGCATGGGAATCCATATACCTTCCATCTACGACAACTACAATGACAATCAAGAAGATTCACCATGTGGAAGGAAGTATCTACGATCACCTCAAATTCGAAATCATCGGACCGATATACCCTATAACACATGCCATCATCTGTAAGCTGCTTCAGCATATCCTCGGCATATGGAGTCAATTTGCTATTCAAACCAATTGCATCCTTGTGGCGATCCAAAATCATCTTCATCATCTTCACACGGATGACATTTACAATTGCTGATAGGCAATTTCTTCTCAGCCTTTATCCATGCATTGAATGACTCTGCACAACTAGAAGCAACCTCACCGTATCTACATCCCGGGAAGAATGCGTTTGACCAGTGTTCAGGTTTTTGTTTATTCATCCAATTCACAACATGACCATAATTCAGATCATAAATCTTCTTGATTGCTTGTCTATACCCACCTTTATACAGAAAAACAAATAATTAATAAAGAATTAGGTCAATTCATAAAATTATGAAAAATAAGTGCATTCTCCGTGTTTAAAATAAGGATAATAGTCATTCTCCGTTCAAAAACTAACGAAAAAAATACATTCTCCGTTCTATGCAAGACGGATAATGACCATTCTTCGTGTGATGGAAACGGAGAATGAACATTATCCGTACTATGCAAGACGGATAATACCATTCTCCGTTCAAAGCTAACGGAGAATGATATTCTCCGTTCTATGCAAGACGAATAATGACCATTCTCCGTGTGATGGAAACGGAGAATGAACATTATCCGTACTATACAAGACGGATAATACCATTCTCCGTTCAAAGCTAACGGAGAATGATATTCTCCGTTCTATGCAGGACGGAGAATGGTCATTCTCCATGTAATACGTACGGAGAATGACTATTCTCCATCTTACTGACACGGAAAATAGTCATTCTCCTTGTTAAATTAATGGTAAATGCATAGAAAATGTGCATATATCTGTCTCATTAACACACCTGGAGTTAGAGCATATACTGCTTGCCTCCAAGCTTCAAGTACATGCGGATACACTCTTTTATTTCCTTTCTCTTTCAACGGTATGTTATTCTTCATGTGATAATATCAATAGCTATGGTAATCATTAGGAAACACTTTAGGGACTTCAGAAACTAGACCGGTGCCTTGATCCGAAAGAAAAATAATACGCCTACTACATCCAACAACATTCTTTAGATTTCTAAGGAACCATTCCCAATTGTCGCCATCTTCGCCTGAGACTATACCGTATGCAAGAGGGTAGAACTGTTGGTTACCATTCTTCGCTGTAGCAGACATCAAACATCCTCTAAACCTCCCTGCAAGGAAAGTAGCATCCAAATATAGCATCGGGCGACAATATTGAAAGCCTTCTACGCAAGCCCCATATGAAAGAAAAAGCCGCTCAAATCTCATTGATGAATCATCTTTCTGGAAGTCGATAACGGAACCATTATTGGTTTCCTTTACCTTGTTGACATACCAACACAAGTCACTGTAAGATCTAACATCATCTCCGTACATTTCCTGGTGCACCAGCCTAATTCTGTGGTATGCTTATCCATATGTAACAGATAAACCGTAGTCAACCTTGAAATCATCGACAACAGATTTTGCGGACTTTTTAGGATGCATCCGAACAATGTCACTAACCAAATTTTTCACAAACTTTGCTGGAACAACCAGATTACCTTTATCCATATAGCCAGCTCCACAATTATGTTCTTCCACATACCTCTTTACCTCAAAAATTTGATTATCTTTCGAAATAGATATAGCATGGAAGCTCCACAAACAAGCATGTGTCTTGTAATTCTTGCAGCAAACAGTATACCTCCTCGGCTCAGATTTCAAAATGTGGAATGGATGACGAGATTCAAAACATACCTTTCTAACAGCATTCCTAACTTCTTCAACACCATTTAGAAAAATCTGACCAACACCAGTAATTGATCCAGGCCACATATCCGATTTCTTCTTCTTCACTGTCTCAGTTGAGCCCTCATAAAATTGTACTACTCGTTTGTCCTTTACAGTAGGAGAACATCTACTCAAAGAACTAGAAGAGGAAGACGAAGATCCCATGTGAAAGCTTTGACAAGGGAAAGATGTTGATGAAGAACATGGAGAGTATATTTGCTCCACAAATAGATCAAAACTCACATCATGAGTACCGTTAAAACCACCAACCAATGAGCGAAGCCAAAAATCACTTTCAACATACAGTTCAGTCCCATCAGAGTGTAAAAACCTGAAACGGAAGGAAAGTGGATCCAAAGAAGTCCATCGATCGCACACTTTATTCTTTAAAAAAATCCACGGTACTTTCATGTGTGACACGGCAGGAAACTATGTCTCCCTTGAAACAAATGTTAACTAAACAACTTGATTCTACACCTTCCCCCCTGATAACATAAAAACATAAGAGATCACAAATAGAACAATAAAATTCTCGTCTAATAATGATTATTCTCCGTCTAAAAATAACGGAGAATAAATATTCTCCGTGCGGAACTAACTTAGAATGATCATTCTCCGTCTAAAGCAAACGGAGAATGACATTCTCCGTCTAAAGCACACGGAGAATAGTCATTCTCCGTCTAAATATAACGGAGAATGATTATTATCTGTCTGTAACTTATGGATAATGCTCATTCTCCGTCTAAAAACACACAGAATGATAACTATCTGTCTATAACATACGGAGAATAATCTTTCTCCGTCTATAACATACGAAAAATGATCTTTCTCAGAAGTAATTGTCATTTTCCGTGAAAATATAACGGAGAATGCTATTTCTCTATGACAAATGAAAATTCTCCGTCATATTAGGCGACATATTCGCACAAAATAACAAGATTAAATATCTCTCTAATATTTTCTTAGTTAATAATCTTCATAACAAATTCAAATTCAGCATAAATTTTGAGATATACGAAGCTGATGGATGAATTTCTACAGATCTGAACTCTCACCTTGTTTTAAGATCTATAAAAAGAAAAGAAGAAGATCTTCTCTCCACAATTGACCTAATCGTCGGAAACCACGAAGATGATGATGATGATGATCGATGATGATGAAGGATGATCGACGTTCGACTGACGAAAACCACAGTGAACTACGAACGATTTTGCGATCTCTGATAAAGATGATATCAATGGATTTCAAATTTTTCGTGAAGAAGAAGAAGAATACGAATTTTCCAATCCAAATCTGAGTTTGCGAATTCAAAATTATATATATGACCAAATTTGTGCGAAGGGGTATTTTTGGAACTATAAAAATGACAAATTTTGTAAATACAGAACATCTAAAGAGAATCTTGGAATATTTAACGTGAAAATACTTAATTATGGATATTTCATAAAACCCATACAGCGGGTGGGCATTTCATAAAAGCCCACCCCGAAATTGGGTTTCTCAGCAATTTCTAGTATATATTATTATATGGAGCTAGACCTGTCAATTGGGCCATCCCGGCCCAGTCCGGCACGAGTCTGGCCCAAAAATTGGCGCATATGTTGGCCCGGTCCGATTAATCGTGGGCCCAGTTCGGCCCGGTCCAGTATATTGATTCGTGCCGGACTACGTATATGGGCTTATAATATAGGCTCGGCCCGAAGTCCGACCCAGTTGCAACATCCCTGCACAATTTTTTTGATTTGTCCCAAATCCTACCAGCTAACAGCAGTGTTGTCACTTTCACAAGGAAAAGAAAATAAAAATATGTGTACACAACAAATACTCCACCCTCCAAATATGATTTATAGCACCGCCTAAAACAACAAGTGCATGTGGTGGTGGCCTCTGTTATTATTATGATTTTATAGTGTAGTAGTGAATTGAATTGAAATGAAATGAATGTTTTAACTGAATTGAATTGGAATTCAATTCATACATTTCAATATATATTAGTTGCAAGTTGCTGCAACAAAAACATACATGAATGCATCCATACATCAGCTTAGTCAAAGTCTCAAAGTCGTAGTTGGTTGCCATCGGCTATAAGCTTCATCGTGCATGTCTCACTTCACTTGGTCACTTATATATGGCCAACCATGTAGAGCTATTTATACAAAAAACTATTGATTGATCAATGAAATAAAAACCCATGAATGCTATATGTATAAACTGAATTGAATTGAATTAAAATGATGGCCTCCAATGCGACCCGGTCCAGTCCCTATATTGGGTCGTGTCCGGCCCGACACGACCCGAAGTCCATCGTGTCGTGGGTTATGTGTCGGACTGGACTTAAAATTTTCATCCATAGTCCGGCCCGGTCCGGCCAACTATGGTTCATGGGCTCAAGAGGCTCGGTCCGAGCCCGGCTCGGCCCACTCAAATTCGTGCCGGACCGGTCCAGCCCACTTGACAGCTCTACATGGAACCATGCACAGAAAAGAGAGGAACAGACTCAGACGAGACAAAAATAGATATTCCGCGTCCGCGTGACAGTCAGTCATTGACCTCTCCGCATATAAGGATCCACCTCAAACTAAGAGACCAATGACAACGTACCACGTGGTTACGGACCGGCGCAGAAATCCGCTACGGACATCCAGACGGTCAAAATAGCAGTGCCCTTTTGACAATACCAGTATCATGACATCAACATATGGTTAATACAATAATTTAAAAATACCCCCATACTCTTTTCTCTTTTCCCTCTCTCCTCAGCAGCAACGGGACGAAAGCGGCAATGGGCGGTCCGACAGCACAGGGATAGGAGGGGTGGGGGTAGGGGCAGTACTGCTACAAAGGAGGGGGGGGGGGGTGTAGTGTAATTTGATCAGTTTTTTAACGAAAAAGTTAATCCCTAATTGACAAAGGACATCAACTTGAAAATATTCATGTTATTGGAAGAGGGGGTAGCGGGGTAGAGGTGAGGGAGGGGGGAGTGTAATTTGGTCAGTTTTTTTTTTAAAGAAAAAGTTAATCCCTGATTGACGGAGAGTATCAACTAGAAAATATTCATGTTATTAAGTTGTCTGGTATTAAAGTTTAGGGTATTAGTTAAAAAAATTGAAAGTTGAGGATATCAAGTTAAAATTTAGTCTTTTATTTTTGAGGGCAACACATGCTTCGTTACCATTATCTCTCTCCCTCGTTCAAACCAAGAGTTACTCCCTCGTTCAAACCAAGAAACTCGAAACAATTTTTTTTTCTCTTCGAAATAAATAATAAAATCAATTGAAACTAGCTCTTTTTTGGTTTAGATTTTAGGTTTCTTTAAAAAAGTTATATTTTTTTGTTTATATTTTATAGATTATGTGTAATACATGTTTTGTTATTTTTTTTCTCCTAGAAAGTTCACTAATTCATTTTTTTTTTGAAGAGTCGAACTGTATTAGTGGAGGTTCGAAAATTCGTTCAGACATTCACGTAATGAAGGACTATCAGTCCTGTAAACTACTAGAACTATAAAAAATTTGACATTCCAAAAGTTATTTTTTTTGCCTATATGATTCCAAAATTTTGACAATCTTTGTACATATTCAAGATTGTCAAAATTTTGGTAGTCTACAACTTGCGTTGTCCCAAGAAATACAAAACTAATGATAATAAGTAAAAAATTCAAAACACGTCTGACACTCCGAATATGAAAATGTAGTTGGTAATGGAATATTATGTGCTTTTATTAATTGGCTTTTGGTGATTTTCCATACAAACAATATATGAATATTTGACACTGCTTTTTTGTTTTCCAAGTTTTGACCAATGTTGTAAAAATCAGTCCGGAGATGGACCAGTTCAGTACATTGGGTTAGGTAAAACCGGTCGAACCAATGGGTTAAACCGGATTGAACCTATTATATAAGCTTATAATTTTATATTGAATATATATTACATAGTACACAACTATATATATATATATATATATATATATATATATATATATATATATATATATATATATATATATAAAGCACAGTAAATTTTTGGTCCGACCCATGTGCTTTGGTTCAACGATGATGAAAGGACTAAATTGTCCCTCTCTCTATAAAAGAGGAGGAGGTCCCATGTTGGGTACGGAGCAACCGGTTGTTCCAACGGCACCCCCGCCTCCAGCTCCTCTTGCACCGCCCCTCCCTCCGCCGCCTCCGCTCCATCCTCGCCCACGCCGTCGTCGCCGGCCTCTTCCGCAACCCTTTCGTCGCAAGCAGCCTCCTCCACCGCGCCGCCGACGTCGACCCTTCCTGTAGTGCCCCGTCCCGCTCAGTCAATCGGAGGAATCAAAACGCCGACGACGTTCGGACTTAGCCTTGCAACGGCTTGCTCGGGGACATCGCTCGGTCAACGCGACCGCTCGCTCAGGTGGGATAGTTTCGGTGAACTTGCCTCATCTTAGCCTTCACCTAATAAATCGCACGTTTTCAACTTGCACAATAGGCTTGCTAATAAAAGAGACGAATCCACATAGCTAAGGGAATAATCCCGATGGGTCGAAATGTGTTAGAACATGAAAAAAGGTTCCACGATCTGCTTAGAAGTCGGCTCAGCGTGCTTTGAAAATGACACTCGGTCCTTCGTCCCGTGGCTTGGGAGAAGGAAAAGTTGGTATTTGTCACAAACTATGAGTTAGCCTAAGTCATAGGCGTCGCCCGCGTAGATGCTCGATAAAGCATGCACGTTTCCTTGGAATGCAAGGCTCGGCGTAGCCTTGATCGTCCCACGAGCTAAGTTGTATCGCACGGCTTATGGCATGAGTTTAGGTACCCAAAAAATTTGGTTGTTCAAGTTGAGCGTATGCACGGTCCCACGGTTCTACGGCTGCATATAGCCATTCGTTCCCACGGTCTTAAGGCTCGTCACATAGAGTGTGACTTGGACGATAGTGTCGCACGGAATACATTGGAGTATGAGACGTTCCTATGCACGTTAAGAAGTATGAGGCGGTCCCTCGGTTGGGAGTCGCTCGTTCCTATGCATGTTAAGAAGTATGAGACGGTCCCGTCCCTCGGTTGGGAGTCTCACGTTCCTATGCACGTTAAGAAGTACGAGGCGGTCCCTCAGTTGGAAGTCTCGCGTTCCTATGCACGTTAAGAGGTATGAGACGGTCCTTCGGTTGGGAGTCTCGCGTTCCTATGCATGTTAAGAAGTATGAGGCGGTCCCTCGGTTGGGAGTCTCACGGTCCCGATGCACGTTACGCAAAGTGTGGTTCAGAGCACGTGTTGCTAAGTATTGTTCCAATCGTACCAACAAATTAGGCCATGCATTTACGTGAGTCTAGATGTCTCGTAGGTGCGTAGTCATTGGACAACTTGTCGACAAGAATTTCTGCCTAGACTGGTTATACGTCGGGGCACCGGACCCAGTCGTCCTAGGAGGTAGACGTTATAGCAGCGCACGTATTACGTGGGTAGTCGGAGGCTTTCCATAGGGCTAGCTACCTTGCATCGAAGGACCAGTCGCCTACCCGAGCTATGTCCACGATGGCTTGTCATGCCAGTGGCCTTTCATATAGATAATTGGCGTACTAAGCGGCGAATCCGCATGCACGATGTCGGTCGTAATAAAGGAAGTGTAAGCACGGTATGTGTTGAGTTATGGAATGCGTGCATAAAGCCTAAGATTTGGCTATACGTAAAGACACGTGCTTCGGCACGAGATACGACGTCGTGCTTGAGTTCTCAACACCGGTTCCACAAGTTGGGTTAGACATTTTGAGTTAACTCTAGAAAGGCCGTAGGACAAGTTTGGTTAAGTCAGGTTAATCTGTGAGGCAAGACCTCGAGATGTGAGGCACGATCGCGTTGTCACAACACGAGTATAGGCAAGACTAATAAGCGAGGAGGCACTGCCTCAGAGATATTCAAGCACGAAGTCGAGTTCATGGCACGACCGAGTCATTACGTCCCAGAGTATGACACGAAAGACAAGTATGAGTCGGTGCAATGACAATGCAAGCACGAGAAAGATCTAGAGGCAAGGATAAGGAAGATATCGGTACGATAGCACGGTGATGGACTAGAGACACAAATAGGCCAAGGTGTCGGTCCTAAAACAGATCCTAAGGCAAGAATAGAAAGACAATCTTAAAAGGGATACGTTGCACAAAAGTAAATTAACGTGTTGGTTTTGTATGGGTGGGCGAGGAGCTCACTCCACCAGTACAGTTGAGTACTGACACCCACATAGTTTTCATGTGCAGGCGCAGGTAGAAGCTCGTGGTGCGGAGCTTGCTTGGATGCGTCGAGGCACGGAGTTCCTTGGCGATTCGAAGCGTGCGGCCGCGTGGAGTCAAGACTTATATGGGACATAATGTATGGACGTCGCCTATCCGAAGCTTCCGCTGGCTCAAGCATTGTAATCGAGAGATGAGAGAGAGCCGAGTGACTTGTATATTGAGAGAAACGTGAGCACGAGAGACTTGAAATCATGGCTTGCGCCTATTGTAATCTGATTGTTCAATATCAATAAAGAGTTCTCTTGAATAACTTGTGTTTTGATTTTAAATTTCTGCTGCATGTTCAATGTTTCTGCTTGGGACTTCTGTGCGACGATCCCGTCGCCGCCGATGTAATCGGCCGTTATGAAACTGTCTTGCACGAGCGCAATCTAGGCTCGTGCGGCATCACGCCTTAGCGAGGACGATCGCTCTTACGGGAGCGGGGCGTGACACTTCTTTCGCCGCCTCCCTCTTCTCCGCCATGACCAACCCCAACCCTTTCTCCTTCAACACCGCCATCGCCATCTCCGCCGACCCACTCTCCATCTACTCCCAAATGCTCCGTCGTCGCGTCCCTCCCGACTCCCACATCTTCTCTTCCTTGCTCAACACCACCACCGCCGCTGCCGCCACCAGGTCGCTCCACGCACACGTCCTCCTCCTTGGATTCCGGCTCGACCCCTTCGTGCAGACCGTCCTGCTCACCGCCTACTCCCGACGTGGCTCCGCCGACCACGCCCTGCGGGTGTTCGACGGAATGTCGCACAAGGACGTCGTCTCCTGGACCGCCGTCGTCTCGGGCCTCGCCGCCCTCGGACGCCCCGCGACGGCCCTACGCGTCTTCGCCTCCATGAGGTCCCACGCCGTCCCGAACGTCGCCACCGTGGTCTTTGCCGTGTCCGCCTCCCCCGGGCTCGGATCCCTGGCGCTGGCCCGGTGCCTGTACGCCTACGTCGAAAAGGCCGGGTTCGGAGGCCGCGTCTCCGTTCGGAACTCCCTGGCTCTGGCCCGGTGCCTGCACGCCTACGTCGAGAAGGCCGGATTCGTGTTCGTGCCATTATGGCACGGGTTATGCACTAATATATATATATATAGCAAATTACCTCTAGTCTAGTGGTTAAGCGAGATGCATGCGGCCCGAGTGGTCAGGAGATCGATTTCCGGTGGAAGCGTCGTTCGCCACAATTACCTTCTTTCAAAATAAATTATATATATATATATATATATATATATATATATATATATATATATATATATATATATATATATATATATATATATATATATATATATATATATTACTTAGAACTTCTGCACGTTTATCATGAGTTGAATTAGTCAAAAAATAAACATATTAACTTTGATTGTATGTAATGTCCAAAACAAAAGTCAGACATCAAGGTAAACAGTTCAAAATTCAACTGGATCAGACGGATCGGTGGTCTGATTGGCCAGGTCAATTAGGTATTTGAAAAAAAATAGTAGGTCAACATTAAACCAGTCCGAAAAATTATTGGTTTACGGATTGATTGGTTCAACCGTCAGGTCCAGGTTATCTTTTTTCCTTTTTTTTTTTTTTTTTTTTTCCTTTTTTTAAGACAGTAATTTTAACATAGCAATTTAACGTAAGGGTTACTCACCTACCTCTGAAAGCGTGTGCTCAAATGTGAAATTTCTACCACTTTTTTGAAGTGATATAGTTAAAGCATCACCCAAAACTCACTGTCAACATCCTTATCTATAGCATGCATCAAGACTTGCTTTCGGCCGGACAAGTTAAAAACAGCACAAGTTCACAAACACTTTGTCATCACATTAATTTATGCCACTAAAACCCAAATAAAACAACATAAATCCTCACAATTAAGTTGAAAAAGACCTTATTAGTACAATTGATCACCATGTCACTAGTTGTTAAAAAAAATTGAGGATAGGTACTATAGCAAGAGAACTAATAGAACTCTGCCAAATCTCTACATATCAAATATTAGAGACGGTTGACCTTATGATTAAATTAAGCTGGTAATGTGCATCGAAGTTTACCTAAACCACTTCATAGTTCACACACAAAACTTCTTAATCACCAATTCTATGACCAATGCAATATAATAGTCACAGCACGATTTAGTAACTGATCAATTTTAAGTATTATATACGATACGATACCGATACAATATCAATATTTTCTTTTTAGTACGATCCATAAGTTATATATCAATTTTTAAAATCGGTGTAAAGGCTTTGTTGTTGTTATTGTATCCTTTAGTTACTTATCAAGATAACTTATTGAGAGACACCTTACTATGAGGAAGGAACAATACATTTATTTTATAATTAGGGGTAGGTAGTACATTGTTGAAAATTACAAAACGGATATAATAAATAACCAAATAAGACAATTTGGTTTGGTTCCTTAGGTAGACTGAATTGTTTGTGGTTTTGAATTAGTAAAAATTATGATTTTGTAATTCAACTTGCGATTTTGTAACGACGGTTTAGTTCGAACCGATTAAACCACACAATATGACAACTATTTTACCTCATATTCATAACATTACCTTCAATATCTAAATTTTTTTGTGAAACTTTTTTCTTCTCATAATATTACTTTTTATTAGTATGTTTTGAGATTAGTATGTTTGAGTCATAATTTGGTTCTTACTACCTCTTTCTTTTTGTATATTATGCGTTTTGCAATTAAAATAGGGTTATTAATACAATAGGTCAAGTACAATATTGAGATTATATAATACGGGTGAGTTTGATGCTATGTTGTTAATTTGTGGTTAAGTTTTCATCAAAAATGGTACGGTTAAACAGAAAAGACCGAATGCACACCTCTACTACCTCTGATATCAAAATCGGACGTTAGTCCGTGTGTTGTAGTCTAGTGGTAGCAACGGAGAGCCCGGTGTAGAAGATGCAGGTTCGAATCCCCCCTTGGTATTTGTCAAGCCGAAGAAAAGGACACTTCAAAAAAGAAGAAGAAAAGAATCAGACGTTAGTTTTATATTGACGTCCAAAATCTCTATAAAAGAATTATAGATGGATGCCAAGTACATGATCGTAATTTCTGAGTATGTGCAATCAGAACAATAGTAAACGGCCCCAAAAATTGAAAGGTCTCAAAACTTTTGACCTATATGTATATATATATTACTAATGTCAAATCTCAATTTTTTAGATTATGCCTTCTTATTTTTTAAAAACTGCAGTAATATAGTTTTTAGAATATTAGAAAATGTTCTTTTTTTAGAGGTTAAAAAACAATTCATTTTTTAGTATTTATAAAACTGTTCTTGGAATGTCAAAAACGAACCTGGCCAAGTGCCGATGGTTCATTGCACATGAGATTGATTATTAAAAAAAAACCTTTCTTTTTAGTATTATTTACATGATACTTGGTCATGCCAAGTATTGATGGTTCATGGCACACAAGATTGGTTATTATGCAATCTCCAATGGAGATTTTATCTCACTTATTTCTATGGTAAAAATCTATTTTAGAAAAAAAAAAATTCCAACCATGATTTATATTTCAAATTTCATCCTATGTGACAGTGATATAGGATGTAGAGTTTTTATGAAAATTTTTGGATATATAAACTCTCACAAATTTTTTTATCACTCATAACAATTAATACTGGGTCTTGCCTCATTAAATTGATCATTTTATTTGAATTGCAAATTACGATAGACTATTGGAGAATGTAATTTTTGTGTATGCAATTTTAAAGTAGAAACTCTACCAACTAGGACAATAGGATAAAAACTCAGGTTTAGAAATCCCCGTTGGAGATGGCGTTAGTTTGATCCTAGACCTTAGGAATTCCAGTGACAATGTATTAAAAACATAAATTCTTAAACCTAAACTGCTTAACAGTTCACACACAAAGACTTCTTATTCATCCACCAACCTCACATCACAATAAAAAAACAAGAATCACCCCCATATTCCTTGAATTTTTGTCAAAGAAACAGGTCATATATACACACTTACTACTTGATGAGTATTCCTCTCCCTCCACAGTAATTCAAACATATATTTATGCCCACTATAGTAATCTTCTTTCTTAGCTCCCGAGCAAAACTTTGATACAGAAAGAGAGAGAAATTATTGTGTGATCCGGTCTCATCACGTAGCAATGATAAATGGGGTCACTAATTTCTTGACACTTGACATAATATTTGGTATAAATTTTTTTTTTAAAATTATAAAAATATATATTTAAGAAAGCGGATCAAAAGTTCCCCTTAAAAAATTTCCTAAAAACCCCCTCACTCTCATCCGTAATATTAATGCTAATATTAATGTTAATGTTAATATTAATGTTAATATTAACATTAAATACTAAAATTAACATTAAACTTAACATTAAAATTAATATTAACATTAACATTAACATTAACATTAACATTAACATTAACATTAATATAAAAATAAAAATAAAAATTAATATTAACATTAAATTACGGATTAGAGTGAGGGTTTTTTTAAGGAAGTTTTCTAAGGAGGGCTTTTGATCCGCTCCCTATATTTAATATATAGCAATTCACTTGGCATATAATTAGAAAAAAATAGATTTTTTTCTTTCAAAAATATTTTAAAAAAATTGACCTAGAAAATAAGAAAAATATAGTGATATAATGGATTATACCAAGTGTCTATTATTGGCCGGACTCACCATTCACCATTGTCACATGATGAGGCCGGACCATCAAATAATTGATACCTCCTTTGTATTGACAACTGACAAGTGGATCTATCCTCAAACTTTATGTTCACACGTTATAGGAAATGAGAGGGGAGCCCACTTGTCCTACAACTGTATCAAAGTTTTCTAGCTCCCCTCCCTCCCTACCGAGAAAAACTTTGATACAGTAGAGATATTAAAATTTTGATTCCTCCTATGTATGACAGGTGGACTCCTCCTGCTTTGTAAAACGTGTATATATATATATGTATATATATATATATATATACATATATATATATATATATATATATATATATATATATATATATATACTAAATTTTGAGGATACCCACGTGTCGTACATAGAGGTATCAAAGACCTAGGCCTCGTTTGGTTCGCGGAATGGAAGGGAAAGGAAATCAATTCCTTGTCATTTCCTTTCCTTTGGGAAACTTTAATTCCTATTGATTTTCCTTTCCGGTGTTTGGCAATGCCAAGGAATTTGAAAAGGAAAGTGAATACTTCAATGTGGGAAAGTGATTCCTTCCTTTGATGGATGGAATCACTTTTCCCCTAATTTTCCTTCCATTGGGAATCACTTTCCTTTCCTCCTCAATTCCTTGGACGCCCAAACATCGAAAAGTAATCACTTTCCTTTTCCAACCGGGAGATTCCGCCAACCAAACGAGGCCCTAATGTATCAAGGTTTTTCCCCTACCGACCTCCCTCCCTCCCTCTTCCTCATTCTTCACGGCATAATCATTTGCTTTATAACTGTCACCAAGCGCGTCCCGCCATTTAAGAAACCTCCTGGAAACATACCATACTTTCCTCCTCCAGATATATACTCATCAAACCCCTCCCCCCCTCCCCTCCAATCCAAACAAACACTAGCTAACAAACTAAACTAAACTAAACTGCTTTCTTGCACTATAGTTTGTGTTGTCAGCAGTACTTGAGCAATGGTCGTTCCCAACCCCAGGGACGACGCCTCCGTCGTGGGCATCCTATCCTTCGAGGCGGCCGCCACCATGTCGCGCCTCGTCTCCCTCCACCGCTCCCTCTCCGACGCCGAGGTGTCGCGCCTCCGCTCCGACGCCATGCGCTCGCAGGGCGTCGCCTACCTCAACTCCACCGACCAGTCCTTCCTCCTCCGCCTCGCGTGCGCGGAGCTCGTCGAGGCCCTCGACGCCGCCGCCGAGGACGTCTCCCGCCTCTCGCGCCGCTGCCGCGGAGCCCTCCCCGTCGGCTTCGACCGCCTCTACACGGACCTCAAGTCCGGCTCCATCGACCCGAGCCGGCTGGCCAGCAGCAGGAGCATCGAGAAGAAGGTGAAGAAGATGGCCAAGTACGTGGCGGCGACCGAGAGGCTCTTCCATGAGATGGAGCTGCTGAACGCGATGGAGGCGACGGAGAGGCGGAAGTGGAGCCGGTTCAGCGGCCCGATACCGGTGCAGAAGCTGCCGCAGAAGCCCGAAGCCGCCCCGCAGCTCGACATCAAGTCGCAGCTGCAGAAGGTCAGGCGGCTCAAGGAGGACTCCCTGTGGAGCCAGTCCTTCGACAAGGCGGTCGAGGTGATGGCGCTGGCCGCCTACTCGATCTTCGCCAGGATCTGCGTCGTGTTCGGCCCCTACGTCTCCGGCCTGCCGCACATCGTCGTCTACAAGGAGACCTCGCGAATGGGGTTCGCCACGCCCCACCTGAAGTTCCGTATCCTCCCCCAGTCGGGGCCGCTGGAGAGGGCCGCCGCCGCGAAGGAGGTGGCAATCAGGAACTCGTGTCCGATACCGAGGAGGGCCGGATGCGAGTACAACGGACGCCTCGATTGGAGCCGGATGCTGCAGCCGCCTCCACACACCGTCGGGGGCTCGGGCCTGGCCCTGCGCTACGCGAACGTGATCCTGCAGGCGGAGAAGGTGATGCTGGAGGGGGAGGCGGCGAAGGAGGAGAGGGAGGAGCTGTACTGGCAGCTGCCGCTGGGGCTGAGGGCCGCGGTGCGCGCGAAGCTGAGGGACTGCTGGAGGAAGCGGGGGCCGTCGGACGGGGACCTGGCGATGGGGTGGAAGGACGCGGTGTGGAGGATAATGGGGTGGCTCGGGCCGGTCGCGCACGACACGGTGCGGTGGCAGGGGGAGAGGACCATGGACCGGGCCCAGCGGTTCGAGTCGCAGCCGAGGACGCTGGCGCTGCAGACGCTGCAGTTCTCGGACAGGGAGAAGACGGAGGCGGCGATAGCCGAGGTGCTGGTCGGGCTGAGCCTGGTGTGCTGGTACGAGGAGCAAGGCCGGGGGTCCTTGCGATACTGTTAGCTAAATTTGTTCGAGTTCCGCATCACATGTTGATACATTATAGATACAAATATAAGATTCATTCGTGTGTGTATTTGGAAACTATAGAGCTTAGAATTTAGGTTTATTACTGTTGGATTGAGGTTGAGCTGCATATGAATTGAGGACAAAAATCCTTAAAATACCAAGTTCTTGTTTGTGGATGATCAATGAGCTATAGTTTGTACAACAACATCAAAAATTCACTTTGGTACTTTGATTTGATTGAAGTTACAGGATTCGAGTGACTCTTATGCTTACCGAGAAGAGCTACAAAATTCTAGCTGAATGACGGAAGATCAGTGAATTGAATCACGAAAACATATTATTTATTTTATTTATTTGATAAAAGTTGTGGACAGTGAGTCCAACCTACGTACAATATAACGTGCACTAAATTTCGAATATATTATCGGACATCTAAAAAAAAATTGATTGAAGTTTTGGTTGTGCATTGTTGGTCCTGATGTAATGGAGAAGAATTCCTAACTCAGTTTGAATTCAATCTTCTTCTTCTTCTTTCAAAAATTTTGAATGTCGTGCATGTGTGTGAAAGGTAGGCGCTTCTTTTATTGACAAATTTTGGGGATGAAATGGTCTTTACGTGTCGAGTTTGACACAATTGTATATTTTCTTGACTTCCCATTTCATGGTTATCCAATTTTATTTTGAAAGTTTGGTAAATTTTGGGTAGTTTTTAAAATCAAGGGAGAAGCTATTGACAAAAGGTACTTATGTTGTCCATTTTGAAAAGCCAACAATAATCCCAAAATAGGCTTAACTCTAATAAATAAAGACTAGTTAACTCTAGTACAAGCCCCCCTATGCACCAAATATTATGGTCGAGATCATAGGGACAGTTTGAGGAGTATAGAGATGCACATGGGCTCTATCAAACAAAGTAACACAAGGCTAGAGGATTGTTATTCTGTATTCTGTATTTTATATAGTCAAGAATGTAAATAATATAAATAAATAATCTGACTGAGACCGAGGCTTGAACTTGGTTCGATGTTCTTAATACAATATTCGTCCTGCACAGGTGCTTACGATTTAATGACGACTTTGTCTTCCAGGATACAACATTACTTTTTCTTTGGAAGCAACATTTCACACCGCAGGAATTGGACGAAACGATGTAGGTAGTCTCTCTCTATTGGACTTTATGCTTGATGTTTGAATTACTCAAAAACTATGCTTTTATAAATGACAAAGAGACACAATGTAATGAGTAGACACAATGTTTGGAAAAGGATACGCATTTCCAATAGATAGATTCGTTGCCTATTGAAACTTATAATAAAATATTTATTACTAATTAATTATCCAAGTCAAAAATACATTTACTTTTCTAACAAGGATTTCTATGATGGGTTGGAGACTGATGTCGCTCCATGGTACTATTATTTGACCACGTGCCCCATGCTACTCGGGTCAGAGCGTAAGCTAGTGATGCTTTCGGCTAATGGACTCTCGCCATCTAGCTAGGGTGCGACACTCCACTGCTTCGCCTAGCAGCACAATGCTTGTATTGCTCTCCCACAACCCCGTTTTCACGGTTTAGGCTGCTCCCATTTCGCTCGCCGCTACTACGGAAAAGAGATATGATCAGCATATGAGGAGAGCTTAAGTAACATCATATGGAGATTGAGGACTTACATTGCAAGGTACGAGGCTACGAGGAGATGAAGACTTTGGTTGAGAGTTACAAAGAACTCAAGACTGACATTGTCGTTTTGGAGAAGGCTGTTACAAATGGTGGACCTTCGAGTAGGGAGGCACTCTGAAGGAAGATCTCCGAGACGAAATTCTTTAGTATGGTATGAGATGCGAAAGAGGTTGAGAACTTTTTTGTGAAACATGGAGCAAAACTTTAAGGCGTTGCACATCAAGAACCAGTCCGAGAGGGTAAACACTGTGTTGCTCTACTTCACAGAAGATGCCATATGTGGTGGCGTCGTCGATGCACCTAAATCGAGAAGGATCTCTGTAGCTTAATCAAGACTTGGGAGGAGCTCAAGAAGGAAATCTAGTTTTAGATCCATACGGAGAATGTGGAGTTTGTGGCGAGGTGGAACTTACAGCAACTCAAGTACACCGGAACAATCAAAGAGTACATTAAGAAGTTCCACTACTAAAATACAGCAATTTGGCTACGGAAGATTAGCGACGGATCGTATCCGTCGGCCATAGCGACGGTCTTGCGACTACCTTGTGACAGGCTACCGTCAGAAAGCAATGGATAATTTTTTTAGTTTTTTGGGTCAAAATCAGTCGCACATCCGTCGCTCATTTGACGAAACTTTAGCGACGGATTCATATTCGTCGCTAATATGTCGAACATTATGGCGGCAAAATCTGAAAAAAATGGTGCGCTAAATTAGCGTCTATCTAGCGACGGACGTTCCGTCGGTAATCTAGTGGGTATTTAGCGATTACCTACCGACGGATATATCCGTCGGTAATCCGTCGCTAAATACTGTAACATAACTTAAATTGAACCGACGGGGGAGAATTTTTCATTCCTCCAAAAAAGACTCTCTCTTTTCCCCCACTCTCTCTCTATCTCTCTCTCTCTCTCTCTCCGGCGAGCTGTCTCCGACGGATCACATTCTCCGGCGAAGCTCTCTCCGACGGGATATCTCTCTCTCTCTCAGGTATGCTCTCCCTCTCTCTCTCTCTGTTTAGCATAACATATAGGGTTTCGGGTTGGTGGGGGGGAGGGAGTGGGGTCGAGGGGGGAAGGTTGTTGAGGGCGGGGGGAAGGGTAGGGTTTAGGGTTTCGGGGCAGGGGTAGGGTTTCGGGTGGGGGGGGGGTGGGCCGGCTGTCGCGGGGGTCGGCGGTGATGGGGGGAGGGAGGGGGGCGAGGGGTGGATGGTGTTGGGTGCGGGGCGGGGGGCAGGGGTAGGGTTTAGGGTTTGCTGTCGGGGGGTGAGGGGGAGGGGGTGGGTATTTGCTGTCGGGGGGGGGAGGGGGTGGGGTGGGGGTTTGCTATAATGGCCCGCTCCGCCCTAGCGGAACGCCGATTCAAACGGCAAGTGCAACGACTCAAACGAGCCGTCGACCCGAAGAGTTGGCATCGACCAGATGAAGAATCGATGCAAGGCTTACATTGGCCCATCAAGATGAATCCAGACTTAGACTTTCAAAGACGCGCTCGGAGTATCGCTCGGCCGATGCGAACATCGCTAAGGTGGGTGGCTCCGATGAACCCGTCTTTGCTTAGCCTAGACACATAACAATACGGACACTATCACGAGAATCGCTAGGCGATAACACCGTGCATACTAATAAATGACTCAACGTACCTAGCTAAGGAAATAATCCCATCTTGTATGCTTGTATAGAATATGGAAAGGAACTTGGAAAATGTGAACTCTCGCACTGCGTTCCACGCTCGTGCTAAGGCACAAGCTTACGTTTATGTTTCTTATGCGGCCAACAATGAAACAATGAATGGGTTACAACAATGAAACGGGAAGACTATCAATATAGTCGTTCCAAGTAGAATATAGCAACATTGAAAGGCTATGGGACCGATGGGTCGCCAAGGCGACTCCCACACTGGGAGTTGCGTAATGCGTGAATAAATGAATCAACGAATGAATGAATGAATGAATACATGAATGAATTTATGAACGAACGAACAAGTGAAAGAAAGAAATAAAAGAAAGAATACATGAAAGATAAGAAAGAAAAGAATGGTTAGCGACAGGTGTGACGGACATGTGCAACGGGGCTCGCTACCCGCGCTGTACGGACGCCAATCTGGTCGATAACGCATTATGGCTAAGAGTTAGCCTACGGCTCGGAGATAGCCATTAAGTTAAAATGACAAGACAATACGAAATGGTCGTGGACAAACGGCACGGGCGATGGGGGGAATACCGTGGCCGTCATGAGGAAGGATTCTGCGGCACGGGCGATGGGGGGAAAACCGTGGCCGGCCTAGGCGGAATCAAAATGGGGCTTACGGGCTGCCTGGGTGCGGGCTTGGGCACCAGGAGATGTAAGTGTAGGGTATATTCAAGAGACTTAACGGGGTGTACAAGCCATCACCCTATGCTAAGTTGAGAAATACCAAGGGGATATGTCCAAATGGCTTGTGATGCCAGCGACCGGTACATACAGATTAAGTGGGCTTTGCTGGTGGCTATCCACGTACAAGTCCTTACATTGAAATCAAAGTAGTCTATGTAAAATGAACAAGTGCCTCCTGAACATGCTCAAAATGTAACACCCTGAACATGCTTGAAATGTAACATACCAAGTGAATAAAGAGTAATTCATACAAAATGAGTTAGAGAACGTGTCTACGACATGCTAGAACCCGAGATAGGGACACGCTCTTGATATTGAAAGTTTACATGAGACACGTTAAGTTGTTCCTTATGAATTGTTGACTAACTTGGTTTACTTTGGACAGGGAAGGCCGGACGGTAAGTATGGGTAAGTCGTGCATGTATTTCCATACGACACTTGAATTTGGTAACACGAAATAGGTTATGACATATGCCATGAAATTGATACTAAGGCAAGATTAGAAAGACAATAAATGATAGAGATGCACAAAAGTAAATGGAACGTGTTTGGTAATGATAGCATTGTGGGCGAGCTAGCCTCTCCACCAGTGCATAACAATGTACTGATAACCCCACAGTCTGCTTGCAGGATGCAGGAGACGCCGGCGGGTGCAGAGCTTACATCGAACGTATTAACGCACGGAGCCAACTCTGGGGCCTTGGGACGTTGCAAGAAGCTGAAGCATCCTATATAGGACATAATGTATCGGAACATCGCCATGAATCATTCCATGTTGTAAGCCACTTGGCACGCCCTTTTATATTTCAGAAAGAGAGAGAGAGCTTGAGCGATTTGTAAACTCGGCCTAGCGCCGCTTGTAAACTTCTTGAATATCAATAAAGAGTTTGAATTCGCTTCAATTCGTGTTCATTCACAGTCTGCTACAAATGGGAACACTCTGTGCGACTCTGTGGCCTAGCTCGAATCGGCCGTTTCTGGACTTGGCCTTGTACGGGCGCAACCTAGGCCCGTGCGGCATCACGCCTTAGCGAGGACGATCGCTCCTACGGGAGCGGGGCGTGACAGATTGGTATCAGAGCACGGCTTTACGTTCTTGGACTTCATTTCGATTTTCTCAGTTTTGAAAGCTCGGTTGAAAACAAAAGAAGGGTACGCTCTCTCTCGTTGTGCCTTTGGATGTTCCATACAATAAGTCTAAATATTTTCAAAAGTTCGTACGGATACTCGGTTGGACGGGATCGTTAGGCAAAGGCCTTTGTGCCACCACGACGAACTTGAGTTAGAAGGAATCGATGCTAAGAGTTAGCAAATGCAGTGCGTGCTTGAATAAGCTTACGCTGACAATAGCAAACGAAGTACACGAGACCAGAGTATAGTTTGAACAGGATGATTATGCACGCAGCCTTTTGGCTAAGTTGTGCGGAGTATTGCGCGCCTAGACCTTCCGGTACAAACGAGATGCGAGCGAGATCGGTTATCGCTCGAGCGAGAATAAATGAGCATGCAAACTCGGAATATAGTTCGCACGAGATGGTTATGTGGCACAACTTAGTCCGCGTGTCACGCACCTCGACTTTTTGGTACAATCAAGTTGCGAGCGATATCAAGTACCGCTCGGTCGGGAACGAAGATGCACTTTGAGTGTCTATCGATAGGAACGCTATCGAGTTAACGCTTAGGCGTACTCGAAAAGATTGGCTTGGATTTCGAGGATTAGTGCGAACGACTTAGTACGTCGAGGCGACGTGAGCGATTACGCTAGAGATTCGTCGAACGAATCTGAAGGATGTCTTAGCGCATGACGCAAACGTGATTGAGGACTAGATCGTATGGCTTGAATCTGAGTGGTGTATGTGATAGGTTCGGAGAAGAATAAGAATGAGTGTCGACGACTAGTCGAGTGGCTCGAACCCTGAGTGGTGTATGGACGTCATAGAAATTGTTCGAGCGAGACTAAAGGATTTACGGATCGTACGAGTATGTCGACAAGCAATGCGATCCCGCAAAGCCTTAGAGCGTGTCACGCTTAGTTGGCCGTGACTTCGAAAAGTCCCGAATGAGATGTCACTGGACAACTTGTCCATGGGCAACGTGAGTTAGAAAATGGTTCGGAACGATGAATGAAAATGAATGGTCTTGATCGAGGAAACTTAGAGGATCGCACGTACGATTTCGGATTGATTTAAATGAATTGTGACTTGAGTTTGAACAACGATCTTGAAACTAGCTTGAGGAATAGCAGCCAAACTTGATCTTGAATATTAAATAAAATTGTGGAATATCCAACTCGGACAACAGCATCAACGCACGACTCAAAATCGGTTGCAAAGGAAGATCGTCAGGTTACGCATATCGTCGATGGTATTGAGACGTATCAAAGATCGATATGCGATAACTCGGGGGTACTCTGACTCAGCGAATGACGATCGTACAAATGTTATTGTTTCGTTGGATGCTATACTCGGGATATTAAAACGTGTCGAGGAAAATATAGACGTGGCTCGAGGATTTTCTGGTTGAATGAATGACGGTCGGACTATCGAATAGAGATCTCGGCTTGGATGAAAATGAAATGTTTGGATTGCTTCGACAAAAACCCCAACGTCGACATTCTTGTCTTATGCGAGCGCAACTCTAGCCTCGCACATGCGTCACGCCGATTAGGGCGATCACTCCGCGTGAGCGCTGGTATGGTGATTCATACAGCGGGGGTGATTGAACTAGCATAGCATAAAAATTTGTGTGCTTCGACTTGTGGTGACACGAAGGTGAACTTGAGAATGACTTGGTGTGCTTGATGATTGATCTTGAGGATTGCGTAGGTCCAATCCGCGTATCGAGAATGAATTAGTCTAGACGCAAGTAAGAGTTACGCCCCGATGAGAATGATTATTCCACGGGAGCGTTGCATGGAGATTCATGAACCACCGTGGATAATCGGACTCACGTGAGATTGGGGCGCAACGTATTGTCAAAGCTAGACGACCTCGTGATCGAATACATGAATTGGTTAGAATTGGTGATTTGAATGGATTCGAGTATGCGCGACGAATGCCTTGATTCGAATAGGTGATCGTGCTCGATGTTTAGAAATCTGAGTGACGCGAGCTTGGGTAGAAAATCCCGTACTACCGAATTTGGTTTGACCCTAGGATTGGGGTCAGTGTTGGCATTGTTGTTGGAGAACTATGATTCCAATCCTGACATTGACTTAGCCTCGAAAAGATGGCCTAGCGGTTAGGCAAGACGTCCTGTTTCATGAATTATCAATCGAAAGATTGATCTTGAGGATTGGCATGGATGGATAATGTGAATCATGAATATAGGAATACCCCTCACGAGATTCGGCTGACATGCATATATTTTAGGGACGCTTGAGTATGTGCACGATACGACTCGAGTGAGAATGACAAATTTCTAGATCATGCGGCTTGGCTGAATGCATGTATTTTAGGGACGCTTGGAATGCGTGCACGATCCAGCCAAGTGATACATTGAGTTCAAGCAAGACTTGAGGAGTGGAAGAGTGCCGAAGATCTTGAAATTGCGTTAAGTAAAGGATCGATACTAGTACGAGCGTGGCTCGGAATCCAAGAAACGTGTGAGCGGAGTGTGCGTGAACGACAATGAGATTGGCCCTAAACAAGTGAATGATATGGAATCGATATCGTGCAAGTAAAAGTTGGTATAACGATTTGAACCATTGATAGAAAAATATACTCGATGATAGTACAATACGTGGTCTTGAATCGGACGAAAATTACATAGACTTGGTCGACCCCGCTAAGTAAAAATCATACTGATTTCGTGGACACGAACGCTTGAGAAGCGAATCGGGTCATCTCGATGACCGAGATAAACGAAAATGAGTTTGCCTCAGCCTACGACACTCGCATTTGACGAATTACAACGTGCCTCGTGCGAATATTTCAGTCTCATGACACGAAGAAATAGCAACCAAGACAAAGAAACACTTGAATCGAATAAGTACCATCAAGTCTAAAATGAATGGACAGTCATCCAATAAAATTCACCAAACACATGCGACATAAAACTTGGAAGGATAACTGAGCATGGTTCGATGCCTTCGAACGATAGAGCCGTTCGATAGAATTGTCTAAGAAACACGACGACACGAGTTAAGGAATGGTAGGATGACCTGCACTCAGAAAGTCTCGAGGACGAGACTTGTTTTGAGTGATGTATTATGTAATGGCCCGCTCCGCCCTAGTGGAACGTCGATTCAAACGGCAAGTGCAACGACTCAAACGAGCCGTCGACCCGAAGAGTTGGCATCGACCAGATAAAGAATCGATGCAAGGCTTACATTGGCCTGTCAAGATGAATCCAGACTTAGAATTTCAAAGGCGCGCTCGGAGTATCGCTCGGCCGATGCGAACATCGCTAAGGTGGGTGGCTCCGATGAACCCGTCTTTGCTTAGCCTAGACACATAATAATACGGACACTATCACGAGAATCGCTAGGCGATAACACCGTACATGCTAATAAATGACTCAACGCACCTAGCTAAGGAAATAATCCCATCTTGTATGCTTGTATAGAATATGGAAAGGAACTTGGAAAATGTGAACTCTCGCACTGCGCTCCACGCTCGTGCTAAGGCACAAGCTTACGTTTATGTTTCTTATGCGGCCAACAATGAAACAATGAATGGGTTACAACAATAAAATGGAAAGACTATCAATATAGTCGTTCCGAGTAGAATATAGCAACATTGAAAGGCTATGGGACCGATGGGTCGCCAAGGCGACTCCCATACTGGGAGTTGCGTAATGCATGAATAAATGAATCAACGAATGAATGAATGAATAAATACATGAATGAATCTATGAACGAACGAACAAGTGAAAGAAAGAATACATGAAAGATAAGAAATAAAAGAATGGTTAGCGACAGGTGTGACGGGCACGTGCAACGGGGCTCGCTACCCGCGCTGCACGAACGCCAACCTGGTCGATAACGCATTATGGCTAAGGGTTAGTCTACGGCTCGGAGATAGCCGTTAAGTTAAAATGACAAGACAATACGAAATGGTCGTGGACAAACAGCACGAGCGATGGGGGAGAATACCGTGGCCGTCATGAGGAAGGATTCTGCGGCACGGGCGATGGAGGGGAAAACTGTGGCCGGCCTATGCGGAATCAAAATAGGGTTTACGGGCTGCCTGGGTGCGGGCTTGGGCACCAGGAGACATAAGTGCAGGATATATTCAAGAGACTTAATGGGGTGTACCAGCCATCACCCTATGCTAAGTTTAGAAATACCAAGGGGATATGTCCAAATGGCTTGTGATGCCAGCGACCGGTGCATATAGATTAAGTGGGCTTTGCTGGTGGCTATCCACGTACAAGTCCTTGCATTGAAATCAAAGTAGTCTATGTAAAATGAACAAGTGCCTCCTGAACATGCTCGAAATGTAACACCCTGAATATGCTTAAAATGTAACATACCAAGTGAATAAAGAGTAATTCATACAAAATGAGTTAGAGAACGTGCCTACGACATGCTAGAACCTGAGGCAGGGACACGCTTTTGATATTAAAAGTTTACATGAGACACGTTAAGTTATTCCTTATGAATTATTGACTAACTTGGTTTACTTTGGACAGGGAAGGCCGGACGGTAAGTATGGGTAAGTCATGCATATATTTCCATGTGACACTTGAATTTGGCAACACGGAATAGGTTATGACATATGCCATGAAATTGATACTAAGGCAAGATTAGAAAGACAATGAATGATAGAGATGCACAAAAGTAAATGAAACGTGTTTGGTAATGATAGCATTGTAGGCGAGCTAGCCTCCCCACCAGTGCATAACAATGTACTGATAACCCCACAGTCTGCTTGCAGGATGCAGGAGACGCCGGCGGGTGCGGAGCTTCCATCGAACGTATTAAGGCGCGGAGCCAACTCCGGGACCTTGGAACGTTGCAAGAAGCTGAAGCACCCTATACAGGACATAATGTATCGGAACATCGCCATGAATTATTCCATGTTGTAAGCCACTTGGCACGCCCTTTTATATTTCAGAAAGAGAGAGAGAGAGAGAGCTTGAGCGACTTGTAAACTCGGCCTAGTGCCGTTTGTAAACTTCTTGAATATCAATAAAGAGTTTGAATTCGCTTTAATTCGTGTTCATTCACAGTCTGCTGCAAATGGGGACACTCTGTGCGACTCTGTGGCCTAGCTCGAATCGGCCGTTTCTGGACTTGGCCTTACACGGGCGTAACCTAGGCCCGTGCGGCATCATGCCTTAGCGAGGACGATCGCTCCTACGGGAGCGGGGCATGACATTTGCTGTCGGAAGGGGGGGTGTGGGAGGGGGAGGGGGTTTGCTGTCCGACGGGGTAGGGGAGGGAGTGGGGGGGGGGGGGGTATCGGTGGTTTCGGATCGGACCATTCCTATGAGTATCGGTGGTTTCGAATCGGAGTATCGGATCGGGGGAGGGGGTATAAGTGGTTTTGGATCGGACCAATCCTATGAGTATCGGATCGGGGGAGGGGGGTATCGGATAATTTAGTAATAATTATTTGTTTTTCGATACCGAAAAATGTGATACTCCGATTCGAACGCACCGATAGTGCCGATATTTGTAACAAGTAGTTTTGTTGGTTGGTTAATTGGTAACATGGTGATCGGGACATATAGTCCCTGCAGCCATTCGACTGGCGAGGTAGAAACTATGGTACGACATGGTGATCAGGACATAGTCCCTGCAGCCATTCGACTGGCGAGGAAGAAACTATGTAGCCGTAGATAAAGTTGACTGTCCTCCGACCCTCATCCTTCGACAATGATGATACGACAACCTATCACTATATCTTATATAGTAGTAGATGATATTTTAGTATTACATTATGTGAGTTCATCTTGATTCTGTTACATTCTTCAGATACTAGATACTAGATTCGATAAGAACGTATACTACACCATATGTACTGAACATAGATGATTCACACTAATGTATGCTAGAATAAATTTTGGGTTGTGTTCTGAGCCATCCGTTCTCACACTTAAAACACATATGAATTAGAACTGTGTGTCAATCTTTGTTTTTGTATTTTCGGCGAACCCAGGGATTTGATTCTGTATTTTGTATTTTGGATTCTGTACCCTATGGCTCGACAACCAACCGGAGAGGATACTTTGAGAGATCCATCTGAGTAGGACATATACTCTGAGAGATCACCTATACAAGAATGATATCAGTAGTGGGATTGAGTGTTGGAGGAGATATTATCAGAGTATACGTCCTACTCAGATGGGTCTCTCACCGTTACTATTTTTTTCTGACAGCATGGTGGATGTGCTCCGTCAACAGATTCTTGCTCTAAGCCAAAACTTTGCCCCGGAGCTCAAGTGGACATCCTTCGTGTAGAGCTCGAGTGAGAGGTTCCTGACAGCATGGTGGTCTCCTTTGTTAAAGTATCCGTGCTCGTCCCACAACCAATCAATTTTTTTTTATTTCTAATCTCTTGAATATGAAGCTCTGCTTCACATTTGGCTCTAACTTCTGGTATATAAGAACCAAATGTGAAACAGAGTTTCATATTCAAGATATTAGAAATAAAGAAATTTTCGATTGGTTGTGGGACGAGCAAGAATCCTTTGATAAAGGAGACCACCATGCTGTCAGGAACCTCTCGCTCGAGCTCTACTCAAGGATGTCCACTCGAGCTCCGGGGCAAAGGATTGACTCAGAGCGGATTTCTGGACAGAGATGATGAAGAAGATGGCTGCCAAAGCTTATGTAAGTTTTCTAATTCTTTATACGTATTATATTTTTGTCATTTTGTATTACTGTAATTAAAATCGATCATTGCATCGTATCAATAGGTGATTTTGTACATTAGTTACAAGTGCTACTTAGTTAAAGTTCAAGTGCTACTTAGTTGTGTCTCTCTCTCTATCTATCTCGCTATCAACGCTATAGTGTTGTTCCCCTCGCAATACGGAATGGTCCGATATCGATACTCTGAGTATCAGACCATTCCTATGTGTATCGGTATCGCAATCACAATACCGATACTCGAGTATCGCATTGATACTCAAGTATCAGATCTGATAGTTCTCTCATTTATTTGTCAATTACTGTATTTTATTTCTAGTTAGTTTTATGTGATTCTCTAATAGTTCTCTCATTCATTTTCAACCGCTCCCCCCTGTGAATATTGATTTTACTAGATGGCACCCATGACCCGAGGAGCGGCACGTCGTTTGAGAGAAACAGTAAATACTGAGGTGGCTCCTCCTACTGTTAAGAAGGAAGTGGCACCGGTAGCTAGTGAGACCGGGAGTTTTATTCATCCAGAACCGGTAGCTAGTGAGATCGGAAGTTCTATTCATGCAGCACTTGCAAGGGACTACATCTCTCTTGCCGCCGTCGATCCCACTTATTCGAGGTGGTTGCGTGATCGTATCACTGAGCGTTTGCGTGAGCTATGTAATGACCCGCTCTGCCATAACGGAACGTCGATTCAAGCGGCAAGTGCAACGACTCAAACGAGCCGTCGACCCGAAAAGCTGGCATCGACCTGATGAAGAATCGATACAAGGCTTACATTGGCCCGTCAAGAGGAATCCAGATTTAGACTTTCAAAGGCACGCTCGGAGTATCGCTCGGCCGATGCGAACATCGCTAAGGTGGGTGGCTCCGATGAACCCGTCTTTGCTTAGCCTAAACACATAACAATACGGACACTATTGCTAGAATCGCTAGGCGATAACACCGCGCATGCTAATAAATGACTCAACGTACCTTGCTAAGGGAATAGTCCCATCTTGTATGCTTGTATAGAATATGGAAAAGAATATGGAAAATGTGAGAACTCCGGCACCGCGCTCTACGCTCGTGCTAAGGCACAAGCTTATATTCAAGTTTCCTATGCGTTCAACAATGAAACAATAAACGGTTTATAACAAAGAAACAGAAGACTATCGACATAGTCATTCCGAGTAGAGTATAGCAACATTGGAAGAATTCGGGACCGATGGGTCGCCAAGGCGACTCCCGTACGGAGAGTTGTATAATGAATGAACGAATGAACGAATAAGTGAATGAATGAATGAATGAATGAATGAATGAATGAATGAACGAATAAGTGAATGAATGAATCAACGAATGAATGAATGAATACGGGAAGAATGAATGAATGTACGAACAAGTGAAAGATAGAAATAAAAGAGTGAATAAAAGATAAGAAAGAAAAGAATGGTTAGCGACAGGTATGACGGGCACGTGCAACGGGGCTCGCTACCCGCGCTGCACGAACGCCAACCTGGTCGATAACGCATTATGGCTCAGAGACAGCCTATGGCTCAAAGACAGCCGTTAAGTTAAATGATAAGTCAATACGAAATGGTCGTGGACAATCGACACGGGCGATGTGGGGGAATATCGTGGCCGTGAAAAGGAAGGGATTCCGCGGCACGATCGAGGGGGAGGTATATCGTGGCCGGCCTAGGCGGAATCAAAAAGGGGCTTACGGGCTACTTGGGTGGGGGCTCGGCCACTCAAAGAGACGTAATGCCAGGCATTTCAAGAGACTATCAGGGTGTACCAGCCATCACGCTTCGATAGGTGAGAATGCCAAAGAGAATATGTCCAAATGGCTTGTGATGCCAGCGACCGGTGTATATAGACTAAGTGGGCTTTGCTGGTGGCAATCCACGTGCAAGTCCTTACATTAAAACAAAGTAGTCTAAGTTAACTAAATAAAGCGTCTTCTGAACATGCTCGAAATATAACACACCAAATGATAAAGAGTACTTCATGCAAATGAGTTAGAGAACGTGCCTACGATGTGCTAGAACCTGAGGCAGGGACACGTACTTGACATTGAAAGTTTATATGAATTGTTGACTAACTTGGTTTACTTTGGACAGGGAAGGCCGGACGGTAAGTATGGGTAAGTCGTGCATGCATTTCCATGCACACATTTGAATTTGGCAACATGGGATAGGTTATGAAATATGCCATAAAACTGATCCTAAGACAAGATTAGAAAGACAATGAATGATAGACGGTGCACAAAAGTAAATAGAACGTGTTTGATAATGATAGCATTGTGGGCGAGCTAGCCTCTCCACCAGTGCATAACAATATACTGATAACCCCACAGATTGCTTGCAAGAAGCAGGAGACATCGTCGGGTGTGGAGCTTTCCTCGAACGTGCTAAGACACGGAGCTAACTCTGGAGCCTTGGAGCGTTACAAGGAGCTGAAGCACCGTATACAGGACATAATGTATCGGAATATCGCCATGAATCATTTCATGTTGTAAGCCACTTGGCACGCCTTTTATGTTTCAGAGAGAGAGAGAGCTTGAGAGACTTGTAAACTCGACCTGGCGCCGCTTGTAAACTTCTTGAATATCAATAAAGAGTTTGAATTCGCTTCAATTTGTGTTCATTTATTTTCCGCTGCAAATGGTGTAGCACCCAGTTTTCTGAAATTAGGGTATTTTTGAAAATTTATTATATTTATTATTAATTAATAGTATTTTAGTCATGATATGATTTTTGGTGATTATTAGTGTAATTAAAGCCATTTTCTAAGTCATGACTTATGACTTTGTGACTTACTAGCAAAACCTTAGTGTAAACCCTAGTTTTCCTTAACCTAGAAGTTGCCATGACCATGTGAGCCTAGCCATAGGCTTAGAACATCAAATTAGGGCTTTTTAGCCTAAAGGGTATTTTGGTAATTTTCTAGGATTTATTTGGAATTATTTGAATTATGTGATTTTAATATTATTTTAATTATTGTTAAGTACCATGTTAGTCCCTAACCTAGTTTACCCTAACCTAGAGGTTAGCTACTAACCTAGAAGCTTGAGGATAGATATTAGTCATTGGTTAAAGTAGTATAAATATCTAGATATTTACATAATAGATATTTTACATAGATATTTCTAAAGGAAACCTACTTTGCATGTAAGCCTTTGATCTAGACTTAATAGCTAAGTTAGAATCATGGCCACACATTGTGAACCCTAGCATTTCCCCTTCCTATATAACCCCATCACATTCATTCATGATCAATTTACATGAATTTGAAACCTAGAAAATTCCATTTTTATCAACCCTTCATAACTTCCTCAAATTTGAACCAAATCACTCCTAGTCTTTTGTATTGGGTTCCTACAACCTAGAGGGTGCTAAGGGAGGCTAGCAAGCTGGACACAAGGACTTGGACACCAACAAGTGGATAGGACACCCCTCCTTTTTCCATTGAAATCTTGAGTTTTCACTCAATAGGTAAATACCCATAAACCTTGTTAATACTGTGATTTCTCTTTGTAAATGCATGCATCTAGGTACCATGGACCTGTAGGCCAAGTTTGGTAGGAATTCGTGTCTATTTCGTGTCCGTATCGGACACGTATCGGCATTTTTAATGAGGTGTTCGATGAAATGTTTGTTAGAAATAAATTGTGTTAATTTTAGAATCTAATTGAATAGAAAATTAGCTTATTATGTGTAGATTACAACCCAAGTTGACTGAGTCGAATTCGGTGCACCCTCGTGTCCAAATTTGGACACGCACGCACGCACGAGGACACCGTGCGGCTGCCCTGCTGCTCGAGTGTCCTAGAGGACACGACACAGCACCTCGACACACGAAAACTTGTGTGTGGGTGCAGGCAATGACTGTCATTGAGCACACGAAATTTCAGGCAAAACCATCGAGTGGTTAGGGAGAAATCGGGGCTGCACCGATTCTCAACTGACTGTGCACACACGAAAGTCCCCACTGATACGCGCTTCGCGCGTGGACACGCGACCACGTGGACACGATACAGACACGTGTTCACGAACACCTAGACCTACCCTAGCTATGGACACGTGCACGACACTTGTGGATGTGTGTGTCGTGTCCTAGCTCGACTTGTACGCATGCACGACGCGGTGACATTTCCTATGTCCTGGGTTTACCCGATTGGGTTTTTCACGAGATTGACACGTTGTGTCGTGTCGAGACTGTGTCTCAGGCACCCTAGAAGCTAGAGGACACCTAGGGACACTGTTACCAACCCTTGGTTGGGGACCACAGTCGAGTTTTGGGGTTGGTTTTGGGTTTACCCTAACCCACTGTCACAGTTATTATTTTCCAGTTTTTGTGTTATTTTCCAGTTTTCAAATTTGAGATTCAAAATGATTTTTTAATGTTTAATATACATGTATTTGTATGTATACGTATTGTATATACATATATATGTGTGTATGTGTGTGTAGGTGGGAGTTTGGATGAAATTGCATGTGTATATATGTATATATGAGTATATGTATATATGTATGTAGTTATGTAATGTGTGTGTGTGTTATTGTGTGTGTGTGTGGGTTTAGTTCCCTGTTCCAGGAAACTGAAAACCCCCCTGTGTTCTCTGTGTACACACACACCATGCCCCCTTATCTCATCCCACTCTCTCTCTCTATTTCATTCTCTCTCTCTAATTCACTCACCCTCTCATTTTCCCCTCTCTATATATATATGTATTATATATATATAAGTTTTGTATATATATATATATATATATATATATATATATATATATATATATATATATTTTTTTTTTTTTTTAAGTTTTGTATATATATATATATATATATATATATATATATATATATATATATATATATATATATATATATATATATATATTTTTTTTTTTTATGTTATATATATATTGTATTAGATTATATATTGTGTCTATATATATATATACTATATGATATATGAGTATTACATAGGCTATAGGCCTATGTAGTAATATTTGTATATATATATATATATGTAAAGTTATATATATATGTGTATATATATATTATATAGGTATAGATACCTGTATATAGTGCCCTAGGATTTCTAGCCTATGGCCCATGGTTAGTAGGTTTAGATTTGACCAATAGGTCTAGTAGACCTAGATTGACTAATAGGTTGACCCTTGTTGACCATTGTTGACCAAGTCAACTATAGGTCAACCTTGACCTAGAAATGACTTGGATGGACATAGAAGGGACTAGTTGACTAAGATTTGACTAAACCCTAGACTATTAGCTAGCTAATTAGGGTTTAACCTATATGAGTATATTGTGACTAGGATTATATAGATAGTCCTATGTAGATTAAGATATGTATGGGGTTAAGTGGAATACTTAGGAGTTGTGTCATGATTTGTGTTAGCCTTAGAGAATTGACTAGAAGTTGACCATTAGTCAAGATTGACCTAATTACCTTATTGACTAGTCTATGTTTGACCCAAAACCTAGATTAGACTTGCTTGACCTTGTTTGACTTAAGTTGACCTAGTTTGACATTGGTTGACCTAACTTTGACTAGTTTGACCTGGTTTAACTTTTAAGGTTGACCAGAGTTGACCAAGAGTTGACTTTTGACCAGATTGACCTAGAATCATGTAATATGCATTGTATACTCTATTTTTTTACCATTGTGAATATATTGTGACCTGTTTTACTCTAAATAGGACTCTGTGACACCCGTTCGGACATCTATTCATATCAGTCATACAGGGTGACAGACGAGTACATTCTCTGATCTTTTCATACTTGTTAGGATTTATATTCTTGCTCTAGATTACTTTACATGATGCTGTCACGTTATTATCACGGATTGGTACTATATGGATCTTGTCATGCGATGTTATCCCCCTCGGGGTGCATCAGATACAGTTGTCATGTGCTTTTCACGAACATCTTGTATTTTATGTACACCGCTTTCATGTATATTCTGGTGCAATCTTGTACTCTCATGATCACGTGAGCAAACATGATAAAAACCTCTTGTATAAGGTAACATAACTTGACTGGATTCTTGTGTATTGATTGGGGAGGGTGAGTAGGAAATGGTTATGTGATCAAAATCCCATCTTGTACAAATTCTTGTGAAATCTTATAAAATCTTGTATATGTCCTAAACCCGTTTATATAACCATCTCATGCTCTAAATCACAGGTTACCTACAGTTCTTACTTATCGTATATATAGATATTTCCAGTTATCAAATCTCTCTCGTTTTAATATATATTTCTTTACAGTCCATGTATCTTACTTTATGCATGCTTTACATTTCCCAACCTGATATGAACTGCGTGAGATGTATTGTGCTCGTTCTTGTCCTGACTGGACCTGTTGAAAATATTACAGATGATGATGGTGACTGTCCTACCTTCTATGGGACACATGAGGGTCTTCAAGAGCCTGAGGAGCATCTAGCTCAGTAGAGGGTGCCTAGTCTAGTCTAGTGTTTATAGTTTTTATTTTGTATCGGATTGTTCCGATTGTTAGTTGTGGCTTAGTTATATTTCAGATCTTGTACTTATTGTGTTGGACATCTACTTTGTGTGGTGTGATAACTCTATATATATTCAGTTTCTTCCTTTCATCTGATTCCATATCATGCTCTATCTTTCCTAGACTTGTGTTGAGATATAGAGTTAAGATGTTATGTTATACCTCCGTACGGAGATGACATGTTTATATATCTTGTTGTTAGATGTTGATGTTATAGATAACCTATACAGCGTTCTACTACCGACACTGCGGCGTAGGCTGGACGTACCCACGTTCTCGTGCCCCTAATCAGGGTGCGGGTCGTGACACGTTTTTGTGGTGGCCCATGCAGGTCTGTGTCGCAATTAGTGCGATCTCGTAATGGTGCTCGACTTAGAGTACTAATTACGAGCCTGCAATTAGGACGTAGGACCTAGGACATGATAGGAGTTTCTCAATCACACCTAGGAAATTTTTGATCTTTTGATTTTCATGATTTCTCCCCTTGTATTAAATTAACTGTCCTTCTTTGATAATCTACTCATGTGCCATATTGATCTCTTTGTTTCAATTCGTCTTCAGGATGACGAAGACGCACCCGCATGCCACTGGATCGAGTAGCTTGCCTGAGAGATCTGATCGGGCAGAGGAGGAGGTTCACGAGACTGCCCCCAGTGATTCTACTATTCTGGAGACCCAGGCAGTTGCACAGGGAGGTCTACCACCTCCACCTCAGAGGGTTACGGCCGTTGTTCCGGAGATACTGTCGCCACCACCACCGGTACCGACGGATACGCACCATATGTTCCTTCTCCTTCAGCAGATGATGGAGACACAGCGGGCCCAGGTAGAGGCGTCGCAGCGCCAGTCGGAGGCGTCATACCGACAGATCGAGATGCTGAGGCAGAGTATGGAGAACTCGCATCAGCTTGCCCTAGCAGCAGTAGAGAGAGTGGCACCGGGTACGGTACAGGGCCCTACTGGCCAGCAGCCGTACCAGCAGCAGTCCAGGCCGGGGACAGTATTGGACTTCAGAAAGATGAGCTCCAGGGACTTCACAGGCACGGAGGGCATCCTCTATGCAGACGACTGGCTAGAGGATGTACAGCGGAGCATGGAGCTGGCAGAGCTTCCTAGAGCGCTTTGGGTTTCGGCCGCAGCCAGCCGATTCTTCGATATTGCGCTGACATGGTACCGTACGGATCCTCGTGCGTCGGTGAGAGGGCTGACTTGGGAGAACTTTCGGAGGCTCTTCAAGGAGAAGTTCTTCCCGGACGTGGCTCTTACAGCATTGGAGGGCCAGTTCGTGGGTCTAGTGCAGGGGAACTCGTCGGTGGACGAGTATGCAGCTGAGTTCTTCCGCCTTATTAGGTTCGCTCCCGATATGATCCAGGATGAGGGGCAGAAGGCTCGTAAGTTCCGCAGGGGACTTATTCATGCAGTGCGCACCCGCACCTCGGGACGCCGTGACGCGACGTTCGATCAGATATTGATGGACGCACAGATTGCAGAGGAGGACTTCGGCCTCAAGCCGAAGAGGGACAGTAATACCTTAGGGGCTAGTTCTAGTGCAGGGCCAGCCAAGCGCCCTCACATACAGCAGCAGAGGCTAGTTCAGCAGCCGTTTCAGGGCCAGGGACATGTACTTCACCAGCAGGCACCCAGGCAGCAACAGCACCCTATGTGTAACTTCTGCAAGAAGCAAGGTCACGGATGGGACGACTGCAGGAAGAGGCAGGGCCTGTGTTTGCTTTGTAGTTTAGCAGAGCATCAGTTGAAGGAGTGTCCCAAGAGCTTGGCACGATTGGCTCAGGCAGCAGCAGGAGCTAGGGCTCCGACAGGACAGCAGACGGGACCACCGTTGCAGACTCAGCAGCAGAGGTTTGTCCAGCATCAGCAGCAGGCCAAGGGAGGCCAGCCGGGGCGAGCTTTCGCCATGGCAGTCGATGATGCACAGACAGAGGGAGAGCTGATTGCAGGTTCCAACGTTTTCGATTCTATTTCCGCATTTGCCTCCTTATAACTGTCTTGGAATTTCGATTCTATCTGTTCCTTATAGTTGATAAATTTTGTTCGGATATTTCATTGTGAATTATTTTCTTCTGAGATAAGTCATATGGGCTAGGTCGTCTCGATCATGGGATCTAGAGTCTTCTATAGTCATGTTAGCTGGCATAGTGAGGACATATAGTCGGATTTTGGACGTATTTCTTGAATGTGGGAATTTAAGGTTTTCGCGGCCAGGCATGCGGCAATGCGAAAATTTTAAATACCATGATTCTAGAGGTATGTACCTTAGTCGAGGACTCTGTGAATATCGTAGCCTTGCTCACTAACATGACGAAGATTCCGAATATCATGATTTCGGACAGACGCATATGATTATCGGACTGTGTGTTTGAGACTGTGATTGTTGGGGTGTTTGACCTAGAAGGAGTATGACCATTCTAATTTCGAGGACGAAATTTTCTAAGGAGGGTAGACTTATAGCACCCAGTTTTCTGAAATTGGGGTATTTTTGAAAATTTATTATTTTTATTATTAATTAATAGTATTTTAGTCATGATATGATTTTTGGTGATTATTAGTGTAATTAAAACCATTTTCTAAGTCATAACTTATGACTTTGTGACTTACTAGCAAAACCTTAGTGTAAACCCTAGTTTTCCTTAACCTAGAAGTTGCCATGACCATGTGAGCCTAGCCATAGGCTTAGAACATCAAATTAGGGCTTTTTAGCCTAAAGGGTATTTTGGTAATTTTCTAGGATTTATTTGGAATTATTTGAATTATGTGATTTTAATATTATTTTAATTATTGTTAAGTACCATGTTAGTCCCTAACCTAGTTTACCCTAACCTAGAGGTTAGCTACTAACCTAGAAGCTTGAGGATAGATATTAGTCATTGGTTAAAGTAGTATAAATATCTAGATATTTACATAACAGATATTTTACATAGATATTTCTAAAGGAAACCTACTTTGCATGTAAGCCTTTGATCTAGACTTAATAGCTAAGTTAGAATCATGGCCACACATTGTGAACCCTAGCATGCCCCCTTCCTATATAACCCCATCACATTCATTCATGATCAATTTACATGAATTTGAAACCTAGAAAATTCTTTTTTTTTATCAAACCTTCATAACTTCCTCAAATTTGAACCAAATCACTCCTAGTCTTTTGCATTGGGTTCCTACAACCTAGAGGGTGCTAAGGGAGGCTAGCAAGCTGGACACAAGGACTTGGACACGAACAAGTGGATAGGATACCCCCCCTTTTTCCATTAAAATCTTGAGTTTTCACTCAATAGGTAAATACCCATAAACCTTGTTAATGCTGTGATTTCTCTTTGTAAATGCATGCATCTAGGTACCATGGACCTGTAGGCCAAGTTTGGTAGGAATTTGTGTCCATTTCGTGTCCGTATCGGACACGTATCGGCATTTTAATAAGGTGTTCGATGAAATGTTTGTTAGAAATAAATTGTGTTAATTTTAGAATCTAATTGAATAGAAAATTAGCTTATTATGTGTAGATCACAACCCAAGTTGACTGAGTCAAATTCGGTGCACCCTCGTGTCCAAAATCGGACACGCACGCACGCACGAGGACACCGTGCGGCTGTCCTGCTGCTCGAGTGTCCTAGAGGACACGACACAGCACCTCGACACACGAAAACTTGTGTGTGGGTGCGGGTCATTAAGCACACGAAATTTCAGGCAAAACCATCGAGTGGTTAGGGAGAAATCGGGGCTGCACCGATTCTCAACTGACTGTGCACACACGAAAGTCCCCACTGATACGCGCTTCGCGCGTGGACACGCGACCACGTGGACACGATACAGACACGTGTTCACGAACACCTAGACCTACCCTAGCTATGGACACGTGCATGACACTTGTGGATGTGTGTGTCGTGTCCTAGCTCGACTTGCACGCGTGCACGACGCGGTGACATTTCCTGTGTCCTGGGTTTACCCGATTGGGTTTTTCACGAGATTGACACGTTGTGTCGTGTCGAGACTGTGTCTCAGGCACCCTAGAAGCTAGAGGACACCTAGGGACACTGTTACCAACCCTTGGTTGGGGACCATAGTCGAGTTTCGGGGTTGGTTTTGGGTTTACCCTAACCCACTGTCACAGTTATTATTTTCCAGTTTTTGTGTTATTTTCCAGTTTTCAAATTCGAGATTCAAAATGATTTTTTAATGTTTAATATACATGTATTTGTATGTATACATATTGTATATACATATATATGTGTGTATGTGTGTGTAGGTGGGAGTTTGGGTGAAATTGCATGTGTATATATGTATATATGAGTATATGTATATATGTATGTAGTTATGTAATGTGTGTGTGTTATTGTGTGTGTGTGTGGGTTTAGTTCCCTGTTCCAGGAAACTGAAAACCCCCCCGTGTTCTCTGTGTACACACACACCATGCCCCCTTATCTCACCCCACTCTCTCTCTATTTCATTCTCTCTCTCTAATTCACTCACCCTCTCATTTCCCCTCTCTCTATATATATGTATTATATATATATAAGTTTTGTATATATATATATATATATATATATATATATATATATATATATATATATATATATATATATATATATATATATATGTTATATATATATTGTATTAGATTATATATTGTGTCTATATATATATATATATATACATATATATATATATATATATATATATATATATATATGATATATGAGTATTACATAGGCTATAGGCCTATGTAGTAATATTTGTATATATATATATATATATATATATATATATATATATATATATATATATATATATATATATATATATATATATGTAAAGTTATATATATGTGTATATATATATTATATAGGTATAGATACCTGTATATAGTGCCCTAGGATTTCTAGCCTATGGCCCATGGTTAGTAGGTTTAGACTTGACCAATAGGTCTAGTAGACCTAGATTGACTAATAGGTTGACCCTTGTTGACCATTGTTGACCAAGTCAACTATAGGTCAACCTTGACCTAGAAATGACTTGGATGGACATAGAAGGGACTAGTTGTCTAAGATTTGACTAAACCCTAGACTATTAGCTAGCTAATTAGGGTTTAACCTATATGAGTATATTGTGACTAGGATTATGTAGATAGTCCTATGTAGATTAAGATATGTATGGGGTTAAGTGGGATACTTAGGAGTTGTGTCATGATTTGTGTTAGCCTTAGAGAATTGACTAGAAGTTGACCATTAGTCAAGATTGACCTAATTACCTTATTGACTAGTCTATGTTTGACCCAAAACCTAGATTAGACTTGCTTGACCTTGTTTGACTTAAGTTGACCTAGTTTGACATTGGTTGACCAAACTTTGACTAGTTTGACCTGGTTTAACTTTTAAGGTTGACCAGAGTTGACCAAGAGTTGACTTTTGACCAGATTGACCTAGAATCATGTAATATGCATTGTATACTCTATTTTTACCATTGTGAATATATTGTGACCTGTTTTACTCTAAATAGGACTCTGTGACACCAGTTCGGACATCTATTCATATCAGTCATACAGGGTGATAGGCGAGTACATTCTCTGATCTTTTCATACTTGTTAGGATTTATATTCTTGCTCTAGATTACTTTACATGATGCTGTCACGTTATTATCACGGATTGTTACTATATGGATCTTGTCATGCGATGTTATCCCCCTCGGGGTGAATCAGATACAGTTGTCATGTGCTTTTCACGAACATCTTGTATTTCATGTACACCGCTTTCATGTATACTCTTGTGCAATCTTGTACTCTCATGATCACGTGAGCAAACATGATAAAAACCTCTTGTATAAGGTAACGTAACTTGACTGAATCCTTGTGTATTGATTGGGGAGGGTGAGTAGGAAATGGTTATGTGATCAAAATCCCATCTTGTACAAATTCTTGTGAAATCTTGTGAAATCTTGTATATGTCCTAAACCCGATTATATAACCATCTCATGCTCTAAATCACAGGTTACCTACAGTTCTTACTTATCGTATATATAGATATTTCCAGTTATCAAATCTCTCTCGTTTTAATATATATTTCTTTACAGTCCATGTATCTTACTCTATGCATGCTTTACATTTTCCAACCTGATATGAACTGCGTGAGATGTATTGTGCTCGTTCCTGTCCTGACTGGACCTGTTGAAAATATTACAGATGATGATGGTGACTGTCCTACCTTCTATGGGACACATGAGGGTCTTCAGGAGCCTGAGGAGCATCTAGCTCAGTAGAGGTTGCCTAGTCTAGTCTAGTGTTTATAGTTTTCATTTTGTATCGGATTGTTCCGATTGTTAGTTGTGACTTAGTTATATTTCAGATCTTGTATTTATTGTGTTGGACATCTACTTTGTGTGGTGTGATAACTCTATATATATTCAGTTTCTTCCTTTCATCTGATTCCATATCATGCTCTATCTTTCCTAGACTTGTGTTGAGATATAGAGTTGAGATGTTATGTTATACCTCCGTGCGGAGATGACAGGTTTATATATCTTGTTGTTAGATGTTAGATTGTCATGCCCCAGTACCGAAATACGGAGACGGACTAGGCCAGCTACTCCATATGAGGTACGTAACGTCATACGGCGATCGTGGCTGTCGAGAGACTAGGGGTACATGCTACAATCAAGTCTCCTATGGTCCCACAGAGTTCTATGTCTCAATCACTCAAACCACATCAGCAATTAAATGAATATTAAAGATAAAACAGTAAGGCGTCCCCGATGCTTCATCAAAATGGTCATGAGAGACTAGCTTTATAATTTAGCTATCTCAGAGAGTCAGGAGTACAAAATTATACACAGCTGCAGTCTGTTTAATTACAATAATGTACTGACACAAAATATCAAGTAATCCGGCTAACAGGTGCCGGTGGCTAAACGCTGCAAAAGTATAAGCAGGAGTGGTGGAGAAGAAACCCACTCGAGTCCCCGAACCGCCATGTTCCTAGTATGCACCATGGATGTCAGGGAGGAAGATCGTGTCCTCAGGCTCCGCTACGGGATCTGGCCAAACAAAACCAGCGGGGTCAGCCCCGAAGTAGCAAGTACCGCCAAAGGGGCACAAAAGTTAAGATTAAAAAACCCAGTTAATAGAATGATTGATAATAGCAATACTTATGCTACTATTATAGGGTAGCGGAACATCCTCGAACCCATATGGCACCCTTACAACCAAACAAGGACAAAAGGTGCCGCATGGAGTCGGAACGTGTCGTACTCTATAACTTTCACATAAGTTAAAAGGTATAAACAATGAAATCTCCTGATCGTGACTTCGGTCGATAACCTATCGCAGCACAATAACCAACCCAACAATCAAATAAAAACATGGGTTGGATCATGTACCGTGATAGACCATGTTCCTCAGTCATTCTCAGAAGTAGCACTTCACAACCAGAATAAGTCTTCCGTTCATAACTTCGGTCCACAACCTATCATAGTACGATAACCAACCCAACAATCAAACAAGAACATGGGTTGGATCACGTACCATGACAGTCCGCTTTCCTCAGTTATTCACGGAAGGTAAATAGGATACATGCAAGTCGTTTTCACGGCCAATCAAGTCTACGAGTTTCTAGTGGGACGAGGTTATCCTCGCATCATGTTAATAGGAAATCCTCAGATCGTATCTTTCCAGCAAGGCTAGCCAACCCAGGGGTTCGCGTAGACATGTATGATTGAGCACAGGTCCCTCGTAAGGCCACCTTGCTAAAACATATAATATATAGCAAGAATTAATCGGATACAGTCATCCACTCGTTGCAGATGACACAGTATCCGTGGAGACCAGCCGGCGCGTCAAGACAATATCTCAAGGCGGCTGGTGTAACACGATCTCGGGATTTTGCCCTCCCCATGCATCTAGTATGTTTAGTTGCCTAGTTTAACCCTAGGTAAAATCTTGGACTCACATGCTGTGGCCTGCATGATTATCCTTCTAAAGTCGTACTTTAGTACGAGTACCCCAAAGAGGATCCATGTCAATCAGTATGTCAACATGTTCTACCCTCCTTAGTGTAATACATTATTGCAAATACGCCACATGGAGTTACGAGTCTTTTGTCGAGCATGAACAAGAACTGGGACATTCATGTACATGTATCAGGTAGGAACACTTTGTTCTCCGGGGTCACATTAGTGCTCATATCATGCTCGGGACAAAAGGCGTAAGGATATAAAATGGGCATATAATATCTAATAAAATATCAAAAAGCGTACGCGCAAAAGCACGCACGCTCAAGGGGTGAAAAGTCACGCAGGCTCACTCAGGCTCACTCAAGGCAGCGTGCGTGAAAAGTCACGCAGACTCAAGGAAAGAGCTGCGTGAAAAGTCACGCAGGCTCAGGGGGAGAGCTGCGTGAAAAGTTACGCAAGCTCAGAGAGAGAGAGCTGCGTGAAAAGTCATGCAGGCTCAAGGAGAGAGCTGCGTGAAAAGTCACGCAAGCTCAAGGAGAGAGAGCTGCGTGAAAAGTCACGCAGGCTCAAGGAGAGAGCTGCGTGAAAAGTCACGCAAGCTCAAGGAGAGAGCTGCGTAAAAAGTCACGCAAGCTCAGGGAGAGAGAGCTGCGTGAAAAGTCACGCAAGCTCTGGGAGAGAGAGCTGCGTGAAAAGTCACGCAGGCTCAAGGAGAGAGCTGCGTGAAAAGTCACGCAAGCTCAAGGAGAGACACGTTTCCAACAGGAAGCGTGCTCAAACGGAGCACACTGTTCACTGTCTTCTCCAAACAGCAAGAACACCATGACTGAACCCAAACTTCAAAGCATCATAACTTGGCCATCCGAACTCCAAATCCAGATTTCCAAAGTTCCAACTTGGGTGAAACTGAATGCTCTTCCACATGGAAGCATCAAAAACCCATAAAATCCAACTAAAGTAGATCAAACCATGCAAAATCCGAAAATAATTAAAACCTAGATCTACAAAAATTAAAGCTTCAAAATAGAAATTTTCAAGTTCTAAACTAGTATAGATTGAGGAGAAGAACATATTTTGGCAAATAGTTTTGTAAGAAATCATTGACAAAATTATGGATCCATCTCTTGAGCAAGTTGGTACTTGCCTTGGTTGGTGGAGGAAGTAAATGAGAGGGAGTAAATGAGAGGAGAGAGAATGAGATGAGTTATATATATAGATCTTGGACCCATGGGTTCATGATGAACCATTGGTGAACCAAGAATGGGTTACCCAAATGAGCCAAAACTGTTGGCCCAAATGCAGAAAAATAAATTAGGAAATAATATTTTGTCAAATATTTTTGGAAAATGCATGAAGAAATACAGCATAATAAATATAGTATAAATACAAGATAAATACAATTTTATCGGTTTACGTATTAAAATTCGTATTCCAGGATCGGGGAGTGACATCTCTATCCTTCTTAGAAAAATTTCGTCCTCGGAATTCCAGCCAAACAGGATAGTAAAATGAGGGCAAACAAGGCATAATCATATATAAGTTAACTATCATAGCAGTTATTATCATACATCACAAAGTGCAAAACAAGCAGGTGCAGATAAGCATGGAATCGTGTCAATAAGGTGCAAAAATATACCTTATCAGTCAAACAAATGCGGATACCGAGATCTGATCTCGTCCTCGCGCTCCCAGGTTGACTCTCCCGGAGAGTGGTGGTTCCAAAAAACACGGACAAGGCTTATCGTCCGATTCTTGAGTACCTTCTCTCGCCGGTCTAAAATAGATACGGGTTGTTCCTCGTAAGTTAGGTCGGTACCAACGACTAACTCAAAATGATCGAGGACATGACTCGGATCTGGGACATACCCACGTAATTGGGATACATGAAACACATCATGTATGCCAGTTAACGAAGGCGGAAGGGCAAGTCGATAAGCCACATCGCCTACCCGAGCGAGAATTTTAAAAGGACCAACGTATCTTGGACTAAGCTTTCCTCGGGTTCCAAATCTGATGATACCCCGAGTAGGCGAAATCCGCAGAAATACTTGGTCGCCAACTCTAAATTCTAGAGGCCTACGATGCTGATCTGCCCAATGACGATGTCGGTCCTGCGCAACTCGAAGGCGCTCTCTGACTAACTTAACTATCTCCACAGTCTGCGTGATCATCTCTGGTCCCAACAACTTCCGTTCTCCGACGTCGTCCCATGCCAAAGGGGACCTGTACTTCCTTCCGTACAATGCTTCGAACGGGGCCATCTGAATACTAGCCTGATAGCTGTTGTTATAGGAGAACTCCACTAGATGAAGGTGATCCTCCCAAGATCCGCCAAAATCTAAGGTACACTCCCGTAGCATATCTTCTAACGTCTGGATGGTTCTTTCTGATTGCCCGTCGGTTTGTGGATGATAAGCAGTACTGAATCTTAACTTGGTTCCCAAACTTTGGTATAAGCTTCGCCAAAAATAGAAAGTAAACCGCGTATCCCGATCTGATACTATACTAACTGGAACACCGTGCTGCCTTACTATCTGCTTCATGTACATTTCTGCTAACTGCTCAGTAGTCTGTCCAACTCGGAAGGGAAGGAAATGAGCGACCTTCGTGAGTCGATCTACTATTACCCAGACTGCATTCTTGCCAGCCAGAGATCTAGGTAAACCGGTCACGAAATTCATCGTGATGTGCTCCCATTTCCATTCTGGGATAGGAAGCGGCTGTAGCAACCCTGCTGGTCTCTGCTGCTCGGCTTTCACCTGCTGACATACCAGACACTTGGATACAAATCTCGCTATCTCTCTTTTCGTGCCATTCCACCAAAAGTACTGCCTGATATCTCGATACATCTTCGTTCCTCCAGGATGAATGGAGTAAATGGAACTATGAGCTTCGGACATAACTTCTTGCCGAAGGTCTCCACTCGGTACACAGAGTCTGTTTCCAAACCTGAGCGTACCATCTTCATGAATCACTAACTCCTTCCTACGGTCTGATTCACACTCCGACCGTAACTTCTGAATCTGTGGATCTTCTGCTTGTGCTGCCCTTATTCTCTCTACTAAGGTTGACTGAATCTGCATACTGGTTATTCTTCCTATATCCCTTGGCAAAACTACTTCGATTCCCATACTCTGAAGGTCTTCTAAAATATGCTTCTGCGAGGTCAAGATAAAGGCACTGTCTCTCCTACTCAGTGTATCTGCAACTATATTCGCCTTGCCTGGATGATACTGAAGATCTAAGTCAAAATCCTTCAGTAGTTCTAACCATCTTCTTTGCCTCATGTTCAAATCTCGCTGCGTGAATACGTATTTCAAACTCTTATGATCAGTATAGATCTCTATCCGATCTCCGTATAAATAATGCTCCACAACTTGAGTGAAAACACCACAGCTGCTAACTCCAAATCGTGAGTCGGGTAATTCTTCTCATGGTCTCGAAGCTGTCGAGACGTATATGCTATCACCTTTCCGTGCTGCATCAATACACATCCAAGACCCTTCCCAGATGCGTCACAATATACTGTAAAGCCTCCCGCTCCTACTGGAAGCGTCAAGATCGGGGCTGAGATCAATCTCTTCTTCAATTCTTCAAATGATGCCTGACAGCTAGCTGACCAAACAAACTCTACGTCCTTGTGCGTCAAACGCGTTAAGGGCACAGAGATCTTGGCAAAGTCCGCCACGAACCTTCTGTAGTAACCAGCTAATCCTAAGAAACTTCGCACTTCTGCAACCGTTCTCGGGACTGGCCAATGCTCTACGGCCTCAATCTTCTTCGGATCCACTGACACTCCTGCCCCAGAAATTACATGCCCCAGGAACAAAATGTGATCTAACCAGAATTCACACTTGTCAAGCTTCGCATAAAGTTGATGCTCCCTCAATGTCTGTAAGACAGTCCTAAGATGTTTCTCATGCTCCTCTTCACTGCTGGAATAGACAAGAATGTCATCTATGAACACCACCACAAATTTATCCAAATACGGCAGAAAGATGCTGTTCATTAAATCCATGAATACTGCGGGGGCGTTGGTTAGTCCAAAGGGCATTACTAAAAACTCATAATGCCCATATCTAGATCTGAATGCTGTCTTCGGTATGTCTTGCTCCCGGACTCTTACTTGATAGTATCCTGACCGAAGATCGATCTTGGAAAAGATGCTGGCCTTGCTCAACTGGTCAAACAGGTCATCAATCCTTGGTAGTGGGTACTTATTCTTCACTGTTACTGCATTCAGCTTGCGGTAATCGATGCACATCCTCGTCGACCCATCCTTCTTGGAAACTAGAATCACTGGCGCGGCCCAGGGCGATTTACTGTCTCGGATGAATCCCTTAGACTTTAACTCTTCTTCATGCTGATACAACTTATCCTGTTCTGACGGCGACATTCTGTAAACTCTGTCTGCAATAGGCCTCGTTCCAGGTGTGAAACCCGTAATTTCTAATTTGCATTTTATTCTAATTTTCATTTGCTAAATAAAATTTTGTTAGATTAATGTTAACAATAATTTTTTTTATTATTATTATTTATTTTGAAAGATGTTAATAATTAATAATATTTAATAAAGTGAAATTATTTTCAAAAAAAAATAAAATTATGGGATTTTAAATCAAACATCATATATAAAAAAAAAAAGAAAAAAAAAATGTATTGATTGGTCCAAAGTTTGGTCCAATTATCTTGTGAGTTTTATTTAACCCATTAGATTTTTAGTTGGATTTTTTTCATAAGTTTTGTTTTGGACCAATAAGCCAAACTTAGATTGAAGCCCATAAGAGAGCTTACCCATATATGAGTTTGATTGGGTTAAAAACCCAATAGTGTTGATGAGAACTCATTCTCATTTCAAGAGTTCTGTTGAGGACTTTTCCTTTTCTCAACTGAAGAACAAAAGCTTCGGTTTGGATTTCATTGTTTGGCCGACCTTTTGGCTCTCGAAACTGCCGTCGACTGATCGGTTTCCCCACCGGCTGGAGTAAAGGCACGGTGGCTCTCTACCTCCCTCTCCAGATGAGTAACTCCAATTTGTTTTCCTATATAAACCCCATGTTATCCTTTCTTCCCCACACCATCCTTTCCCAATTTCTGAGAAGAAAACCCACTCCGGCGAAGTTCCCGGCGAGATCCCGACCGGCGCCCCTTTCCCGGAGCACCACGGTGGCCGCCCCTCCCCGGCGACTTCTTCCGTGCTCGCCGGCAAACCCGCGCGGCCCGTCCCCGTTCACGCCGGCAAGTCCCCGCGTCCCCGGCGCTCCCGTCGTCGTCCCCTGGCTGGCGCCCGACCCCGGTGACCTGCTGTCCTGTTGGCGTTTCCCGTGACACTGTTCGTTTTCGATTCCGTCCTTTTCCGAGACTCTGTTGTTGGTATTTTCTGACCCAATTTAGTCTATGATGATGCTGGTCCACCCAATTCCAGCAGGAATTCGGGATTTTGACAACGTAATTTTACGTTGCCATCTTTCGGAAATATGGATTTTCTGTTCTGTTATTTTGGGATTCTTGGACAGAATGGGTTCGGGAAGTTTTCGATATATTTCGAGAAACTTTCTGAAGTATTCAGGTATCCGAGAATCTGCGGAATATATATATTGGGATGGTTCTGTTGGGTTTGTTTGAATGTTAGTTTTGTGGTATGTTAATTGGTTCTGTTAGTTTACAAGTTAGTATTTTGAGGATTTTTCTATGTTGGGATTTTGTTAGAAGATTTCCTTGAGTTTTCTTCTTGGAAGAACTCTGGGATTTGAGTTCTGTTTTGAGTTTTTGGTGGAATTAATAACTGGAAGAGTTTGAAAAAAAAAAAAAAAAAATATTTTTACGGGAATATTTATAAATGGGAGTTTTTGAGTTATTTTGCAGGTATCGGACGTGTTCCCAGTTTTTGGGTTATCCCGAAAACAGAGGGAATGCTGCCGAAATTTTTGGGAATTTATTAAATGATTTTCGAAATGATTATTCGAGTTAAATATTATTTTATTTTGGGCGACGACCTTAACGGTCACTGGGTCCCAGCGAAATGCAAACGCACCGGTTCGACCGGACGTTGAGGCAGAGTAGTTAAAAATGAAATTTTGGACCAGAGTCTGAGACTTAAAATTCTCTTTTAATATTATTTTGGAAATTATTAATTTTGTTAAAATTGTAGTTATTAAATTTTGAGACTAACAACATTTCCGTCTTATTTCAATTTATGTAAATCAAGTTGTAAGGGGCATAAGCCAATTACTTTATTTGTGCTGGAAAAATGTAATAATTAGGATTTTTATTTCTTTTCTGGATGTTGTAGTGTAATATAAATAGTAGATTATATATATTATCGATAAGTTATGATTTTCTCACTATTTAAATAAATAATAATTTTTATGTACAAAATACAAGTTTTAACCAAATTAAATGATAATTACAAGTTTTCTGAAAATACCAGAATAAAAGAATGAAATTTCTAAATTCAAACTCTTAAATGCTTTGACGTTGTGTTAGTTAGCTAATCTATCAAAACTAACTAGGAAAGACAACTAGACATTTATGTTTGTTTCTGAGACGAGTTTCCCGGAAATGTAGGAGTACAAGGAAGAGAGTAATTTACCGAATACCGAAGTGCAAAACCTTGACAACCGGAAGTTTAAGGCAAGTACATTTTATGTAAATTTTACAATCATTTTACAATTGTTTCATTGCAATTTTAAACCACTATTATACACGAACTCCTTAGGGAGTATTGATTGTACTGTTGGGGACTGGGGGAGTAGAATAGTGGATATGACCAAATCCAAACTTAGGATAATGAATGTGTTAGCTTTCCCCTCTTCACACGGGGACAAGCCATATCGTATCGCTAGGATACCATTGTAACCCAAACCGGTCATATTCACTATCTATTCACATCACTGTACTGAATTATTTCAAAACTGTTCATCTTTAAATTATTTAAAAGTGCATGTCATAAATTGTATTTTAATTGTTAAAAGTTTGCATGAATTGTACTTTGCTCCCTCCTGACTGGAGATAACATTTTAGGTATTACTGAGGATCTGGAGATGATGATCAATAGCTATTTTGATCCTGACTTGTACCCGGCGGTACTCCCAGCTGATGATGATGTTGTGGCGTCTCCATAGATGCTACATTAGTTGAGAGTTTAGTTGTTTCTTTATTTCCAGTTTATGAACCTTGTATTGAAAGACAAGTTTTTATTATCGTAAATTAAATGTTGTGGCAACTTTTAAATTCAAACTTGTTGTTGATTTACCTGCAATATGGATTACAGCTTACTGCCGCCGTCTCATCAACGGTGCAGGCTGGGCATGATCCGATTCGACCCAAGTATTTGGGGACCGGGTCGTGACATGTTTTTAGTGGTGGCCCATGCAGGTCAACTAAATCAACAATTTAGGAAAACTAGAAACAATTAGGAACACTAGAACATCAAAATTGCCACAACATAGGACCGATTTATATATGATAAATATTTTTATTATAGACTGGTAGGTTACCTTGCTTATGCTTGCATCCTAAACCTTCCAGAGAATGAACACTGACAAAACCAACTCTGCTGGCAATGTGGTATCATCTCCGGATCGAATCCCGCCTCTTCAGTCAAGTCAGAGCTTTTCACCCAACCAGCTGATTGATCATCTTCACCAATCATCCAGTGAAGTTTTCCCCACACTGGCAAATCCTACCTCTCCTCTAACTGGGTTACTTTTCTTTGAGGAAGAACCCACTCATGTTGCTTCACCAGTACCAGAGAACACCTCTCAGATGGTTGCTTTATTTCAAGAAATCCTAGAGTATCAGAAGATTCAAGCTGAACAGATGGATATCTCGAGAGAAGTCATGAAGAATATCAACGACGCAACCTTAGCCATTTTAAACCAAGTTGGAGCGGAACCTCGTCCTAGGAGGGATACCCATGAGAATAGAAGATATTTGGGCCCTGTCCGACAACCATATTGCAAGAAGCTTTTGGCTTGTGCCTACTGTAAGAGACCTGGTCACCAAGCCAACATTTGTCGCAAGAGATTAAGGCAATGTTTGGTGTGTGGATCTGCTGAACATCAAGTTAAGGACTGCCTCTTATCTTATCATCGTATCGGAGCGTCTATTATGCCACAACCTCAGGACTCTATCCAACAGACCGTAGGAAGGGATGAAGCAGAATCAAGGATCATAGAAGAGGAAGAAAATGGAGATGCCCAAGCAAGAACCAGAACCATGAAGAATAGTACTTAGGACTGCTGAGAGGTATTATCTATTAAGAAGCTGTAACAAGATGTCCCTAGATCAATTATGAGAGTTTTGTTGTAATTCTCTTATATGAATAAAAATCTTAGTTACATCTTCATGATAGAAGTTTTCCCTAATAGTTTCTGGATTACCCTATGCATAGAAATATTCCATTAACCTAGTACCTAGCTCTTTCCCTATGACTAAGTGATACTATAGAATCGACCTGAAGGAAGCCAAGGAAATGAAGGATTAGATCAATGGACTAAAGGTGTTGGGTTTCATATAAGACGGAGCTTCACTCTAAGAAGCATCAGTCTTGTTTGTATCCAAGAAGGATAAAACAATATGGATGACTATCAGGGCACTGAAGAATTACTTTTTCTCGACTGATGATCTATCCAAGTTGAGTGAACTTAAGGGTTTTCGGAGATTAACTTAAGAACTGACTACCATCAGATTAAGAAGGAGTACATTCTCAAGACGACATTCAACACCAAATACTGGTAGTTGAATTTTTGGATCATGTCTCTTGGAATGATGAATACTCATGTTGTGTTCATGAATCTCATGAACAGAGTCTTTTTATGAGTAATTGAATCAATTTGTTGTCTTTTCTTTAGATAACAAAAATCTGATATACTCAAGGACTGAAGAAGAACATGAAGAGCATCTGAGAAATTTCTAAGAACTTTGAAGAAGTTTTTGGTAAGCTATCAAGACATGAATTTTCTTAGACAATGTGGTTTTTGCCATAATGTCACAAGAGAAGAAAATTTGATAGACTCTAGATAGATAGCCGCTGTGGAGAAGTCGTATATCTAAGTTCAATGGTTTCTTGGACTTGATGGGATACTACTGGAATCTGTGTAGGAATTCGCCAAGATTGCTGAGTTAATGATGAAGCTGACTCGAAAGAATGAAGAGTTTGTCTGGACGCATTTAAGAAGCTGTAGAAGAGGCTTACCACTGCACCAATCCTTGCGCTACCCGCAGGATCCGGTGGTTTCACAATATACAGTGACGCCTCAGGCAAAGGACTGGGTTGCGTTCTTCAACAACATGGGAAAGTGATTGCCTATGCATCTAGGCAACTACGGACTCATGAGAAGAACTATCCCACTCATGATCTGGAGCTGGCTGCAGTCATCTTTGCATTGAAGCTTTGGAAGCATTATCTCTATGGAGAGAGAGTGGAAATATACACAGATCACAAAAGTCTGAAGTATGTTTTCACTCAGAAGGAGTTAAACATGAGGCAAAGGAGATGGCTGGAGTTAATGAAGGACTTTGACATCGACTTGCAATATCACCCGGGTAAGGCTAATGTGGTCGCTGATGCACTTAGTCGATACCCAGTGGCGATGTTCTTAACCAAGGAGAGGCACCTGCTGGAGGACATCGAGAAGCTCGGACTGGAGATTGTATTGCCTGGACGGAAGGAACTGGATGCTGATTCTGTGTTGATGAAGTTGCAAGTGAGCTCGTACCTAAGGGACAAGATTAAGGAGACGCAGTTTCAAGACAAGGCACTTGTAAACTTAGAGATCAAGTGTTGGCAGGAATATTTGGGAGTTTCTTTATTGCCAACGATGGAGCTTTTGAAGAATGGTACGAGGTTGTATACCTTCTGGTGAACTAAGAAGCGCAGTATCCCACACACTCTAACCAGATGTATCGGGATGTGTGTACCATTAAATGGTGTTATGTAATGAAGAAGGACAAATTCCAAGAATGAGGTTAGGTATTCTGTCAACATGTGGAAATTAGCAAGATTCCTGCAGACGCTGGATAATTTGGAGTAGAAGTAGAAACACATAAATGGACCTTGTGTTAGGATTACTTTGTTCCTAAGGAGGGAAGATCACCAATTGGATTTTGTGGACTGACTGACCAAGTCAGTTCATTATGAAGTTGCTTTATTCACGAAAGAGTTGGCGGCAATGTGCAAGAGACACATCTACCGGATTCATGAAGTTCCAACTGACAGACAATCAAAGAAGTCAATCTAGACGTTTGAAGACATGCTGAAGAATCTTGCCTCCTGGAATCTGGAGGATCTTGGAAAGATCAATTATCTTTGGTAGAGTTTTCTTACAATAAATACCCAGTTAGCATCAGTACAACATCATTGAAGTTTTGGATGTAGTTTTCGTACATAACTTGCATAGGACGATGAAGAAGAAAGAATACTGTTAGATCCAGAGAGAGTAACTGGCGCAGCAGAGGAAGTGAAGATGATCAGAGACAAGCTATGATAGACAGAAGCACTGGGCAGACAACAGTTGTCAACCACTGGAATTTGTAGAAGAAGGCAGTGTCAGAGAAACCAGTAACAAGCATAGTCAGAGGTGAGATGAAGATCAGGCAAAGTTGAATCATTATTCCTATTTCTTTCCATACTCATCTGTTTCATTTTCAAATTTGACATTATGCTTGTTAGCCTAGTTTTGCGAGCTATTCCTTTTTTCAAGCTTGATCATGACATTATCTTATTGGAGGCCTCCATTAATATATTGTCTAATCAGAACCGATGCAATGATGGTCTGATCAACCTCATACACTTTGGTTCGCTTTATATTTTATTTTGTCCCTAAATTGTCTCATCCATGATTACCTTTAAAAATTCTTATTGTTTGAACCTGAACACCATACTCGTGTCTAATTGAATTGTGGGAATCCTGTCCTACCTGTCCTTAAATTTCGAGGACGAAATTTTTAAGGAGGGAAGGTTGTGAAACCCGTAATTTCTAATTTGCATTTTATTCTAATTTTCATTTGCTAAATAAAATTTTGTTAGATTAATGTTAACAATAATTTTTTTTATTATTATTATTTATTTTGAAAGATGTTAATAATTAATAATATTTAATAAAGTGAAATTATTTTCAAAAAAAAATAAAATTATGGGATTTTAAATCAAACATCATATATAAAAAAAAAAGAAAAAAAAAATGTATTGATTGGTCCAAAGTTTGGTCCAATTATCTTGTGAGTTTTATTTAACCCATTAGATTTTTAGTTGGATTTTTTTCATAAGTTTTGTTTTGGACCAATAAGCCAAACTTAGATTGAAGCCCATGAGAGAGCTTACCCATATATGAGTTTGATTGGGTTAAAAACCCAATAGTGTTGATGAGAACTCATTCTCATTTCAAGAGTTCTGTTGAGGACTTTTCCTTTTCTCAACTGAAGAACAAAAGCTTCGGTTTGGATTTCATTGTTTGGCCGACCTTTGGCTCTCGAAACTGTCGTCGACTGATCGGTTTCCCCACCGGCTGGAGTAAAGGCACGGTGGCTCTCTACCTCCCTCTCCAGATGAGTAACTCCAATTTGTTTTCCTATATAAACCCCATGTTATCCTTTCTTCCCCACACCATCCTTTCCCAATTTCTGAGAAGAAAACCCACTCCGGCGAAGTTCCCGGCGAGATCCCGACCGGCGCCCCTTTCCCGGAGCACCACGGTGGCCGCCCCTCCCCGGCGACTTCTTCCGTGCTCGCCGGCAAACCCGCGCGGCCCGTCCCCGTTCACGCCGGCAAGTCCCCGCGTCCCCGGCGCTCCCGTCGTCGTCCCCTGGCTGGCGCCCGACCCCGGTGACCTGCTGTCCTGTTGGCGTTTCCCGTGACACTGTTCGTTTTCGATTCCGTCCTTTTCCGAGACTCTGTTGTTGGTATTTTCTGACCCAATTTAGTCTATGATGATGCTGGTCCACCCAATTCCAGCAGGAATTCGGGATTTTGACAACGTAATTTTACGTTGCCATCTTTCGGAAATATGGATTTTCTGTTCTGTTATTTTGGGATTCTTGGACAGAATGGGTTCGGGAAGTTTTCGATATATTTCGAGAAACTTTCTGAAGTATTCAGGTATCCGAGAATCTGCGGAATATATATATTGGGATGGTTCTGTTGGGTTTGTTTGAATGTTAGTTTTGTGGTATGTTAATTGGTTCTGTTAGTTTACAAGTTAGTATTTTGAGGATTTTTCTATGTTGGGATTTTGTTAGAAGATTTCCTTGAGTTTTCTTCTTGGAAGAACTCTGGGATTTGAGTTCTGTTTTGAGTTTTTGGTGGAATTAATAACTGGAAGAGTTTGAAAAAAAAAAAAAAAAATATTTTTACGGGAATATTTATAAATGGGAGTTTTTGAGTTATTTTGCAGGTATCGGACGTGTTCCCAGTTTTTGGGTTATCCCGAAAACAGAGGGAATGCTGCCGAAATTTTTGGGAATTTATTAAATGATTTTCGAAATGATTATTCGAGTTAAATATTATTTTATTTTGGGCGACGACCTTAACGGTCACTGGGTCCCAGCGAAATGCAAACGCACCGGTTCGACCGGACGTTGAGGCAGAGTAGTTAAAAATAAAATTTTGGACCAGAGTCTGAGACTTAAAATTCTCTTTTAATATTATTTTGGAAATTATTAATTTTGTTAAAATTGTAGTTATTAAATTTTGAGACTAACAACATTTCCGTCTTATTTCAATTTATGTAAATCAAGTTGTAAGGGGCATAAGCCAATTACTTTATTTGTGCTGGAAAAATGTAATAATTAGGATTTTTATTTCTTTTCTGGATGTTGTAGTGTAATATAAATAGTAGATTATATATATTATCGATAAGTTATGATTTTCTCACTATTTAAATAAATAATAATTTTTATGTACAAAATACAAGTTTTAACCAAATTAAATGATAATTACAAGTTTTCTGAAAATACCAGAATAAAAGAATGAAATTTCTAAATTCAAACTCTTAAATGCTTTGACGTTGTGTTAGTTAGCTAATCTATCAAAACTAACTAGGAAAGACAACTAGACATTTTATGTTTGTTTCTGAGACGAGTTTCCCGGAAATGTAGGAGTACAAGGAAGAGAGTAATTTACCGAATACCGAAGTGCAAAACCTTGACAACCGGAAGTTTAAGGCAAGTACATTTTATGTAAATTTTACAATCATTTTACAATTGTTTCATTGCAATTTTAAACCACTATTATACACGAACTCCTTAGGGAGTATTGATTGTACTGTTGGGGACTGGGGGAGTAGAATAGTGGATATGACCAAATCCAAACTTAGGATAATGAATGTGTTAGCTTTCCCCTCTTCACACGGGGACAAGCCATATCGTATCGCTAGGATACCATTGTAACCCAAACCGGTCATATTCACTATCTATTCACATCACTGTACTGAATTATTTCAAAACTGTTCATCTTTAAATTATTTAAAAGTGCATGTCATAAATTGTATTTTAATTGTTAAAAGTTTGCATGAATTGTACTTTGCTCCCTCCTGACTGGAGATAACATTTTAGGTATTACTGAGGATCTGGAGATGATGATCAATAGCTATTTTGATCCTGACTTGTACCCGGCGGTACTCCCAGCTGATGATGATGTTGTGGCGTCTCCATAGATGCTACATTAGTTGAGAGTTTAGTTGTTTCTTTATTTCCAGTTTATGAACCTTGTATTGAAAGACAAGTTTTTATTATCGTAAATTAAATGTTGTGGCAACTTTTAAATTCAAACTTGTTGTTGATTTATCTGCAATATGGATTACAGCTTACTGCCGCCGTCTCATCAACGGTGCAGGCTGGGCATGATCCGATTCGACCCAAGTATTTGGGGACCGGGTCGTGACACCAGGGTTCAACTCAATGCTAAATTCTACCTCTCTGACTGGGAGTATTCCTGGGAGCTCATCAGGGAAGACGTCGAGAAAATCTTCGACCACTCTCGGGATCTGTCCTGGCTCTGACACTGCTGCTGAGATGACGCCTCCGGCCTGATTCTTCAAGGTTCGAGTAAAGATGAACTGCTCCATCCCAGGAACGCTGAATATGATCCTACCTCCTCTACAATCAATTGTCGCATGACTGTCTGTCAACCAGTCCACGCCAAGAACGACATCAAAATTCCCCATAGGGAATTCAATCAATGATGCGGGCAGTAAATGCCCACACACCTCCACCGGACATAAAAAGCGCACTCTGCTAACTTCTACGAGCCCATTGCCGGTGAGTATATCCATCCTCTCCGGCAATGCCTCAAACTCTAATCCAATCCGTGTAGCATATTATGCAGAGATGAATGAATAAGTAGCGCCTGAATCAAATAATGCTACAGCGGGAAATGAGGTGACGAGAATTTTACCTGCCACCACGTCACTAGGCGCTAGAGCCTCTCCCAAGGTCAATGTGAGAGCCTGGCCCCGCGGAGCCCCTTGTTGTGGCCTTCCTCGACCATGCTGTTGCTGTCTCTGAGGGCCTTCGACTTCCTGTGCCTGGCGGAATATCTGAGCCTGCGTTGGTAGACGCTGGGCCAGGGGCCTTACTGCTAATACTGGCCCTCCACTCGGGTTTGCCACCGGAGCTGGCAATGCTGAAAACTACTGAGCTGGCCCTCCTGGCCTCTGCATCACAGGACAAATGGAGATACGGTGGTCTGAACTACCACACCTCAAGCATAAGCCATTCGCTGACCGGCACACCTCCCTCGTGTGCCCTGCCTTTCCACAGAATGTACAGCCCTGGGGTGCTCCCAGACGCTGTTGTTGGTTCCTCGGCTGCTGATGCCGAACTGGCGCTGTATTAGTTGACACGGCCGTCCTCCGTGGCGCTCCTGCATCATGAATACGTACACCGGGTGCTGGTGCCGACGTTCGCTGCATTGCTCCTCCTCCAACCTGGGAATGAGATCTCTTCTGACCTCCTGTCCTCGATGCCAACCTCTGCTGGGTAAGCTCGTGCCTCCGAGCGGCCGTCAAAACAGCATCAAACGTCTGGTAGTCATGTCCTTCCACAGGCTGTAATAGTTCCAAATGAAGTCCCTGCTGGAACCTTATAGCTTTCTCTGGCTCCGTTGCCACCATTGCTAGTGCAAAATGGCACAATCTGCAGAACTCTGCTGCATACCCATCTACGATCTTGCCTGCTTGCTTGAGACTGATGAACTTCTGCTGGAGCTCATATCGAGCTACTACGCCAAAATACTTGGCCTTGAATCTGTCACTGAAGGTGGTCCAACGAACAGGGCGTCTTATACCAACTTCTTCTGATGCCCACCAGTCGCGGGCAAGATCCTGAAGTACTAGTTTGACCTGATCAACCTTCTCATCATCTGGAACCTTGGCTGCCACAAGAATGGCTTCGATGTCTTGAATCCAGGCATCCGCAGTGATGGCATCCTCCGTGCCATCAAAATACCTCGGGTTCAAGCGACGAAACCTTCCTGATGCTCCCGAGTCAGTCTCGACACTCCTCTCAAGAGCTATCTGAATCCCTTGGTTCAGCAACACGTTCTGCTCCTGCTGCCGAGTCTGTTGTTGTTGGTTAGTGACAAGAAACCCCCGGATGATCTCTAGGAGTGCTACGGCGTCTGGTACTGCCGTCGCTGCTGGTGCTGCAGGGGTTTCAATAACCTGCGGCTGTACTGCCTCTGGTTCCATTTCTGCTCGTGCCTGCACTGGAGAAGGTTCTCTCCCCTGTTGCTGCCCAGTCGAGCCATGCTCTTGCTGCTCTTCCTCATGGGCCTCTCCCGCTACTGAGAATGAAGCACCCCTATAGAGAAGAATATAAGATTATCAAGTTCGGACAAGGAAGATTTCGAGGATGCAAGTCAGGTTAGAGATCAAGGCAAGGACAGAGAATTCGAAACCGAATTTCAAGGGGAACAAGTTCTGATTGAGACTCCTAATAATTCGCAATACCCCACTAGTCAGAAAATCAGACCTGCATGGGCCACCACTAAAACCTTGTCACGCCCCAGTACCGAAATACGGAGACGGACTAGGCCAGCTACTCCATATGAGGTACGTAACGTCATACGACGATCGTGGCTGTCGAGAGACTAGGGGGTACATGCTACAATCAAGTCTCCTATGGTCCCACAGAGTTCTATGTCTCAATCACTCAAACCACATCAGCAATTAAATGAACATTAAAAATAAAGCAGTAAGGCGTCCCCGACGCTTCATCAAAATGGTCATGAGAGACTAGCTTTATAATTTAGCTATCTCAGGGAGTCAAGAGTACAAAATTATACACAGCTGCAGTCTGTTTAATTACAATAATGTACTGACACAAAATATCAAGTAATCCGGCTAACAGGTGCCGGTGGCTAAACGCTGCAAAAGTATAAGCAGGAGTGGTGGAGAAGAAATCCACTCGAGTCCCCGAACTGTCATGCTCCTAGTATGCACCATGGATGTCAGGGAGGAAGATCGTGTCCTCAGGCTCTGCTACGGGATCTGGCCAAACAAAACCAGCGGGGTCAGCCCCGAAATAGCAAGTACCGCCAAAGGGGCACAAGAGTTAAGATTAAAAAACCCAGTTAATAGAATGATTGATAATAGTAATACTTATGCTACTATTATAGGGTAGCGCAACATCCTCGAACCCATATGGCACCCTTACAACCAAACAAGGACAAAAGGTGCCGCATGGAGTCGGAACGTGTCGTACTCTATAACTTTCACATAAGTTAAAAGGTATAAACAATGAAATCTCCTGATCGTGACTTCGGTCGATAATCTATCGCAGCACAATAACCAACCCAACAATCAAACAAGAACATGGGTTGGATCATGTACCGTGATAGACCATGTTCCTCAGTCATTCTCAGAAGTAGCACTTCACAACCAGAATAAGTCTTCCGTTCATAACTTCGGTCCACAGCCTATTATAGTACGATAACCAACCCAACAATCAAACAAGAACATAGGTTGGATCATGTACCATGACAGTCCGCTTCCCTCAGTTATTCACGGAAGGTAAATAGGATACATGCAAGTCGTTTTTACGGCCAATCAAGTCTACGAGTTTCTAGTGGGACGAGGTTATCCTCGCATCATGTTAATAGGAAATCCTCAGATCGTATCTTTCCAACAAGGCTAGCCAACCCAGGGGTTCGCGTAGACATGTATGATTGAGCACAGGTCCCTCGTAAGGCCACCTTGCTAAAATATATAATATATAGCAGGAATTAATCGGATACAGTCATCCACTCGTTGCAGATGACACAGTATCCGTGGAGACCAGCCGGCGCGTCAAGACAATATCTCAAGGCGGCTGGTGTAACACGATCTCGGGATTTTGCCCTCCCCATGCATCTAGTATGTTTAGTTGCCTAGTTTAACCCTAGGTGAAATCTTGGACTCACATGCTGTGGCCTGCATGATTATCCTCCTAAAGTCGTACTTTAGTACGAGTACCCCAAAGAGGATCCATGTCAATCAGTATGTCAACATGTTCTACCCTCCTTAGTGTAATGCATCATTGCAAATACGCCACGTGGAGTTACGAGTCTTTTGTCGAGCATGAACAAGAACTGGGACATTCAGGTACATGTATCAGGTAGGAACACTTTGTTCTTCGGGGTCACATTAGTGCTCATATCATGCTCGGGACAAAAGGCGTAAGGATATAAAATGGGCATATAATATCTAATAAAATATCAAAAAATGTACGCGCAAAAGCACGTACGCTCAAGGGGTGAAAAGTCACGCAGGCTCACTCAGGCTCACTCAAGGCAGCGTGCGTGAAAAGTCACGCAGACTCAAGGGAAGAGCTGCGTGAAAAGTCACGCAGGCTCAGAGAGAGAGAGCTGCGTGAAAAGTCACGCAAGCTCAGGGAGAGAGAGCTGCGTGAAAAGTCACGCAGGCTTAAGGAGAGAGCTGCGTGAAAAGTCACGCAAGCTCAAGGAGAGAGAGCTGCGTGAAAAGTCACGCAGGCTCAAGGAGAGAGCTGCATGAAAAGTCACGCAAGCTCAAGGAGAGAGCTGCGTGAAAAGTCACGCAAGCTCAGGGAGAGAGAGCTGCGTGAAAAGTCACGCAGGCTCAAGGAGAGAGCTGCGTGAAAAGTCACGCAAGCTCAGGTAGAGAGAGCTGCGTGAAAAGTCACGCAGACTCAAGGAGAGAGCTGCGTGAAAAGTCACGCAAGCTCAAGGAGAGACACACTTCCAACAGGAAGCGTGCTCAAACGGAGCACACTGTTCACTGTCTTCTCCAAACAACAAGAACACCATGACTGAACCCAAACTTCAAAGCATCATAACTTGGCCATCCGAACTCCAAATCCAGATTTCCAAAGTTCCAACTTGGGTGAAACTGAATGCTCTTCCACATGGAAGCATCAAAAACCCATAAAATCCAACTAAACTAGATCAAACCATGCAAAATCCGAAAATGATTAAAACCTAGATCTATAAAAATCAAAGCTTCAAAATGGAAATTTTTAAGTTCTAAACTAGTATAGATTGAGGAGAAGAACATGTTTTGGCAAATAGTTTTGTAAGAAATCATTGACAAAATTATGGATCCATCTCTTGAGCAAGTTGGTACTTGCCTTGGTTGGTGGAGGAAGTAAATGAGAGGGAGTAAATGAGAGGAGAGAGAATGAGATGAGTTATATATATAGATCTTGGACCCATGGGTTCATGATGAACCATTGGTGAACCAAGAATGGGTTACCCAAATGAGCCAAACTGTAGGCCCAAATGCAGAAAAATAAATTAGAAAATAATATTTTGTCAAATATTTTTAGGAAATGCATGAAGAAACACAGCATAATAAATATAGTATAAATACAAGGTAAATACAATTTTATCGGTTTACGTATTAAAATTCGTATTCCAGGATCGGGGAGTGACATAGATGTTATAGATGACCTATACAGCGTTCTACCGTCAACACTGCGACGTAGGCTGGACGTACCCACGTTCTCGTGTCCCTAATCAGGGTGCGGGTCGTGACAAATGGGGACACTCTGTGCGACTCTGTGGCCTAGCTTAAATCGGCCGTTTCTGGGATTAGCCTTGCACGGGCGCAACCTAGGCCCGTGCGGCATCACGCCTTAGCGAGGACGATCGCTCCTGCGGGAGCGGGGCGTGACAAGCTGCGTGGTTCTCTTTAGCGTTTGCGTGAGCTGCGTGGCCACATATGGTGGAGGATTATATACGCAGAGCGGATGCGGTGGAGAGAGCACGAGACGATCCACCTCCTCCTTTTCAGTGATTTTGTTTATGTTTTTGGACATTTAGACATTTGGATATGTGTATATTTTGCATATTTTGTTTATGTTTGGATATTTTGCTATGTATGTTGGGACAGTGTGTTGGATATTGTGTTGGATATTTTGTTGGTCATTGTGTTGGATATTTTTTGTGTATGTTGTGATATATTGTTGGTCATTGTGTTGGATATTTTGTTGGTCATTGTGTTGGCAATATGGATATTTGTTGGATATATTGGTTGTCGGATATGTTATATTTGTGTACGATGGATGCTGAATATGTTATATTACAGGGAACAGTCTCTTTCCTGTAATTTTTTTTTTCAAAAATATTTCAGCTAGCGACGGATTACCGACGGGTTGTCGACGAACTTTTGCAGGTAGCGACGGTTTTCCGACGGATTATCCGTCGGCCTGTTTCTGGAAAAAGTTCGCGACGGAATGGCGACGGATTTTCTGTCGCTCATATTGTGGAAATATGGAAGATTTTCAGAAGCCTGGCGACGTATTATCCGTCGCTCCTCCGCCGCTAATCCGTCGAGGTTAGCGACGCTTTAGCGACGGATATTGCGTATCAGAAACCCTCTGATACGCGGTTAGCGACGATTTAGCGACGTATTGTCCGTCGCTAATTGTATGAATATATTAAAAATTTAAACTGTCGAAGTTGACGGGAAGCCGTCGGGTTGCCGTCGCTAAAAGTTTTTATTTTGCCAACGGAAATCCGTCGCTAATTAGTCGCAGAGCGGCAGACTAGCGACGAGGTTATTCCCGACGGATTTTTTCAGCCCGTATCCGTCGGAAATCCGTCGGTAATGTGAATTACCGACGGATTTCCGACAGATAGTGTCGTCGCTAAATCGTTGTATTTTAGTAGTGTTCATACTTTTGATGCTCATGATATCTACAATAGACGGGAGCATTGCTTGTTCTCTTTCCTCAATGGACTTCAACCATAGACAACTCAAGAATTGTAGCAACAGAGTGTGCAAGACTTGAACATCGCCGTGACATCAACCGAGAGGATCGTCGAATCCATGTAAAATGACAACAAATTTGAGGTCAAGCTGTCACATTACTGATATCATGATAGTCAAGTCCTCGAAAATGTGATATCGTACAAGTCTAAGTTAACTTATACAATTCTACAATACTCGAATTCTCAAAAACATATATATATATATATATATATATATATATATATATATATATATATATATATATATATATATATATATATATATATATATAAAAGTTAAACTCATTACATCTCAGGCATAACGAATGCCCCCTTTATAGACCCAAAAATATCACATCATGCTCAATGTTGTGAATAATGCCAATCACTGAGATCTGAGTATTATCAAATATACGAAAATTCCGTTCCCTCCATATGTGCAAGGCTGCAGTCGCCAACCGAATTCTAGCTTCCCGATACCATTGAGTCCCATGATTCTTCCGTGCTACAATGTCTCGAATTACTGTATCCAACGATATATATATATATATATATATATATATATATATATATATATATATATATATATATATATATATATAAAAGACAAAAAAAGAAACTTATTTGCAATGAAATATTCAAGCTATGAAATCGTAAGGGTCTCAAAATGTTACAATCAACTTACTGTTCTATAAATTACGTACATCAAAAAATGTAGATTTAAAACATGCACCTTCTAAAAATAATGCAATTTTCAAAGTGAACGTTATTGCCTCAAGCTCTATACCTCATTTTCCGTATGTGAAATACGATGGTCAGGATATTGGGATGTGCATACTCGTGAGTGGCAAAACTCTCCCAACTAAAAGCAAACACAAAATATTCGAATGGAAAAAACTCCTTTTAATAATTGAGGTATATATATATATATATTTTTCTTGTCTCGATTTTCTTCAATATTATTTAACCTTTCAAAATACTATTCCATCACCTCATCATAAAACCAAATTTTTTTTTTTTCCATTAGTGACCATCCATACTCTTAAGCATTCATCTATGTATATCAAACATGATACCTTTCTCTTTAATGAATTAGGTAAATAACAACTTGGACAAAAGAACATACGAGCAATAAGTAACTTAATTGAAACTCCAAATTCCACCATCAAAACAAATGATCAGAATAACAATTATTCATATTATTCGTGATTAATTTGTCCGTCTTTGCAACACAAATATTAGATATCACATTTATAAGCCTCATAGTCCATCCCTGCAACACTAGTCTGTTAGGATGCACCCTAACTATATGATGATCTACGAACTACCATAATTAGACGTATGACCAACACTCTTGTTTCTCTCATAAGAACCATGTATCACGTCTCGATCATGTAAGACTGAAAGTCGTGATCACTGGACGTGATGTCGTACAAGCCTAAATTGTACTTGTACAAGGCAAGTACTGAAACGGTCTATTGAACATCTAAGATAGGGAGTTATCGAAGCAGAAATACGAAGCAGAAAAGTTGATCAAACACAATATGTACAGAAGAATAATTCTCTTTATTTATATAGCAACAAGATTTACAACGTCTCGAAGCAAATACAATGTGATTACAAGTCGCTCGGTCTGTTTCTCTCAACCCAATGAATTATGTCAAGGCTTACAACTTGAGAACTATACAAACAACGATATTCCATACATTGTGTTATTTATATACAAAACAAATATCTCCAGCCGCAACGCTTCAAGAATCAAGACACCAACCAAGCTCCAAACGCCTCACTGATTCCAAGCAAACTGCACTTTTTCGTATATCTTTATTTTGCAATTGTGCACTTCCATAGCAATTTTATATGTCAATATGAGTTTGGATTATGATAGTCACAAATCACTATATTAAATTGGTAGGTTTTAACTCAATAACAACTAATAAGTAAACATATTATCAAAATCCATGTATGGTACTTACAAACTATAGTAAAATTCAATAGTATTATGAAAGAAATATAGTAAATTAATATTACAATTTCGATAAGTGTTCCAACTTGATATATTTGAAAAACTTATTTGCTCGTCCACCTCTCTTATCCTATCGAAATTAAATCTAAAATTACTGGTGTTATATACATATCAAATATAATTATATAATATGAATGCATAATTGTCACGTAAACATCTTTGAACCGAATTAGTTTAAAATCAAATAGTTTAACTGGTTAAATCGATCTGATCGACAAGGTTTGAGTTCACCGGTTCAATGGTTGGAACGATTTTTAAAACATTGATTTTCCTAGACAAGCTATATGAAGTGCAGAAACATAGACCGAATTTGTGCTTTATTTTATTGTATGTTATTATTTTGTCTTTCCATTTAGCCTACAAAATAATTCCCTTGACTCGGTCTAGGTTTTAAAGAAAATATATTCATTATATTACTTGTCTGGTCTTAGAGTCTGGATGAGACTAAGTTAACGTGAGCAAATAATTCAACAGTCTATTTATGCTGACGACTTTTTTAAATTATGATTTAGACTCCTCCTAAAAAATTAATAAATTGGCATGGCATTGCGAGACTAATTCCGAAATACAATGTTTGTTTTTTTTTTTTTTTCCTTCCCTTCCTTATATTATATTAGTATGAATCATGACCTTCCTTTCTTATTTTCTACTTATCCATGTGGTTCTCGTCTTAGTGATTTTTTCTTTAATGCAAGTGACCTAACCTTTTTTTTCCTTCTTTTCTTTTCTTTTTATTTTTTTATGAGCATTTTGTTTCATGTGAACTTCTCTTTCGCGTCACTTATTACTATGACATACAAGTAAACCGATGAATTGGTGAGCATCAGAAGACTTTCTCTGCTGCCATGCACCAAGATTCAAAATTCAAAGGTCAATTTCACTAGTTTAATACAACCTATATATGTCTAGATTCTTATAAAAAAAAGAATCTGTGGTTGCATATTTATTTGTAGATAAAACAGTGGGAATTGCCCATGTATTGGTAAAGACAGGTAACTAAATAAAGTTCCGTCGTGCGGCGTCCTATGGGCGTCGGAAAGACGTCGTAAGGACGTCGTGCGCATAGAACGGGTGGCTGGACGGCATCGACTGTCGTAGGCGTCGTGAAGACGTCGGGGGCGCTTTCGACGTTGTGGGCGAAGCGAAGCGTTGAATTGCCGGCGTCGAAAGACGTCGGCCGTCCCGTGAGGCTCTGGAGTGTGCGGAGTGCGCGAGGCGTATATGTGAGGTGATGCTGAAAAAATCAATACGGACAAGATCTGCACGAAGAGTCCGAAGCGACATGACGACCGGCTAAAAATCGTGTGCGAAAAAACACACGATTTAACTGAGCTCGCACGTACTGGAAAAAAAAAGTTCTATTGCGGAAGGAGATGACTCTGGATATTCATAGTACTGAAGAAAGATATAGGGTTTATTAGTTTTACGGTCTAGAATAAATATTGAATATTTACGTTTAGGTCTTCATATTGTTCAGAATAGGATTTGGATCTTGTCCTAATAGTTAAACTTGGAATGACCGGCCAAAATGGAAACTTAAACTCAAATTTTGAATATTATACAAAACCTATAACTAAACAAAATATGTAACAGTTTGAGTTATTTAGTTTTGTATGATGAGAGTTGTATTTTTGTTATTTGTTTTTTTTTAATGACCAATCGAGAAGGAAACTCGTGATATTATTGTTGCTGCTATCATTATCTCAACATCCCACAACCCTCTTGACGACATTCTCGATGGAGACGACTTCATGATGGACATCGTGTATCGTCAGATATCTCTCGTCCATGTCGCACTGTTGATGCCTGCAACTCAAGAGCCCCGATTATTGTGTGCCTGCTGAGATCTAGAAAGAAGCAAACAACAACTCACAAGTCACATTCTCGATTAGCTGAATAATCTAAATCACACAATTCCTATCATGTAAAACTAAATAAACTAAGTCACACTACCATCACATATTTTCGTTTAGTTTTAGAGTCTCATATAATATTCAAAATTGTGTTCAGATCTCTGTTATGGCGGTCATCCAAGTCATCCATTAGAAGGAGACACAAATCTTTCTCTGGACAATATGAAGACTTAAACACAATTTGTAAAACCTGAACTATATAACCCAAAGATACGCAAGGGATATAAAGTTTTCTTGGCGAGTTGCAATATTCACACAACTTGAAACTGTCGAAGTCTTTGGTGCAAATGACATATGGATATTTAAACACATAGACGACAAATATATGTAGTCTTAAATTACAAGTACTTGTAAATTCACGTGACTTGTGCGTACAATATTTTTTTTCCCTGATATTGTTAAAAATAGTTAATATTTGAATATATTTTAATTAAGATTTTTTATAGATATATGTAGATAGTTAGATAATATTAGGTAGTTAAGCTATTAGTTATAAATTTTTTTTTCTTAATTTTTAATTTTGACATTTTATTTAGACTAATTTTTAATTACAATCAAAACTTAATTTTTTAAGTAATTTTTTTGAAGTAATTGAAGTTTTACATACAACCTAGATGGCACATTTTTGAACTGTTTTGAAGCCGCTTTATATAGTAAATGTATAGTCTTTCACTGGTCGAGCGAAACAACCAAGTGAGATTAGTGTATCTTGAATTAAACATATATATGGATAAGAGACATTTTGGAGTTAGATTTAATCCCATATCTTCTTGTTGAGAATCAATAAGGGACTTTTAGTCCCACATCGGAATTTGTAGTATGTAGAGGAGCTAGACTCCCTATAAGTAGTGAAGTAGTCCATCAATAAATTATACCAACTATTATTTCTACATGGTATCAGAGCCATAACTCTCTCTCTCTCTCCACAAAATTTTTTTTTTTTTTTTTTTTAACTCTCTCTCCCCCCCCCCCCCCCCCCGGAGCAGCAGCCCCCCCCCCCGGAGCAGCACCCCCCCCCCCCCCCAACCCCCCCTCCCTACCCCCCCCCCCCCCCCCCCCCCCGCACCCCTCGACCCCCGCCTCCCGGAGCAGTACCCCCCCTACCTCCCTCTCCCACTCTCGACATGGAAACCCTAACCCTAGCCCTAGCAGCCCCATCAAAACCCTAACCCTAACCCTAGCCGCAAAAAAAAAAAAAGAAAAATAAAGAAAATAAAAATCAGTACCTTCTTTTTAGAAGATCTACTGCAGTTGCCTTCGAGAATCAGTACCTTCTTTTTAGAAGCTCTACTGTTGTTGCCTTCGAGACTCAGTATCTTCTCTTTAGAAGATCTACTGCTACGCATACGAAATCTCTTTAGATTTTCGTCTTGCTTCTGTTACGAAATCTCTTTAGATTTTCGTACACTCAGAATCCTTCTAGGATTTCTGTTGTGGCGTGCTGCATACTTCGCCATGCAAGGAGGCACAACTAAGTTTGGGCTGTCCAAACACGTCATAATGACGCGGTTCTAGTTGGTCGCATACACTCCAACATATCAGTGAGGAAGCTAGTTTGTTGTTTCCCCCCTGATCTCTATCTCAACTGTCAGAATATACAGTTGACGAAGACGCTACCTGAGATCAGGATTCACAGCAGATTGCTGACTAAGACGAAGACGAAGCAAACGACGACGACTCAGGAAACAACAAACCTCACTGATTACATTGCAGAAACCATGGATTCCATCTATGGGAAGTTGACAGCAGAAGAGATGAAGGCCCTGGTCGCGGATCTCCTGACCAAGAGATTACCGGAGGCAACCTCACGCGTGACCCATACTGATGTGGATCCGTCACCGTATAGAATGGAAAAGTTGGACAAACTGGAGACGAAGCTGGAAGGCACGACCAACTACTTAAATGGTCGCGGCAGACGATGCGGACGCTGGAGGGACGTGGCTTGGTTGGCTATGTAGATGGCCACACCAAGGCCCCGTCGATCACTCCTCGAAGGAGTTTGCTGTATGGGAGATTGTCAACAATGTCGTGGCTGGTTGGTTGACAGCTCTTAACCGATCAAGTTCGGGTAATGTTGAAGCAATGGAGGGAGCTGCTGATATCTGGAGAACATTGAAAGATATGTACTCCGGTTCAGGTAACCCAATGCGAGTCTTCCAACTGCAGGATGAACTCGAGCTGGTAGTCCAAGACGATCGTACCATATCTGAGTACGCCGCCTTGTTGAAGAAGTACTGGTCTGATCTTGACCATTATGATCCTCTTGGAATGGAGGATGCTCAGGTTGAACTGTCCTTCGCAAATATTTCCAGAAATTTCTGGATTATCTCGCGGCAACGGATGAAGTTTTTGAAGGGGCTCAACCCTGCATTTGAGCAACGGAGGAATGTACTTCTTGCGCAACCGAAGCTGCCGACCTTAGAGGATGCATAGCTGCCATGGCACAAGAAGAAGCACGGTTGAAGCTGATGCCCACCAGGGGCATCTCCCAGGGGAGCAAGTCGGAGTTGCCACATCTGCTCTTGCTGCTTTCAACCAGCCTCCTTCTGCGGGAGGCGTTTGCCACAACTGTGGTGACACAGGGCATTACATCCGCTTTTGCCCAAAACCAGCACGGAGTTCCTCGCGTGGTCGGGCCGTGGTCGGGTGGACGACGAGGTGGTCGAGGCAGCTACACTGGTAAGGGGCACTTACTCTGGAGGCAACACGGCGAATCTGGCGGATGAAGGCCGGGACAATCAGCTGGCGGACATAACTCCATTTGAGAGAGAAGTTCTTGAGAAACTGCGGGGCTCAAAGATTGGTTCTGGTGACCGACAAGTCAATTCTGAGGTGCCGCCCACCTCAGGAGATTACTGCACTTACTTTTCCCAAACCAGTGACGGTATACCTCCGCGTGCTCTTGCATCTGTCTCTCAGCCAGTCTGGATTATGGACTCTGGGGCATCCCGCCATGTCACGGGGTCCCGAGGTGAGTTCCGGGAATACTCTAACCTAACGCCGCCAGAAAGCATTCAGACTGCTGATGGTACCTCCAGGCCTGTTATGGGTAAAGGCACTATTGATTGCACTCCTTCCATCACTCTATCTAATGTCTTATGCTCCTTCCTTTCCTGTCAATCTTATATCCATTAGCGCCATTATCCTTGATCTAAACTGTACTGTTTCCTTTGATATTCCTAAGGTAATCTTTCAGGAGAAGGGAACGGGAGACGACTGGGCACTGGCACATGGCATAAGGGTCTATGGTACTTGGACAGGAACGGTCTGGACAGAGCACTGGCATCATTGGTTGCAGACACACAACCAGAAGTCCGAAGTCGAAGTGTCGAAGCCGAGCTACTCCTACACCATCAGCGTGTAGGACATTCTTCCTTTTCTGTTATTAGTCGCATGTTTCCATCCTTATATCAAAAAGCGAATAAAGTTGTTAGTTTGTGATGCTTGTGAGTTGGGAAAACATACCAGAAGCTCCTATGTGAGTTCTGGGCATCGATGTACTGCTGCTTTTGATATGATTCATTCAGATGTGTGGGGTCCTTGTCCTACAACCGGTGTTAACGGTTATAGATGGTTTGTCACTTTTATTGACTGCTCTACCCGCGTAACGTGGGTCTACCTACTGAAGAATAAAAGTGACGTTTTTGAAGCATTTCAGAGCTTCCATCAACGCGTAAAGACACAATATAATGCTCGTGTTAAGTGTTTTCCGGTCGGATAATGGGACGGAATATACCCATACGAGGTTTGCTGCATATTTATCCTCTCATGGCATACTGCATCAAACCTCTTGTGCATATACACCGGCTCAAAATGGTGTTGCAGAACGAAAGAACAGGCACCTGCTGGAAGTAGCTCGGACGATGATGCTAGCTATGAATGTGCCTAAATACTTGTGGGGGCAGGCTGTCTTGACAGCCTCTTATCTCATCAACAGGATGCCCTCTCAATTGCTGGACTGGAAGACGCCGTTGGAAATGCTCACGGGGACAACTGCATACACCGTTCCTCCGAAAGTATTTGGATGTGTATGCTTTGTCCATGATAACAGACCTGGAGTTGGTAAGCTGGATCCTAGAGCAGTTAAGTGTCTTTGTTGGGTACACCGGGACACAGAAGGGGTATGTATGCTGGAGCCCGGTGGAACGGAAGCTGTTTGTAAGCATGGACGTTACATTCAGAGAGGTGGAACCATATTATGGTTCAGATGAGGGCTCCGCGTTTGGAAACACACCTAACACAGCGGTGTTAGCCGTGAGGGGGAGATAATACGTCCAAGCGTGGTCGTCGGATCGGTACCTTGTCCTGTTGTTGCAAATTGGAAGGAAAGAGGAGAAAGCATCAGTAATACCGATACGGAGGATGAAGAAGACGATACATATATTACGCAGGGGAGAAGCAGACAAGGGAAAAAGCTCCAAGTGTACAGAAGACGACAGCAGAGGTCCAGTACTGTGCCGTGCCCTGTGCCAAATGTGCCAAGTCCCTCGTCTACTCCTGCCCCAACTCCTGAAGATGTTACTCCCCTACCGGATCACTCGGATTCGGAAGCGGGTCTCTCCGACTCGGATGGTATGCTTTCCCCACCTCCCATTGCTCCCTTAAGGAGGTCTTCTCGCATTAATGCGGGAAAGGCTCCTATTCGTTATCGAGATTATGAACATGATATCGCCAACTACTTGTCTTATTCTAATATCTCTCCGACTTATCAAGCCTTCCTCACTTCGTTAGACTCCACTTCTTTACCTAAGAATTGGCAGGAAGCAAAGAAGGACCCAAGATGGAAAGCTGCAATGATGGAAGAACTTGGGGCACTAGAGAAAAATAAGACATGGGAGCTGGTGCCATTACCTGAAGGAAGAAAGCTGTGGGATGCAAATGGGTTTACACAGTGAAGGAGACACCAGAAGGAAAAGTTGAACGATACAAGGCGAGACTGGTTGCAAAAGGCTATACCCAGACATATGGTATCGACTATGATGAGACTTTTGCCCCAGTAGCGAAGATGAGTACCGTAAGAACGCTGGTCTCCATTGCAGCAAACTATGGGTGGAAGCTACACCAGTTAGACGTAAAGAACGCATTTCTTCATGGAGACCTACAAGAAGATATACATGGAGACTCCTCCGGGGTGCTACTCTGTGTCAGATTCAGGTGAAGGAACGTCACATGGAAAAGTGTGCAAACTGAAGAAGTCGCTGTACGGGCTGAAGCAATCTCCTCGAGCCTGGTTTGACAGATTCAGAAAGGCTGTCACTGGCATGGGGTACCATCAGACAAATGCAGATCACACGGTCTTCCTCCAGCATGCAAGAGGCCACATAACTATACTTGCTGTATATGTGGATGATATAGTGATCACAGGTGATGATGCTGATGAGATCACTAAGCTGAAGTCGAAACTCGCTAAGGAGTTTGAGGTGAAGGACTTAGGACAGATGAGATACTTTTTAGGTATCGAGGTGTGTGATGGTGAACAAGGAATTGTTCTCTCACAAAGGAAATATGTACTAGATCTACTGAAGGAGACAGGGATGCTGGGATGCCGAGCAGTCACTCCAATTGACCAGAAGTGCAAGATGGGAGCAGAAGCAGGAGAGCCTGTTGATCGCGAAAGGTATCAAAGGCTAGTAGGCAGACTGATTTATCTAGGGCATACTCGCCCTGATATCTCATTTGCAGTAAGCGTTGTAAGCCGCTATATGCATGATCCAAGAACGGGTCATATGGATGCAGTATTTCAGATCCTAAGATATCTGAAAGGGACGCCGGAAAAGGACTGTGGTTCAAGAAGAATGGATGCACAGATATTGAGGGATACTGTGATGCAGACTGGGCAAGCTGCATAGACGACAGAAGGTCTACCACGGGGTACTGTGTTTTTGTAGGAGGAAACCTGGTTTCATGGAGAAGCAAGAAACAGTCAGTGGTAGCACGGTCGACAGCTGAAGCAGAATACAGAGCAATGGCTCTAGGGTGTCAGAACTACTATGGGTGAAAGCACTGCTGACAGAGTTGAAGTTGGATAAGGGGACACCGTTGCATCTTCTGAGCGATAGTCAAGCCGCAATAAGTATAGCGAATAATCCGGTTCAGCACGACAGAACGAAGCACATCGAAATCGATCGATTCTTTATCAAGGAGAAGCTGGAGCAAGGGATACTGAAGATTGGCCATGTCCGCTCAGAAGAACAAGTGGCAGACTGTCTGACTAAGGGTCTTAGTTCATTAAGTCTGTCGAAGCTATGTAACAAGATGGGGATGATCAATATCTATCGTCCATCTTGAGGGGGAGTGTTGAGAATCAATAAGGGACTTTTAGTCCACATCGGAATTTGTAGTATGTAGAGGAGCTAGACTCCCTATAAGTAGTGAAGTAGTCCATCAATAAAATTACACCAACTATTATTTCTACACTTCTACTTAAATGAAGGTTCTTTCAGATCTCCTTCTAGCAAATTTTTTTTTTTTTTGGTATCACAGTCGAACAGTTTGATTTTAACTTTGTAACAAATTGCGATGAAATTTATACTCATTTAGTTTTGGTTTGCGTGTCATCTATTGGAAAATTTATTCTTCATACTTAGTAAGCCGATTTCGATGATCTATCTGGAGGGGAGACAGTTGTCATGGAGCAGAGAGGCAATCTACACTGTAGAACAATAAAATTACACAAACCCTGAAGATTATTGATGGGATTCTCACTAGATGTTAGGGAGTTTAATTGGTGTTAGATTAGTCCTTGTTTGATATGATCAAATGTCTTAATAATGATTTCACAACCAAATGTTTTAAAAATCGGACCGAAAATTCGATCAGGATACTCACTTAGGTCAAATCGATCCCAGTGGGTTAACTCGAATTGAATCGATCGATTATATAAACTTAAATTTTACATTAAATATATTATATAATGAAAAAAAATACATATATGCTATTTAAAAGTTTTGCAGGTTTACCATAATAAAATTAGTCAAAACACAAATATTTAACATTGATTGCATGCAAAATCTAAAACAAAAGTCAAAGTCGAGGTCAATTTCGTTCAAAATCTAAGTGGATCAGACTGTTCGGTAGTATGACCGGCTAGATCAACTAGATTGACTGAGTTGACTAAGTTTTTGGGGAAAAAAAATAGTGAATTAGTAGTAGGTCAGTCCGAATTTTTTTTTTTTTTTTTACTTTACGAATTGACCGGTTCAACCGACCTATCTGATCCAAAATTTAAAATATTGGTCACAACTATTATATTTGACAATGCTATATAATGAAGCGAAGCCTATAGGGAGTAGGAAAATTGAGTCGAATATAGGGGGATCTTCATTCAAATTTGGATGATATAAAACGACATTGTCAAGTGAACTAAGAATAATTATCAGATCAAGTACAAATGACCATTAGTTGCACTAGTATGATTCACAAAACAAAATAAAAGTTCCTTTGCCTGTTATTAGACCATGATAATTGTTTATGAGAGGTCTATATAACCCAGGAGTTGGAGTTGGTACAGATATTGTATTGGTCTGTTACAAATTTTTCTTATCTGTAGATTATGTTTATAGCATTTGACCAGTTGCTTATTCTTTTGCTTGTGTATGAATAATCGCAACATTAAATTAAGGCAAAAGTCCATAAATGCAACACGGAATACTTGTGATTTTAGTGGCAGGTAGAGTAAAGAAAGGCATAGCTCACAACTGTATGAATGTGCATCGCATGAAACCGCAAGTGCATATATCTGGTTGTTGGTTGTTAGGTACCCACTGATGCGGCGCGCGGTGGACTCGGTTTTATTTGCACATGCTGAATCAGTCTTCCCCCGGTGGGAGTCCCATTGCTCTCGACTGTTGGATCGAATGGATGCACAGACAGGCCCCATGCGGTATCCAGATGTGATGGTAGGAGGCGAGGCTTTGGTGGGGCTCCTCTCACGATACTTTTGATCTGCGTCTACACACACACGTATATATATATATATATATATATATATATATATATATATATATATATATATATAGATGAGGATAGGCATCCCACAATTTTTGCATCCCCATGTTCACATTCGTTGGATGTGCTTTAAGTCATCTAATCTTAACCATTGATAAATCAACGGTTAAGATTAATAGATGACTTAAAGCACCATCCAACGGTGCAAATAGGGGGGATGCATGGGGATGCAAAAAGTATGGGGATCTTGATCCTTCCTCTATATATATATATATATATATATATATATATATATATATATAATATATGCAAATGACCTGCCTAGTGGTTAGATAAGAGAGATGCATGCGGTCCAAGTGGTCGGAGTTCGAGCCTCAGTGGAGGCGAGTTCGCCACAAGTACCCATTGCTTCAAAAAAAATATATATATATATATATATATATTATATATATATATATATATATATATATATATATATATATATATATTATATAGATATATATATATATAGATATATATATTATATATATATATATATATATATATATAAATTCTACAATACATCCACCATTTTGGATGTATCGATACATCCGAAATCTGGACCGTTGGATGTTAATCCAACGGTTCAGATTAAATTCAGATGAAATAATGCATGAGAGACATCATTTAATGCTGTTTTTGACTTTTGACCTTTGTTAACTGCTATAGCAGGTCATTCTTCAATGCAATTTTTCAATGAACCCCTAAATTAACTCATATTTACTTTCTCTTTCGTCCAGGTAATTTAATATTTTGTGCAACTACGTATATAAAACAATAATTGTGTGTCGGCCGAAAGGAAGGACACAGTGTGTCCAGGTCTGTAGGCTATGTAGACGACGACACCACCGCCGTGGCGATCTAGATGGTGACACCGACGACGAAATGGTACATTTAGGACGGAGAATGGTACATTTAGGAAGCCGATAAAAGCTCGTTCTCTCAAATCTCTTCTTTGTGTAAATTAAATCCAAGGATGACACATGTGTCCAGGTCTGTAGGCGATGTAGACGATACCACCGCTGCTGGCGATCTAGATGAGGACACCGACGACGAATGGTACATTTAGGACGGAAGAATGGTACATTTAGGAAGGAGAATGGTACATTTAGGACGGAGAATGGTACATTTAGGAAGCCGATAAAAGCTCGTTCTCTCAAATCTTCTCTCTTTGTGTAAATTAAATCCAAGAAGGACACAATCCCTAAGGACACAGTGTGTCCAGGTCTGTAGGCGATGTAGACGACACCACCGCTGCTGGCGATCTAGATAGGATACCGACGACGAATGGTACATTTAGGACGGAGAATGGTACATTTAGGAAGGAGAATGGTACATTTAGGACGAGAATGGTACATTTAGGAAGCCACAAAAGCTCGTTCTCTCAAATCTCTTCTTTGTAAATTAAATCCAAGGAGGACACAATCCCTAATTTTAGTTATTGCTTAGCAGAGTCTGCTTAGTTGTTGTAAAATTGTGGTGTTGCTTCTGTGACACTTTCATCTTTAATCTCATGTTTTCTATGAATATGTGTTCTGTTTGATTTGATTTAGTAATCTTTCCGTAATTAGTTTTTTTTTGTTTCATCTAACAATTTATTTTTGTTATAAAGCTACAGGCATGGTGGTGGTGGTGGAAGGAGAAACGGAGATGAAGAAGGAAAGAATAAGAAGTTCCGGTTCGCGGCGGACTTCGTCGAGTTCCTCAATCAAGTGAATTAAACCTCTTATAGAGTTCCTTAATTGAAGTTGATCATGATAACCTTTTATATTTTTCAAACGGCTAGTAGAATCTTCCTCGAGCCCTCCTCAATCAAACGGCTAGTAGATTGTTTGCTAGTCTCGAAATTATTTGTCTTTCCATCTTCCTCACTCTTTGTACTTCTCTCTTGCTATATATACAATAGTTTTCTTGTTTCATAGTACTATTATTCATTCTGAAATACATAGAATAGTTTTCTGAAATACAATAGTTTTCTTGTTCTCAAGATGTCTACTCGTGTGGTGGGAAATGTAGAAGACAGAAGATTGGTTGCCAGCTCCAAATGAAACCTTCATTCCGCGTATGTTGCGCAAGATTGAAGAACATCTGTCGACATTTCAGCTGAAGTTGTAAAGATCAGTTCTAAGCTTTGTTCATTAGAAATTGAACAAATAAATTTATCTCGGCGTTTTGAGAAGATTGAAGAATTCCAGCTTTGAAGAAGGCATCTTCATCTGGAGCATTTAATAATGTGAAGGTGGTTTCCGTTGAATCTTCTTCCGATGAGGAGGGCGTGGAGCTACAGTCTCGTAGTAAAGCATTGGACCGAATTCTGCATTATCCCCTACAGAAGAAACTGACTTTAGCAGTTCTTCTAAAAGAATGCGTGAAATTTACATCCGGTCACACCATCGAAAAGTTTAACAAGGGGTTCAACCTCGAAGCTGGCAATTGTACTAGTGGTTCTTCGAGTTATTACGACTATATTTTTGCCGATGATAGACCTGACGAGTAAGTAATATGAGTTTTGATTTAATTCCAACATTTTTTTCTCCTAATTTATTCGTTTCTTTTCTTAGACCTCACTTCGAATTCAATTCAATTAATTTCCATCAATACCAATGCATCTGCCCCTTCTCAAGTAAAGCTAAGTAAGATTAGAACAAACTCTCCGACTACTGCCATTTATGCCATTAATACCAATGAATCTGCCCCTTCGAATTCTGCCAACTTTGATGAGGGTTTCAATGAAAGAAACTTTGATACAGAGGGGGTATCAAAGTTTTGATATCTCCTATGTATGACATGTGTATATATATGATTTTACACGTTTTACAAAGCAGGAGGGGCCCACATGTCATACATAGGGGTATCAAACTTTGATACCCCCCCTACTGTATCAAAGTTTTTCTATGACATGTGGGCCCTCTCAAAATTTATGTGTATATATATGTGTACACATTTTATAAAGCAAGAAGGCCCACATGTCATATATAGGGGGTATCAAAACTTTGATACCCCTACTGTATCAAATTTTTTTCCTTTTAAATGGGCCCCATACATAACTTACAAAAAAAGTATAAATAAAATAAAATTTTGTTATAGTCAAGATTTGAACCAATGACCTCTTAATACAAGTCTAGCATTGTAACCACGACACACAATAGCATTCTCCGTGTTTTATTAAACGGAGAATAACATTCTCCGTTTTGAATTACACGGAGAATAGCATTCCCAGTGTTAAAAACACATTAGAATGTTCATTCTCCGTTTTAAATTGAAACAGAATGATATTCTCCATTATTTGTAACGGAATTATATTCTCCGTTTTGAACTGCACGGAGAATGCCGTTCCAGTATTAAAACGATTGAGGATTCTATTCGCCGTTTAATTTGGAACGAGAACGGCATTCTCCGTTTAATTTGAAACGGAGAATAAGATTCTCAGTGTTAAAAACACATTAGAATGTTCATTCTCCGTTTTAATTTGAAACGGAGAATGATATTCACCGTGTCATTTAAACGGAGAATGATATTCTCCGTTTTGAACTGCACGGAGAACATATTTTCTTCATTTTTGATATTCTCCGTTTTGAACTTGGAATTTGATATTCTCCATTTTTATCTAATTGTCTTCTCAAACTTTTGCATTGGAGAACATATTTTTATCTAATTGTCTCGTGTGAATGACATCTTGCACATAAGAAAGACATTGTCTTAAGTCAACGACGTTTCATTTTATTCCATTTTCTCTTTGTCGCTATTCGCTTTCGTACTTTACAATTACGAAAATCGTGACCCAATTTTTTACAAACTCTACAAATTCTAGGCTTCGGGATGGCTGACTTTCTGTAGGCTGGCTTGATTTCCCTTGAGAAGGCCTTCCTTTTGTTGCTACCGGATTTGGCTCTTTTAAAGCTTCATGCACTCCATGAACTACATCAGCTACCATTTGTTCTTCTTCACCAATATCGGTCACCATTTCTTTCAACTCCATCAGAATAGACGACATCAACTCCGTTCCCCTCTTGAATTTTGCTTATTTTTTACAATAGTATGTAAACATATTAACTTGTTCATTAATACCACCATACCTTCTGCTCTCAATACTGTCTGGGTGGATGAATCTTCTTTCTGAGCCAGGTCCGGAGAGATAACTCTCTTTGTAATCTAGCCAACGAGATTTTATCAAGTTCTTTGGAATATCTCCAATTTGCAATCTCTTCATTGCTGAAAAAATATGCCTACAAGGAATCCCCTTGGTCTCCATCCACAAGCATTCACAATTTATGATGTTGTCGGCCGGATCAAATGTAACCTTCCGGTTGACACTGTTTGGCGACATATACTTTTGGACAGTGCAAACTTCTGCCTCTCTTATGATGTGATGATGGAGAACAATATATGCATCAGAACGTGTGATTTCTTCCTTACCTCTATAAACACCGTTTTAGTGTAAATTGTGACAAATTTACCTTCTATTACGGCCATGCTAGTTGATTCAAGGCTGCCAAACCGTAGTCACAATTTTGAAGGGCCTTCCATAGTGGCAGCTTCTCATTCAAAAACCTTTTCAGAAATGCGTTCATAGATTCACATCTATTTGTTGCAGTAGAACGCCAAAATAATCTCCACGTAGGAATGTGTCCGCCCATCGCTCCCTCGTTCTGTACAATGCAGTGGTCCACTCATTGTTCTCTACATTATAATCTGTTAGCATCTGCTGCCAACGGTTTTCAAATTCTTTGACTGAATAGTACCTGTTTAGAAAACATGGACAGTAACTAAAGTTGTGATATTGTAACAACAACATACTTCAAAGTAAAGTAGCAAGTGTGCGATGTACCTTTTAATCAGAAGACTCAGTTTATTGTGAAAACCTCTCTGTGTACATGTTTGGCAGCATTGTTTAGGATATGCCATGAGCACGTTCGAGAACTACGCTGGACATTAAATTCAATTGTTTATTCATGGATCTGCAACCATCCGTGAGAACTGTCACTGGTAATTTGCCATTCATACACTCTAGAAATTTTTTAGAACCCAAGAATATGTCTCTGCAGTCTCATTATGGATCATTGCAAACCCAAACACAAAGTCATCGCATGATTGTTTGTACCCACTAGAACCACCAACGGCATTTGACTTCTATTTGTTTTATATGTAGAATCGAATGCTAGTGAATCTCCAAATAATTCGTAATCGAATTGACATGCACCGTCAGCCCAAAAGAGATGGGTCAATCTGGAATCTTCGTCTACCTTGTACGCGTAGAAGAAATCTGGGTCACTGCCCTCCTTAGATTGAAGAAATGTAAGTGTTGTCGTAGCATCAACATCGTCTAGTGCTCTACTATCTTGAGCTAGAGCGTTGTATAAATCCTTTCTCGTCCATCCAACCTTATCCCAGCCACCTTTCTTCTGGACAATTAAATTCCATATCTGTCCAGTCCCCATCCCTGATTGCTTCATAAGCTTAATTTCTTCCAACTCTCGGTCATATCGTACGATGGGATCTCAAAAAAACTGTTTCATAATCATTCGCCAGGATATGGTTGTGATGTACATGAAATTTTTTGACGAACCACATCTTTGTTTTATCGGTGTACCCAATACAAAAATTACTTTACAACCACTTCTGCTTTCACTTCTTGGCTCACGAACCCTGTTAGGAGCTTCCTTGTATTTTTGTGTCTGAATCCCACATTCGAACAACACCAACTACGGACCATCACCATCCCAGATTTGTTTTTCTTACCTCGTTCTTCCTAATACTGAAACCATATGCTTTTGAATATCCGATAGAATGTCTCTGCTTCTTCAATAGAGTTGAACTGTAGGCCAACAATATCTTCTTCTAAGAGATGTTTTGGATCTTTGTTAATGTTGGCAGACTGCAATATTTTTTCATCGTCGCTGATCGAAATCCAATGGAGATTCACCGTCGTCCCTAAGAACAGAATAAAACAAAATAAACATGGGAAATAAATGTAAAATATAATGCATTTTTAAATCCATTAGAAAGGGTGATGTGAAATAACATTTCGTTGTTTGCGTTGATGTCGTCGTCATCGTTTGATGCATTCTTCCATTATTTTCTTCATCTTGTTTTAACTGTCTCCTAAGTTAACATCTTCCAAATTTGCTCATCATCCAAATTCTGACAGTCCTCTCACTACACCAAAACATCTGTATTGTAACGGTCTAAACATGTTACAAAAAATAATTCTAACGGGTAAATTCGTGAGTATATAGGCGGGGGTAATATTACTAACTGTCTTCCTAACGGGTGTTGTCCGTTAGTATATAATTCTTCTAACGGATATAGCCGTTAGTAATTATTTTTCTAACAGGCATAAAATGTATGTTACACTTGAATACTAACGGGTTGGGACCGTTAGTATATTTAAAAATGGAAATAAAAAAAGAATTGAAGACCACAATCAACAGAGATGTCTATTTCATATTCCCAAGTACATGGCAACTACTATTCATTACCACAGATATATCTAGACATGTAAAAAACTAATACCTTTTCTATGAGGATTGAAGACCACAATCAACATAGCATAGAGCATAAACACTTTAAAACACAACAATTTGAGTACAAATGAAATAATGTATAACCCACATAATAACACAATTCAGAATAGTCACATAATCCTAGATCTCTTTATTCAACATAATAATACAGATAAGATACTGAGATAACTGACTGCAGAAACATGCCTGAACCACTTTCTAACTCGGAAGTCATTGCTTAAGCCTACAGCCCAATTATGCCTGAAAGTTCAAAAACCATACTCAGTCATTAAGACATCTCGTGACAGAAATTCCTATTTAAAGGAAAATACTCAAAGGCATCAATGTAAAAAAGGAACTCACCACAAGCTAGGCTTGCTGGTCTAGAAAGTTGAAATGTCACATGTAAAATGGAAAGCAGGATAAGCGAGAGTTAATGGTATTCAGTTGCAAGACAACTGCATAAACAAATATTTTATGATATTAACTTACAAGCTTGAAACTTCAAGTACCAAGTTTCAGAATTTGGAATTTTAATGTAGCAAGTTACAGAAGTGTGAAAGTTATGATTTTTAGATGAAGATTGCCTAAGCATTAATATATGGCTCTTTGTATCTAGGAGGGGGAAAACAGTCAAGTGTAGTTAAAGGAAGAGAAAGAACTTACAAAAATTGCCTCAAGGCTTCTAAAGGCTGCAAAGCTGCAAGATGTCACCCCAGATAGAAAGTTAAACTATAGACCTCAAACATGTTTGATACCAGTTCCAGATTCGAGTTGTATGTACATGAGTATGATACATATTGACGTATGCATACAAAAAGCCACCAAATTCACATGAACATGATACATTCTGCATATAATAGGTATCTATGAGTTTTCTATCGCAACCACTGCCATCAGTATGTTGGGCATATGTCACTACATTGGCGCTTGCCAAGTTATGTTATTTATAAAATTCAACCGTTCGTGTAAACATCAATTTATTGAGCTATAAAAATAAATCAAAAGGTTACAGAATCGAGGATCAATGGAAGATTATAAAGGGCAACATATTTATTCTAGCAAGAAAAGGACACATAAGAAATCGAAGATAGAGCTTACTGCTGCTTTTGATGCATTATTGGAAGCTAGAGCAATATCCAGTATGAAAGGCAAACATGAAGGGCAGTTGGCTGATGCAGAGTGCTTTTGATTACGACATCTTGTTGCCAAACCACCTACACTCTTTCCTTCATGAACAGGGGAAACAAAGAGAAAGAAAACATATCATGAAAACATATAGTGTTGAAAGTGATGATAGTAGTATCAACTGCATATGCAATACATCCTGTCTCTGCAACAGATGACTGATGCAGAGTGCTACCTCTCCCTATCGATCCAGAAGTAGCTTTTGTTTTGAAAGTAATCTCCATGTCTAGTTATCTTCCTCCGTAAAGCAATTTTTTATGTCACAGCAACATCAAGGCCTTATGATATTTTTGATGAATAGTTTTGTTGGTATATTACCAGAGAGCAATCTAATGGTATATTACCAGACAAGTAAATTATGAGTCTACATGCATATTATACTTTGAAATTCACCTTAAAAAATGAGATGAATACTTCAGAAATTTTATAGTTAGCATCACAAAATCCCGATGGTCTCTACAATTGAACCAGTTAAAATAACTTAATAATGAATATTTGATCAAAGAGTATCTCATGCAGATAATGAAATTAATGATCAAAGAATATTTGATCTAAGAGTCCTCATATTTTTAACATCTTATCTCAAATTTTCAATAATATGCTTTTCTAGCACAACAGTCATAAAAGAAACCATACATAAACGATAAACAGTTGCCATTGTGTACATCTATCATAATTGAAAATATAAAGCCAGTACCGAAAACTCCCAAGAACTGTACTTGGAAAGAAAAAGCTATATTGCACGGATACAAACTACGATGGCAGGACACCAATTTTGGCTTATCCTATTATCTTGGTGTGTACCCATGTCGTGCTTTCTCCTAAGATAACAAAGATAGCAACTTTATCCTATGCCATCCCCATGCCGCGACAGACGCGGATCTGACATGACACGCCCCCCCAATGCCACATTTATCAACATCGCGTCGTATGTTACTCGTGTCCACACAAATGTTGAAGCTTGAAGCATACAACTTTAAGACAAGCTATGACCTATCAACTAAGTTAAATTCTAGATTGTTATAATAATTAGTATACTTTGTCGTGGGACCAACCAATAAATTCATTACATAATTTAAGTCAAGTATATAAAATTGCCCACAACTGGTTCATCCCTCCATCAGTAACCATTTTCTTAGGTACATCAGTGCTCACATGAGTAAACCAATTATGTCATTCTTTGAGCAAAAAGAATAGTCCAAACCAATTATATTCATAGAAAATGTAAGTTTACATAGAACTACAACATGACTATTACCTAGAGAAGAAGAAAAGCACAAACCTTGACAATTCCAGTCCATTGCCGCAACCAAGATACGTTGGATATCCTCACAGTCGGCCATTTTCTATAAATCTGCAGATACATACTCCAAAAATTAAAGCATTTTCTCTACACTTAAAGCATAATTACAACCCACCTCTGAGGCGGGTTCAAGCAACCATACTCTCTTTGTAATAGTGAAGCTAAGATACCAATGATTAATCTACCACTAGAAAGTAATGAGTGGATCGTAATTGCTTAGTAAAGCACATAATTATTTTTCTCCACAAAATAATGCATACACTATACACCCTCAATTCATATTATGAACCATGACTAATTTAGACCAATTGGTTAATACCATATCATACACCAAAGGGTATAATACACCATGACATAAAGAACAGTACTACTCGGTAGAGAGAAGAAACAAACCTCAATCTGGGACATCTCTTCCATTGCCAGGACTTCGCGCAAATGTTGTTGATCTTCAAGGTGTTTTAGCCATCTGCCGTAACCTGCGAGTAACATAATATCTATAAGATTTGAACATAATAGTACAGGCAATTAGAGACACCTTAATAATCAATTTCCAATAAACACAATCAACTCCCTTTACGCAATTGCTTGTTCCTTGCACGAAAATAAAAACAAATGAATTTGAGGTTGAGATAAGGTACAGAGCCTTTAAAAATCAAGTACTAAGTACCTACAAAATACAAAGTTCAATTATGATTTGGTTTATGTGCAATAACTAGTTCTTTTTTACCTGGTTGAGTTTAAAGGACAAAATAGTTAACCAATTACCAACTTTAAGTCATGATTCAAAATGGGTTGTCTTCTGGATGTTGCCTTGTTATTTATTCAACAACAAAGAGCCTTTATTAAAAAAAAATTGAGGTCACAAACTTTAATCTGAATATAGAAAATTTGGAACACGGAATTTTAAAAGTGAAACATGATGTAACCTATACGATGTTACTAGTCATCAAGGAATATACTTAGTTTGCTTTTCATGCTGCTAGACTATTTTTCATGAAGGACATGATTCCTAAACATTAGAAAGAAGATAGGTATAGCAAAATAAGATGTTATATAACACTTAGAAATCACGTATGGAAAATCAGATGCAACAGTAGAACAATTAAGCAATTCAAGAAACAACTTTAAGATCCACACTAAATTGTTTAACCTAATTAAAGATATGCAACAAAAACTTGATATTTTACAAATATATGCAACAAAATTTAACATAAAACTTCCATAGGTACGTAAATGAATTAATACTACTAGATGAACTAAAAAAAAGAAAATCATAATAGACTAGTTTTCAAGTTAAAGGGTATACCATTCTATCATGTTCATCCAGTTCCATGTTATTTGCTGAACTCGATACGCACTTATCATGCACAATGAAGACTGACTCTATGCTCTCATCCATGCCTCCATTTACACCTTCCTTGTCCTTTGAATTCAAATACACTGTTCCCTTGTACATCCATTCATCTTTGTCATGGGAGTAAAAGTCTTCAAATGGTTCCCCACATAGTATACATGTACTCCGGGTTTCATCTGCAGGAACCATTGGTCCACATTCCTCGCTAGTTGAGACTACCTCTTCCAGGTAAGTAGTAGGCACTGGCACTTGTGAGCATTCAGGGCTAACAACCACCGAATTTATGATATCTGAATACCAGTCCTAGATGCTCTTTCATAGCAACTCAGTTTAGCACTTTTTGAGGCATGTAGATCTAAGTGACCATGAAGATGCTCTTGAATTTTGAATCTTTGGCCACATATATCGCAATGATGATTTAAATCATCAAAAAGGCTGCTGATCACCAATGGGTGACGTTCTCGAATTATTTTAGGATTGAAGTTGATGCCTATAATGCCACCTAATTGTTTAGAAGTTGATGGTAGTGAAGCAGCATCCGGGGGAGTAGGTGGCTTAGAGACAAGAACATGAGACTCTTTTACTGAAGCCGGAGGAACAGTCGAGGTAGGTGCAGCTGAAGGGGCTAGAACTGATGTATTGTTGGTGAACTCTCTGCTCTATTATGGGACTTTATGTGGCACGGGAGATGAAGTTACAGCCTTCGGTTCTATTGCTGGTGACGATATTAGACCCTTTGCAAGTATCATTCTTCTTAATACCACTACATGTAGTACTTGTTTGCAAGCAATATGCTATTTGCAAGCAATGTGCTACCAAGTATCAGTATTCTTAATATACTACATGTAGCAGTCTTCTTAATACACTCCAGTACCATGTTGTAAGCCCCTGTTTTTCAAATTTCATTTTTATTAGTGCTAATTAATTTTTATGTTAATTTTAGCCTTAAAATAATTATTAGGATTTTTAGGAATTTTTCTAGAATTTTTAAATATTTTTAATGAGTTTTAAATATACAAAATAGCATTTTGCAAATTATTTAAATATTTTAATATCGTTTTGTAAATTTTAGAATTGTTTTAATATAGATTTGTAATTTCTTTAAATGTTTTAAAGGTGGAATACAAATTATTATTTGCATTGTTACTGTTAAAGCCTTTTTGTAATTCCTAGAACTACGGGGACCCTACTACTAAACTACCTAACCCCCCCCCCGACCAGACCCTCTCTCTCTCCTCTCACCCACTCTCGTTGACCCCGACTGACGACTGCCCGACCGCCACGCCGCCCTAACCCCGCCATTTTCGGCTGCCCCCCACCGCCTTAGACCCCTATAAAACTCCCCCTCTCTCCCGTGACCTAAACCCTAACCCTAATTTCTCACCACGACCACCACAGCCCCCCTTTCTTCCCCGACGAGCTAAACCTAAACCCTAACTCCGGCGATCTCCTCCGCCACCCCCACAGCGACTAACACCCACATCTACTGCCACCATTCGACGCGCCGCACCAAGCCGCGCCCAGCGCCACCGGAGCGCCGCGACGCCAACGCCTCCGCCGCCGTCCAGCCCTTTCGAAAGCCCCTCCGATCGACCGGACACGTGAGTAGCGGTGCCCTTTCGTGTCGTGCGTATCTCGTATTGTGTCTATGCTGTTCGCCGTGTCCTGGCGAACACAAGCGTGGACCTGGACACGTGAAATTCGTGTCGTGCGTGTCGAATCGACCCAGACACGTTAATACCTGTGTCCCTAACTGTCAGGACACAGGACTGTGTTATTATTTTTTATCTTTTAAATCACTTAAAACCTAATAAAATCTACCTAAGTCCTAACCCTAACAAAGCTAACGGGCTGACCTCCTGGCCAGCCCGACTCGACCTAAAATCCCCCCCCCACAGCGCAGGCTCGAGTTCGAGCCCCTGCTGCTGTTTCCTTTTTCTTTTCTTTTCCTTTTCTTTTCTTTATTTTTTTTGGTTATTTTATATATATTTATATATATATATATATATAATATATATATATATTATATATATAATAATATATATATATATATATATATGTATACACATATTTGTATATATATATATGTATTATACATACTATTTTATATATATATGCTATTTATATATATATATATATATTATATATATATATATATATTTTATATATATATATATATATATATATATATATATATAATATATATTATATTATCTACTCACTTAGTATTTATAAATTTATATGTATGTATGTATATATGTGTATTTATGTACATATATGTATATGTATATATTTTCTTGTGTGTATATTTTCATAGTTAGTAAATATTATATATATATATATATATATATTTGTATTTATATACATATATGTATACATATATTTTCATGTGTATATATATTATTATACTTTATAATTTAATGTCTCCTTATATATATATACATATTTTATATATATATATATACTTTATAAATTAAGTATTTTCCTTACTAGATATATGTACCTTTTTCATGTGTAGGTATAATTATTTGTATAATTTTACCATATTAAAATAATAATATTTATTTTGCACTATTACCAAATTGTATTTTTAGTGTATTTAAATTACTGCAACCATTTGGTGTCCAAGCCTAGCATGGGCATTTGGACCCAAATGTGTTTCACACATTCAAGACCTGTACAAGTCATATTGGACTTGATTCATGGCCTTGGGTCCTGTATTTGAACTTTGGTTCAAATTATATACATGGACAAAATACGCAGATAAATAAATTATTGTGTGCAATGCTGTTTTTGATTTTCTAAAAATATTTAAAGTACTGTTAAAATTATGGAAAAATAGTATTTAGATACTATGTTAAGTTAGCTAATTTAGTATAATTTTTGTAGTATTTAATTTACTGTTTTGCCACTAGTTTGGCATATGAAACCAAACTCATTTTCTGTATACTTAGGAGAATTGATTTTTATAAAATATTTGTACTGGTTAATAAATTCCAGAAAATTATAATAAATTTTTATGATTAACAAGGATCACTTTAGTACTTTACTTTAAGTAAAACTAGACTTTGTGTCTATCTCTAAAATTGTTAGAACACAATGGTCTTTTGATTTATTTATTGATTAATTACGACTTTAGCTTTTGTGTTATTTTGAGTTTTAGCTGTGTGTGAACCCCACCCCTCACTAGTGTAAAGATCCTAGAAAGTTAGTTAAAGTAGTGTGTCACCCCACTTTGGTCTCCTATGCCAAAGTTATCATTTTGGCTAGGTGCCCAGTCACAAGTCGTGTTTCACCCATTTGTGTCCTAGTGTTTTAGCTTAGTGTAAAAACTAAGTTATTGTGTTTATGTCTACAGTGACGAGTTACCGGACATCCATAGCACTTTTATCGCAGCTTGTTTCGCTTTGCTAGAGGCAAGTACTTTCTACGAACTTTACATACTGCTATAAACCATAAAACTGTGAATCACCAACCATGTTAAATGCTGATCCTTGGGGTAGCAAGTTAGAACTTTACATGTTATATTACTTTCAGTTTCTACCATATTTATACCGTATCTCATATCTCTCACATGCTTAAATAACGGGTTAAGGGAAAACTGCTAGTGTACGTGATCATGACCCCCTTCTCCGTATGTATTTACCGAGCACCGTTACATTCTATATGTATCTGTGTCGTATGTCTGGTCTCGCGTTTGTGTATGGATACATCGATGCCGTTATGTGTACGTATGTGCACATCAGAAAATTGATATGTACCGCTGTACATCCTGATTACCTATTGACTGATCACTCACCTACTACAGTTTTAAACTTTAAAATGTATCTATTGCCATGATAAAATATACCTAAAACTGAACAAACATGATATGTCGTTTTCTTTCATCACATGATCAGTATTATATGTTTGTATAGATTTAGTACTTGCTCCCGTCCTGACAGGATAACGTTGTAGGTGTCCTTACTGAGGAGGAGTTACTCTGCGACACATATTACGGAGTTACTGCCGAGGACCCGGCTCTGCTTTACGAGGATGTTCCTGCGGAAAACCTCGTCTAGTTGTCTTTTCTTTACTTAGACTTTTGAGAGTAGACATGTATTAGACTATATCTTTTTGTAACTGGACATGTATCCAGTTTTACTTTTCAGTTCACTTGTACTTGGACATTTTACTATATACGACGACTTTTGTGTTTGGAGCATTTATGATTCTTCTTCACATATAGAACTGTTAGCACATTTAGTCTTATCCTGTTGTCTTTAGAACAGTTTATTACGTTTTATCTCAACGTAGGCTGGGCATGACTCGGCCTGGCCCAACAATTTGGGTAGCGGGTCGTGACATATTTTAGTGGTGGCCCATGCAGGTCCTGACTAAACTGTTTGGTTATGTTATTGTACCAAGCATGCCTGCAATTAGGAACTTAAGGTAACTAGACAACATTAGGAAAGACGCTTTGAACACCTAGAGGAATGCTAGGATTGTAACATAGGAAATATAACGCATGTTTGCTATTATAATTAGATTTTCTTGCATGTGATTGCTTACTTTAAAATAAATCCATATAAGTCCTTTTACTTTTATTTAGATGGTGCTTACTCGTTCGTCCCAGTATGTTACCTCCGAGAATGGGGCCCTCCTTATCCAGTCAGCTGACCAGTCGACTGATACACCTCCACCTACCACATTCCCCCACTCTACAGATCCACAAACCCAGATACCACAACCCCTTCCATATCACAGGCCGCAGGCCCCGATACTTCCACCACCCCCTATCACTATACCCACCCAGGCTTCCGTCACACTCGATGGGAACTAGCTGCTCACACTAATTCAGGGGTTCCTAACAACCCATCAGGAGCAGACTACCCTACTCCGCCAGAGCATAGAGCGTTCTGAGGGACGTCCCGTGGTCCCACCACATGTAGAGCCACGGCAGAGAGCGGAGATGATCAAGGACTTCATGGGTTTGAATCCCAAAAGTTCTCAGGGACTGAGGGCATAGTAGTAGCTGATGACTGGCTAGATTCGGTAGAGAGGAAGCTTCTGGGAGTTAGGATGTCGGATGACCTCCAGGTCGAGGCAGCAGGATTTCTGCTGATAGACTTAGCAGGAGTCTGGTTCCGGAATGAGCCGTTGTTTGCGAGAGGGAGAGCCACTTGGGACCAGTTCAAGACCCAGTTCAAGAAGAAATTCTTCTCGACCACTGCTAGAGTAGCCATGGGGCTACGATTCCAGAACATCCAGGGGGAACCGTTCTGTTGATGATTATGCGGCGGATTTAGTCGCCTGAGCCGTTTTGCTCATAGTCTGGTTGCAGATCCAGAAGAGATAACCCGTAGGTTTTGCCATGGTCTAGTTCCAGACATTGGCATTCTTATAGTGGCGAACGGCACGACTGACTACTACCAGAGCCTAGAGTTGGCCCAGAGCATCGAGGAGCGTCTTCTGTCATGCAAGAGGCCGGCTTCTGTACATCATGAGGGACCGTCCAAGCGTCAGGCTTTCCAGCAGAGAGCACCGACGCCGCCCCAGCAGACTTACCGTCCCCCTACATCACATCACCGACCCCGCCAGTTAGAGCCCCGGGACCCCGACAGCAGCCGAAGGAAGGTTTTTGTGCATTCTGCAAGAGAGTAGGCCACGACGCTTCCATCTGCAGGAAGAAGTTGGGGCAGTGTTTGGCTGTGGGTCTGCCACCCATCAGCTTCGAGAGTGCCCAGTAGCGAAGACTAGAGGACCACTCCCGACTCAGCAGCAGAGGTTCGGGCAGCATCTGCAGCAGCAGAAGGGATCTCAGGGGAGGGTTTATAGTCTAGCCATTGAGCCGGAGCCGGAGCAGGTTTCAGAGCCCGATTACTTAGCTGACGTCATCACAGGTCATGTTTATTTGCATACTTTTCTAGCTCTATGCTTGTTTGATTCTGGTGCATCTCATAGCTTCCTGTCATTAGAGTTTATGCATGACATCACTTAGTATCTACACCTACTGCGGAGATTAGTAGAGTAATGACGGAGGAGGACCAGTGCCTATTAGAGCTAGCTATAGGTGCTCTATTATGATAGCCGGAAGAGAGTTCGAGGGGCGATTCTTTGTGATGCCACTCCCCGATTATGATATCATATTGGGGATGGACTGGCTTAGCTATGTCCATGCATCTATAGATTGCCATGAGGGTAGTATTTTGTTCAGTCCCCCAGGCACAGTACCATTCAGTGTCAGGAGGGCAGGGCCGGAGATCAGCCTAGAGCCGAACTGTTATGCGACAGTTGGGGACGCAGCACCGCCACACCCTATCATTAGGGAGTTTATGGATGTATTCCTAGAGGATCTTCCAGGGCTTCCGCCTGACAGAGATGTGGAGTTCACTATAGATTTCGTGCCGGGTTCATCACCAGTATCCCGGGCTTGCTATAGAGTGAATCCCAAGGAGGCCATAGAGATGAAAGAGCAGATTGATGACCTGTTGAAAAAGGGTTTCATTCGATCCAGTGCTTCTCCATGGGGAGCACCAGTGCTCTTTGTACCTAAGAAGGATGGTACAGTCCGGTTATGTATTGACTATCGGGCCTTGAATGCCATCACCATCAAGAACAAATATCCTCTGCCCAGGATAGATGATTTGTTCGACCAATTGAGCGGGGCAAAGGTATTTTCCAGGATAGACTTGAGATCCGGGTACCACCAGATGAAGGTCAGGCCAGCAGACATCCAGAAGACGGCGTTCAACACGAAGTACGGGAAAGATGAGTTTCTGGTGATGCCATTTAGTCTCACAAATGCGCCGACTGTCTTTATGAATTTGATGAATAAGACATTTCACCAGTATCTGGATAAGTTCGTCGTAGTGTTTATCGATGACATCCTGATATACTCGAAGACACCAGAGGAGCATGCAGAGCACTTGCGGATAGTTTGGGAATTCTGAGGCAGGAGAGATTATTGCCAAATTGCTGAAGTACGAGTTCTTTTTAGACCGAGTGGAGTTTCTCGGCCATGTAGTCACTGGAGATGGAATCTCGGTGGATCCCAGGAAGATTGCTGCAGTTGAGACGTGGAAGGCTCCGACGTCAGTTTCAGAGATCAGGAGCTTTCTGGGTTTAGCCGGCTATTATAGAAAGTTCGTCCAAGACTTTGCTAGGATAGCTGAACCCATGACGAAGCTGACGCGGAAGGACGCAGAATACATTTGGTCAGAGGACTGCCAGACAGCATTTGAGGAGCTGAAGAGGAGGCTGACGACCGCTCCAGTTCTGACTCTACCTTCAGGTTCTGGAGGTTTCACCATTTACAGCGATGCTTCTGGGAAGGGGCTAGGATGTGTCCAGCAGCATGGGAAAGTGATTGCTTATGCATCTAGGCAATTGCGGACTCATGAGAGAAATTATCCTACCCATGACCTAGAGCTAGCTGCGATGATCTTTGCACTCAAGTTATGGAAACATTACTTATACGGAGAGCGTGTGGAAATCTTTACTGACCACAAAAGCTTGAAGTATGTGTTCACGCAGAAGAGCTGAACATGAGGCAAAGACGATGGTTGGAGTTGATGAAGGACTTCGACATCGAATTGCAGTATCACCCCGGGAAGGCAAATGTGGTGGCGGATGTGCTGAGCAGGCATCGATGGCATGGTACCTGATGATTGATCGGCATTTGCGGGAGGATCTGGAGAAGCTCGGTATCGAGCTAGTTCGGCCAGGATCAGTGATACAGATGATGGTGCTTGACATTCAGTCAGGTTTGATGGAGCAGATCCGGGAGGCACAGTCTACAGATGAGAGCCTTCGTAGACTTCGACCCCAGGCTTTAGCTGGATTGCTGGATGACTTCACTATAGCAGAGGACGGATCCTTGAGGCATGGCAGCCGATTGTGCGTGCCGAAGGGAGAGCTAGTAGAGGCAGTCTTGCAAGAGGCGCACCGATCGAGATACTCTATTCACCCTGGTGCTAACAAGATGTACCGTGACTTACGGGAACATCTTTGGTGGCATGGAATGAAGAGGGATGTATCGTATTTTATCTCGAGATGCCTAGTTTGCCAGCAGGTCAAGGCGGAGCGCCAGAGGCCAGCTGGTTTGTTGCAGCCGTTACCCATTCCCGAGTGGAAGTGGGAACATATTACGATGGACTTCGTTTCAGGGCTTCCTCGTTCCCAAGGAGGAAGGATGCCATCTGGGTCATCGTAGACAGGCTGACAAAGTGTGCGCACTTCATACCCTTTAAGGTGGGGCTTTCCATCGAGAAGTTGGCGGAGCTATACATGCAGCAGATAGTTCGCCTACACGGAGTGCCGGTGAGCATCGTGTCAGACAGAGACAGCAGATTCACATCCCACTATTGGAGGAGCTTGCAGGAGGAGTTGGGCAGTAGGCTCAAGTTCAGTACGGCGTACCACCCGCAGACAGATGGGCAGTCCGAGAGGACGATACAGACACTGGAGGATATGCTGAGGACCTGCGTGCTGGACTTCCGAGGATCATGGGAGAGCCATCTGTACTTGGTAGAGTTTTTATACAATAACAGCTACCAGGCCAGTATTGGTATATCTCCTTTCGAGGTGCTATATGGACGACGATGCCGCACACCGCTCATTTGGGATGATGTCGGAGACAGAGTTATGCTTAGGCCAGAGATGATCACGGACGCAGCAGAGAAAGTCGGGATGATCAGAGACAGGCTCAGAGTAGCTCAGGATAGCAGAAACACTGGGCTGATGCTAGTCGCAGACCGATGGAGTTCGCAGACGGTGATATGGTGCTAGTGAAGATATCACCTACTAGAGGGACGATCCGGTTCGGACGAGGAGGGAAGCTGAGCCCCAGATACATCGGGCCATTCGAGATACTTGGCAGGATCGGAGGGTAGCTTACAGGGTTGCACTTGCACCCAACCTAGCAGGAGTTCACGATGTCTTTCACGTATCTCAGCTGAGGAGATATGTTCTAGACCCCAGTCATGTGCTAGATCATTCAGAGTTGGAGGTCGGACCGAGCCTTACAATTTCTGAGCAGCCAGTGGAGATATTAGATAGAGAGAAGAGGCTGAGGAACAAGTGATACCCCTAGTACGAGTAGCTTGGAGCCGTCACTCCCCAGGTAAATCTACTTGGGAGAGGGATCGGACATGAGGAGAGATACCCTTACTTGTTCGATCCAACCGCTGCGAGGGAACCACTCGTTCCCGCTTGATACCTTAGAGGTTAGTTTTGATCACAGCCTTAGTCATTTGTTGTATTGCTTGCTATTTAGAATATTGTCAGGTCTTCAATCCTTGTGAATTTTGAGGACAAAATTTTTCAAGGAGGAAGACTTGTAAGCCCCTGTTTTTCAAATTTATTTTTATTAGTGCTAATTAATTTTATGTTAATTTTAGCCTTAAAATATTAGGATTTTATGAATTTTTCTAGAATTTTTAAATAATTTTAATGAGTTTAAATATACAAAAATAGCATTTTGCAAATTATTTAAATATTTTAATATCGTTTTGTAAATTTTAGAATTGTTTTAATGATTTGTAATTTCTTTAAATGTTTTAAAGGTGGAATGCAAATTATTATTTGCATTATGTTACGTTAAAGCCTTTCTTTAATTCCTAGAACTACGAACCCTACTGCTAAACTACCCAACCCCCCCCCCGACCAGACCCTCTCTCTCCTCTCACCCACTCTCGTTGACCCCGACCGACGACTGCCCGACCGCCACGCCGCCCGACCCCACCATTTTCGGCTGCCCCCCACCGCCTTAGACCCCTATAAAACTCCCCCTCTCTCCCCTGACCTAAACCCTAACCCTAATTTCTCACCACGACCACCACAGCCCCCTTTTCTTCTCCGACGAGCTAAACCTAAACCCTAACTCCGGCGATCTCCTCCGCCACCCCCACAGCGACTAACACCCACATCCATCGCCACCATTCGACGTGCACCAAGCCGCGCCCAGCGCCACCGGAGCGCCGCGACGCCAACGCCTCCGCCGCCGTCCAGCCCTTTCGAAAGCCCCCCCGATCGACCGAACACGTGAGTAGCGGTGCCCTTTCGTGTCATGCGTATCTCGTATTGTGTCTATGTTGTTCGCCGTGTCCTGGCGAAACAAGCGTGGACCTGGACACGTGAAATTCGTGTCGTGCGTGTCGAATCGACCCAGACACGTTAATACCTGTGTCCCTAACTGTCAGGACACAGGACTGTGTTATTATTTTTTTTTATCTTTTAAATCACTTAAAACCTAATAAAATCTACCTAAGTCCTAACCCTAACAAGCTAACGGGCTGACCCCCTGGCCAGCCCGACTCGACCTAAAATCCACCCCCACAGTGCAGGCTCGAGTTCGAGCCCCTGATGCTGTTTCCTTTTTCTTTCTTTATTTTTTTGGTTATTTATATATATATGTATACACATATTTGTATATATATATATATATGTATTATTATACATACTATTATATATATATGCTGTTATATATATATAATATTATAAATATATTATATATATATATAATATATATATTATATATGTATATATTTCTTGTGTGTATATTTTCATAGTTAGTAAATATTATATATATATTTGTATTTATATACATATATGTATACATATATTTTCATGTGTATATATATTATTATACACTTATAATTTAATGTCTCCTTATATATATATATACATATTTGTATATATAATACTTTATAAATTAAGTATTTTTCTTATACATAGATATATGTACCTTTTTCATGTGTAGGTATATAATTATTTTGTATAATTTTACCATATTAAAATAATAATATTTATTTTGCACTATTACCAAATTGTATTTTTAGTGTATTTAAATTACTGCAACCATTTGGTGTCCAAGCCTAGCATGGGCATTTGGACCCAAATGTGTTTCACACATTCAAGACCTGTACAAGTCATATTGGACTTGATTCATGGCCTTGGGTCCTATATTTGAACTTTGGTTCAAATTATATACATGGACAAAATACGCAGATAAATAAATTATTGTGTGCAATGCTGTTTTTGATTTTCTAAAAATATTTAAAGTACTGCTAAAATTATGGAAAAATAGTATTTAGATACTAAGTTAAGTTAGCTAATTTAGTATAATTTTTGTAGTATTTAATTTACTGTTTTGCCACTAGTTTGGCATATGAAACAAAAACTCATTTTCTGTATACTTAGGAGAACTAATTTTTATAAAATATTTGTACTGGTTAATAAATTCCAAAAAATTATAATAAATTTCTATGATTAACAAGGATCACTTTAGCACTTTACTTTAAGTAAAACTAGGCTTTGTGTCTATCTCTAAAATTGTTAGAACACAATGGTCTTTTGATTTATTTATTGATTAATTACGACTTGTAGCTTTTGTGTTATTTTGAGTTTTAGCTGTGTTGAACCCCACCCCTCACTAGTGTAAAGACCGTAGAAAGTTAGTTAAAGTAGTGTGTCACCCCACTTTGGTCTCCTATGCCAAAGTCATCATTTGGCTAGGTGTCCAGTCACAAGTCGTGTTTCACCCATTTGTGTCCTAGTGTTTTAGCTTAGTGTAAAAACTAAGTTATTGTGTTTATGTCTACAGTGACGAGTTACCGGACATCCATAGCACTTTTATCGCAGCTTGTTTCACTTTGTTAGAGGCAAGTACTTTTCTACGAACTTTACATACTGCTATAAACCATAAAACTGTGAATCACCAACCATGTTAAATGCTGATCCTTAGGGTAGCAAGTTAGAACTTTACATGTTATATTACTTTCAGTTTCTACCATGTTTATACCGTATCTCATATCTCTCACATTCTTAATAACGGGTTAAGGGAAAACTGCTAGTAGTGTACGTGATCATGACCCCCTTCTCCATATGTATTTACCGAGCACCGTTACATTCTATATGTATCTGTGTCGTATGTCTGGTCCCCGCATTTGTGTATGGATATACACCGATGCCGTTATGTGTACGTATGTGCACATCAGAAAATTGATATGTACCGCTGTACATCCTGATTACCTATTGACTGATCACTCACCTACTACAGTTTTAAACTTTAAAATGTATATCTATTGCCATGATAAAATATACCTAAAACTGAACAAACATGATATGTCATTTCCTTTCATCACATGATCAGTATTATATGTTTGTATAGATTTAGTACTTGCTCCCGTCCTGACAGGATAACGTTGTAGGTGTCCTTACTGAGGAGGAGTTACTCTGCGACACATATTACGGAGTTACTGCCGAGGACCCGGCTCTGCTTTACGAGGATGTTCCTGCGGGGAACCTCGCCTAGTTGTCTTTTGTTTACTTAGACTTTTGAGAGTAGACATGTATTAGACTATATCTTTTTGTAACTAGACATGTATCCAGTTTTACTTTTCAGTTCACTTGTACTTGGACATTTCACTATATACGACGACTTTTGTGTTTGGAGCATTTATGATTCTTCTTCACTTTAGAACTGTTAGCACATTTAGTCTTATCCCGTTGTCTTTAGAACAGCTTACTACGTTTTATCTCAACGTAGGCTGGGCATGACTCGGCCTGGCCCAACAATTTGGGTAGCGGGTCGTGACACATGTAGTACTTGTTTCTGATACACAAATAATATACTATTTCTCAATGACAGTTTCTGATAAGTATTTTTCTAAGTTCAGTCAAAATGGGACGCTACAGGTTGCCAGTTTTCCAAAGAACAATAGGAAAACATAGTGTCTGTGTCAGGAGAAAATTGTTTTGATCGATTTTGGTAAGTGTCTCAACATTATATGCCCATCAAACACGCAGTACATAAAAAGAACAACTTTCTTGATGTTTCACTATAATAAACTTTCTTGATGTTTCACTATAATATTTCACTAGCATTGTATTCATCGACAAGAAGAGTCTTGCTCCTACGGCTATACTAAAAAATGAATTCCAGGGGGCTGAACTTCGCCCCTTCGGCACCATGTGCCAACGCCCCTGATCAATTGTGTATCTCCTAACTTTATGTTAGTACAATGAACAAATTATCATACATAATAATTATTTCCAGTGTGTGCCGTAGAAGTGTCAACTGGGAGCAGGCAACTGAGCACAATCCTTTTCCTATGCTCAGCCTCCATCATGCTTTGTTCCAGGAGGTGGAAAATATTTATGCAGTAACGCAACTCCAAATTTTATTCCTGTTAATATGGCTTCATGGACACCGTACCATATTTATTCTACATGACAAAGGCCTTTCCTATAACTTATGCCACAACTTACTCTGTTGTCCACCTCTTGTACCTTGGTGCATAATTCACAACTTTTCTAATATGTAGGACATAAATAAGACAATTATTACAGTCATCCATATAATTGTTACAGTCATCCATGTGACAGTTATTTCTAATATGTAAGCGACCAGTTAAATCTTCCTAAGACAAGTGTTACAGTCATCCATATAACTTTAGTTTTCAAACAGAGGAAAGCATCAATTAGCCAAAGAAAAAAAAGAGTAATATCCAACTAAGTTATGAACCCATACAAATTTAAACAACGAAAAGTTGTCACTCTTAAGAGAAGAGTGCTTCAGAAACTGATTTTATTGCTGAACAACCAGAGGTGCGAAGTCCTTAACAAAATGTAAGAAGCAATATCATAAGTGAAAATTTATTATACAAATAAGGGTAGCATAAACATATAGTCCATAATTTAGCATAAGCATATAATCCGTAATTGTCTACCTAGTTAAGAAAGGAAGCAAACCACCATGTATTTCTTTTGGACATATGTACGTTGTCCAAGACAATGGAAAAACTCCAACTTACTTTGATTTTTAGCATTTCGCTCATATTCCTCCTTCGTATGATCATTCTAATTTTTAGCAAATTCTTGCAGTACTCATCAAAGGACCTGGCCCGAGTGAAGAAGATATGTTATTGAAAATAATAAGCTGAATCCGCATAGCTTGAATAAGGTCCCTCAACATTTTCATACTAGTAGCTTTCATTATGTACGTCAAATAAAAATGTTTCTTAGTGTTGAAAGTTAACTTCTTCAGGCAGATGACGACATAGGCAAATTTGTAAGTAGAATTTGGAGGTTTCCATGTACTATACTAATTGTTGGATGCATATTTTGTGTAAACCCGGACATTAATGTTCCTACCAGTGTATTCATTTATTAACATTAATGCTGGTGCAAACAAAAGATGTGAACCTCCCTTTAAGATGTTTGACTTCCCTCGATCAAACTTTTTACAAAGTAACTTGTGAGGGAAGTGCGACGAAAGATTATAATCAATTCAGACCTAAAAAAGAACTCTTGAAATCCAAAACTGTGAACTCATCGCAAAGGAAAGAAGAAAATATCTCTTAATGAAGGGTATTACCAAAATCTATTCACCAAAAAACTATGGTTTTTTCTCACCGCAAAGAGGGGTTTTTTCTCACCATAAAGAAGGGTTTTTTTCTCACCGCAGCCGACCAGTGTACACTGAACTCGCGGGACTCGCTGGACTCACCGCAGTCGACGACGATTGGATGAGAAACCGCGGACTCGCCGGACTCACTGCAGGTGGATATGCCAGACTCGCGGGACTCGCCGCAGCCGACGACCGATGGACTCGCAGACTCGTCGCAACTCGATGACAATGGAGTATGTATATAATGAAATTAGTGAATGAGAGAGAGAGAGAAAAGAAGAAGAAGAAACGATGGAGTATGTATATAGTGAAATTAGGGGAATTTGGGGAAATTAGAGCGCTAAAATTTTTGCTCCCCCGCCAGAAATTTTCAGGAGTAAGTTAATAACTTTAGAAAAAAAATATGTTATTTGTAACAGACTATATCCATATACTAACGGGTTTATCTCGTTGGTATTTTGTAACAGACTTTGCCCGTTAGAAACTACAAACAGGGCCCATTAGAAATTGGTCAATATGGTGTAGTGTCTTGAAAGGAAGCTTTCTTCATCGACTAAATCTTCCACACGATGATCAGTTTCTCCATGTGACGTCGACATTGAAGAAATAGAGTATGTTAGAAACTAGCAGAAGAAACGAAGGACAAGAAACAATACAAGAAGAAAGAGTATTGCTATATTCGTACCTCCAAATTGTCCCTCTAATATATAGCCCTCCCATCTGATGTGGCATGTTAAATAATAGTGTGTGTCATCTGACATGACTGATGACATAGCAAATTTTAATCCAAAAAGTTAACTACCCAATTTTCTCCATAATAATTTAACGTTAATATCAATGTTAATTTAATGTTAATATTAATTTATGTTAATTTTTATTTTTAGTTTTATTTTAAAAAAATTTGCCATGTCAGCTACCAGATCAACATATCACGTCAGCTGCCACGTAAGGATGGACAGTTTGAAAGTGCAATTTGGAGGTACAAAAAGCATTATTCAGGAAGAAACAACTTCCAGCAAGGCAACAACACAACCTTTTCGTCTTCCTTGTAACTCCGCCATGTGACCCTCTTTTGAAGGCTCATGAAAAATCTTGACTGATTCTAGGAGCAAGCATAATTTTAAGGAAACAACTTCCAACAACACAACTTTCTTGTCTTCTGGGTACATGTATTATTAAATTGTGTAGCTAATAACGCATGAGGAAGCATGCAACAGCATTCTCCACGTGGCCCTCTTCTGTAGGATAACGCATGCAGCAGCATTTAATGCTACGAAACCCTATTGTCTTGTTATGTGTTGTGTATCCTATGTGGCATGAGGCAGAAGACAATATCTTGCATAGGCGACTATATTCACAAATGACAATAAGTTTAAAAAGTCATCTCCAATGCAAAAAAGTATTGAGAAGACAATACAAAGTAATTTTTACAACTTCCAAGACAACTTTTACTCTTCTAATGATATGGTATCAGTGTTTATTATTAAATTGTGTAGGATAACGCATGCAGAGCATTTAATGCTACGGGATCTGTTGTGTAAGGAACACAACCTGTGAGAGAGAACCCGAGAGAGAGAGAGAGAGAGAGAAAGAGAGAGTGTAGGAGATGGGATAAAGAGGAAGGATCGAGCTCGACTAGATTTTAAACTTAAAATTCAATTTTTGGTTATCATTACTAATAACTAGTTCGCACATACGAGTTTAGACGAACACTAACCGAGCCCCGAGAAACGTGACATCAGCTAGCTAGGTTTCTAATAACGTGGCATTCCTGTTAATTTAAAATTTACAATATTATTGAAACTAATATTAATACTAAAATTTAAAATAGTTTTTTATTTAACATTTACTTCAAACTAGTTAAAGTTAAAATTGCATTCTTTTTTATTTAAAATATAATTGAAACTACAAATAATATTAACATTCGCTTGTTCCGTAGTTTAAGTCGTATTTCACTGCTTCTTGCTTAAGTCTATGCACCCAAAGAACTTGATTGTTCAAGTCGAACGCGTGCACAACACGTTCCTTCGATGCAAGGCTTGACATAGCCCTTGCTTTTCAAGTCGTTGCACGAACACATTAGAAAAAAGTTTTGTTGGGCTATCGAAGTATAGCAAGCACCGTCCCGTGTCACGTGCATTTGTTAAGCAGTGAAAGGGTGTGAAGGCCACTGACAATGTCAAGCCATCATGGACTATAGCTGGATTAGACGACGACCCTTTTGCGGCGGGCCGAATCGGTCCCTTGGCCTAGGAATGGATTAGTTGAAGGAGCAATACACAAGAATAGACTGCCATATTGACAGGATTATTTTTGGTATTCCCGGTGAGACAGAGTTTTCATTTTCCGGTGAGGCAGAGTTTTCACCATCGACTTGATTCCAGGGATGGCACCAGGATCGGAGAGAGTCTACGTGATGGCACCTTCAAAGTTGAAAATCTTGTACAAGATGATTGAAGAACTCAGAACCAAAGGATTCATTCGTGCTAGTGGATCGCCTTGGGGAGCACCGATGCTTCTTGTGAAGAAGAAGGATGGTACGTCAAGATTATGTATTGATTATCGTACATTGATGACTTATTTGATCAGCTCAAGGGAGCGGCTGTATTATCGAATATTGACTTGCGGTCATGAGGGTTCCATCAGATCAGAGTCAGAGAGCAAGTCATCCCGAAGACATCATTCAGATCGAGGTATGGACATTGGGATTTCCTTGTTATGCCATTTGGAGCGACCAGTGTGCCAGCCGTATTTATGGACCCCATGAATCGTATCTTCATGCACTATTTAGATCAGTTCTTGATAGTGTTCATAGACGACATCTTAGTCTATAGCTGTAGTGCTCCGTCCCTACATCTTGCCCCGTACTCCGTCCACGGGGTGCGCGAGAAAGGAACACTGTCGCTATCGATTCGGTCGGGACCGATAGGTCGGAATCGATTGACTCGATCGAACGGGAACGGTTGAATTAAGATCCATTCTCTCGCCTGAAGTAAACTCAAGGTGAGTGGCTGACCCTCCTCTTCTTGACCCCCTTCCTAGGTAAATCGATAATGTTGTTGCGAATGAAATGATAAATGCAAGGGCACAAACACGGAAAAGGGATTGAGTTTTCAAAGATAATGTAGGCTATGTCTTAATAACTAAAAGGAAAATATATTTTCGCACGGTTATGGACAACTTGTCGACAAGGCGGTAGTTTTCTCGATCAGCAACCCGGGGCCACGGGACCGTTTCGGCCTGGGAGAAAACAGGGTATAGTCGTGCATAAGGTTTCAGCGCAGGTTAAGCGGGGACTTGCATCGGAGCTAGCTACTTGCGTTGAAAGGACCCCGATTAACAAAGCTATACGTCCAGGATGGCTTGTGATGCCAGTGACGTCGAAGAGGGACGAGGCGAAGGAGGTCAGCCACTCGCCTTAGACTTGCTTCAAGCGAGCGACTGGTTGGCTGCACTGACGTCGCCTACACGATCACCTACAACCCGCTGAATATGGGACTTGGTTCCAGAGAAGCCATTCCATAACGTGGAATGGATCTTAATTCAACCGTTCCCGTTCGATCGACCCGGCCGATTCTGATCTATTGGTCCCAACCGAATCGGTAGCGACATTGTTCCTTTCTCGTGCACCCTGTCACGACCCGTACCCGGAGTAAGGGCATGAGTGCGTGACAGCGTTCCAGCCTACACCGCAGAAACGACGTAGAACGCTGTCTAGTTCTACTATCTAACAACAGTTATAATATCAAAACCTGTCGAGAACGGTCAACTCCGAATGGAGGACAAGCAATGACAATATAATATACTCAATAAGCTATGATATTGTTGCGATCGTCCAGTGTTGGTATTTATGTATGGTATTTATGGTGCACATCATCTTAATTCAAACGAGTAGTTCAAAGGAGGGAATTATGTATGGTATTTATGGTGCACATCATTAGGACGGGTTACCACCGTCCAGTGTTGTGATAAGCTATGATATCAGTAAGTTTGGGATCGTTCTGATATTGGGCTAGCAACCCGTATCAAAGCGATCATAGTCTTACACATAAGGATGCCAAAGATGCATTACGGTACGAAACACCATGACCTTCATATAGATAGGGCCGGTGGGCTGAGATTAGCGCTGGGTGCAGGCGCAGGGCCTGCCACCCTTATGCATATGTTTAAGTTTACGGTTGGTTGGTTGAGTGAAATAATATGATTTCTTATGTAAAGTTCTAACCTTGCAGGCTAGGCGAAATGGGACATAGATGAGCACGATCACTATGTTTATGTTAAGATTATGTCTATCTGTATCTGCCGCAGGGACACGGTAGTGGACAAGTTCAGGATATGTTCGGCTCGAGGCGGATCTCGGCTTGGACGTGCCGAGGCATGGAGTCCTTAGCATTCAAGAGGAGCTACCTCATTGGCATTCGGACTTGCGACATGGAGATGTTCAGCCGAAGACTACTTGTTGGCTATAAAGAGGCATAATGTATGGAACAATGTACTCCTTTGTGAGCTAGAGAGATCATGAGCGTTGTAGCCAATTGGCATGTTAAGTTGGGCTATTCAGAGCCATTGTAACCTTCAGTTCATTTTCAATAAAAGGGATTCTTGTTGTATACTACGTTTTCCTTCCGCTGCTTATGTTATCAATTTGAGCTATAAATACTATTGTGAATCTGTTATCTTGCCTTGCACGAGCGCAACTCCAGGCTCGTGCGGCATCACGCCCCAGCGAGGACGATGATTCGGGTGAAAACTTGATAATGATGAAGACGGTAACTCGGTCGACAATCGTAAGTATCGAGGTATGATCGAGAAAATTTAACAGTAGCATTAATATTAAATCTACATTGACATTTCTGTTAATTTAAAATTTACAATATAATTAAAACTAATATTACGAAAATGCTATTTGCTCCCAAAAAATTTGAGTGATACCATCTTCTATTATGTGGCATATGACATAGTTGCTAACATGACAGCTGACATGGCAAAATTTAACAATAAAATTAATATTAAAATTAACATTAATAGTAAATAAATAATTTAATATAAAATTAACATTAATTAATATTAACATTAACATTAATATTAACATTAATATTAATATTAACATTAACATTAGCATTAGCATTAACATTAACATTAATATTAATATTAATATTAATATTGACATTGACATTAACATTAAAAAAATTTGGGCAATTAATTTTTGGGGTTAAAATTTGCCATGTCAGCTGTTATGTCATCTGCCATGTCAGATGCCACATAATGGGAGATGGCATCACCCAAATATGTTGGGAGCCCAAACGACTAATTGCTAATATTAATACAGTGGCATTACTGTTATTTCCCAATAGATTCGTGCCTTGTTCGGTCACACCCCTCCACGAGCGGGTTACACCCCCCTAAACGAGGGGTTAAATAGCCTTTTCCAAAGAAGAGAACCCATCCAACTAGAGAGAAACAAAGGAGAGAAGAAGAAGAAGAACAGTCGCAATGGAGAAGGGCAAGATCAACTGCAGCGGATGGGCCGTCATCCCTGTCGAGATTCTCTCGATGATACTGGTACTGTCGGGGATGCCGGCGGACGAGGTAATGTGCAACGTGGCCCTAGTTTGCCGTTCGTGGTGGAAGTCGCTCAACGGTCCCTTAGACTATTGGTCAAACGTCGACTTGGTACAGTGGTGCCGGAGGACCCAGCAAACCGCTGAGATTAGTTTGACCGTAATGAAGCTCGTGGCTCACAGTGGGGGATATCTTAGGGTCGTTCTCCGCGTACAAGCTTGACGAAGCAGCCTTCTGTTTTGCATGTTTAAGGCCAGAGCAAAATTTTACTTGGTCTTATTCTAGTACTTTATTTTTTCTATTACAAAATTTTACGTATACATTTGTTAATTTCTATTGATGTTTTCCCATTTTTATAATACAGTAGGAAATTTCTAAGGGTGCTGCGCATTCCGAAGTACGACGTGAGTGATAAAACTTTCGTGAGACACTTGGAGTTTCTTCCGGTGCTGGAAGAACTCGACATTAGCTACTGCCTCTATATCACGTCGACTGGAATATTTTTCGTCGAAAAGTATTGCCACCGTCTGGCCAAGCTGAGTAGGAACATGTCCCCTCCAGATTTCATGCTCAGGAACAGATTCGTGCTGGACACGAAAAACGAGACGGAGGGAAAGGCCGTGGCTGATTCGATGCCGCGTCTCGAGCACCTACATATGGGATTCGACATATTCAATGGAGACATGCTGCGATCTATCATATGCAACTGTAAGGGTCTTCGCGTGCTCGACATACGTGGGTGCTTCAATGTGCACTTCGACGACGAACTCTAGAAAATTTGTTATTCAATACAGACGTTTAAAAAACCCTTTGATGATGTAATCCCAGTCCCAGGAGAACCTGGATACGAGATGTATAATAATTTAGATATCATCAATCATTCCTGGGGTGAATGGTGAAAACATTAGCATGCATGCATGCATGCATTTCTTTATATTTTTCACTAGTCTACATACAAGATATTTTTTATGAGTTCGATTCTCCATTTTGACAAAATTTTACTTTTGTCAATAATTTTTTACATGATTAATTTTTTTATAAATAAAATAGACTGTGATATAATGACGCCTAAGACGGCTCACTTATGAGATTTCGACATTTTCCAACACAGATTTTACCATTAATACAACATCTCAGTGTAATCATATCCAAGAGATTTCGACATTTCCCAACACAGATTTTACCTTATTCAAAATAAATTCTAGTGGTACAAATTCTACTCATATTAGTGGTATCAGTGCCAATTCACCATAATTAATGGTGATCGATACGAAAACATTGGTTTCTTTTTCACAACCCTTTAAAATCTATTTAAACAGCCAAACAGCCAAACTAATTCATCTTCACCAGCCTTCAAAACCAATTTATATAGATTCAAAACAAAACTAAACAGTCAAACTATTTAAAATTCACAACCTTACAGAACAGTCTCAAATATACCATTCGTCGTCCTAAATATACCATTCTTCATCTTATATGTACCATTCTCCGTCCTACATGTATCATTCTCCGTCCTACCTCTGTCCTAAATGTACCATTCTCCGTCCTAAATGTACCATTCTCCGTCCTATATGTACCATTCTCCGTCCTACATGTACCATTCTCCGTCCTACATTTACCATTCTCCGTCCTAAATGTACCATTCGCTGTCCTAAATGTACCATTCCCCGTCCTAAATGTACCATTCTCCGTGTTAGAGGAACGGAGAATGGCCATTAACAGTCCCAAAAATTATTTCATACTAAGTTAAAAGCATATAATAGCACCCAAAAATGTTAACAATAGAAAAATTCTACAGAATCCAAACACCAGACTCGAACCTAGGCCTTCCATGTAAAAGCTAAATAGCACAACCAACTAAGCTTGGAATAAGACATCAATAATGCTAAGTCTACCACCAAATGCTTACAACACTCTTACAACCTTCACCAATTGCTGACATGTGGGCCATGGCCCACATGTCAGCAATGGGTGAAGGTTGTAAGAGTGTTGTAAGCATTTGGTTGTAAGAATCCACAAAGGGATGCGATACAGGCCCGAAGGACAGAACTTGCAAGGACGGCAAAAACCAAGATTATGGTCGCTAGGGCAGAGGCCGAAAGGGCAGCGGCGGAAGCAGCAGCGGCGGCAGCGACGATGAAAGCGGAGGCGGAAGCCAAGCCACGTGCAAAAAAGGCTAAAAAACTCATTGCTCGACAAAGACCGAAAAATCTATCTTCGATACAGAGTCGTCGGAAGACTCAACTTATGAAGATCGAAGGCGTACTCAAGCGAAGGCTAAGGTGGCAACGGATACAGAGTCATCAGCGTACTCTGAGGATTTTGAATCCTCATCAGAAGAGAAAAATGAAGAGGAAGAACAATCATCAAATAAGTCCCAGGCTGGAGAGGAGGTAAAAAAATTTAAAGATTCTAAATCTAAGAAGATTTACATTAAATATTTCAAGAAAAAGGCTGTTATGCCTGAAAGATCAATTAAGATGGATGATGTCGAAGATGAAGCTTTCCTGGATATATTGAAATTCTATCAATTGGAGAAACTGAACAAATCCTGTCTTGAGAAAATCTTCCAAACAATAGTAAGAGAATTTTACTCAAATCTTTCGGCTGAAATTAAAGAAAAAGAAGAGGATCAACAACTGGTGTTTCTGAGAGGGAAACTGATTAGGATAAATGCTGCTGTCATCAACGAATTTTATGGATTTGATCCAGTTTTTGAGTTTGATATGAAAGATATTGATAATGTTTCCATGACGGATGCAATTCATGAGATTACAGGTGTTTCAATGGGTGCCAAGACCCCTCAAAATGTATACAAAGATCAATTAAAAACTTTGTATAAATTATTGCATGCCTACGTATCTCAAACACTCAACCCTACTGGACATGAGTTTTCCATCCATCCCGAGAGAGTAAATTTTTTTTATTATATGGGGAAGAAAAAAAGGATGGATATAGGTTCCTACATGTTCAGTAGAATGATGCATCTCGTAAAAAAACCAACTGCAAGGACAGCTCTCCCTTTCGAAGGATTTGTATGCTCAATGGCTAATAAACATTCTGTCCCAAGCTTAGCAGGGGATGTTTATATTAAAAACAAAGGCCCCATGAGAAAACTAACCTTCACTCGAATGTTTGGAAAACGGGCAGCAGCTGCAAGCAAACCATCAACATCTGGAAAACCATCAACTTATGAAATCAAAAATACTAAGGACACGGTTGATGATCTATACAATTTTATTGCTACAAACTTTGAGAATGTCTTCAAAGAGATGAGGACTATATCCGACAACTAGAAATTGATTCTGGATAAGATTAACCAGATAGAGGTTGAATTTGCTGACCAAAAATAAGATTTTTCTTCCCTCGTGAAGAAGGTAAATGGGGCTAGCCCAAACTCTTATGTAAAAATACGCACTGTGCACATTGACACTTTAATGCTAGCCATCACTTTGATACTTCTATTTATGTTTCTGGATGTCATTTCTACATATACAGTGAGTCCATACTGACTATAATTTTTCTTAATCCGTCCCTCAAGGTGTAGGTGAAGGATATTTTGAGAAAGAAGAAGAAGAAGAAGAAAAAAAGAAACAAGAAGAAGAAGATGGAGATGGCTAAGAAGATTCATCTTTTGAGTTTTGAATCTTTTATTTCAATTTGGAAGTAATATTTGACTTGTAATATGGTTCTGAATATTTGTTGGTCATGGCGGTCAAACTAAATTTTGTGTTTGAAATATTGTAAGACTAAACTTTTCGCTTGTACTAAGTGCATAGTTCATAATTTGTTTTGAAAATGTAATATGGTCTTGAATTTAGAGTAGGTCTGATATTTATTTGGATTATTGTATTGTGAATTATGCAGGTTCTATGTTGAATTACTAACGTGGATTGGGCAGATTACTATAACGGATGCATTCCTGGGATCACTAAAACTTTATTTGATTGTAATGTGTTTTGCTTTCTATAAAAAATCATTACATCGATGCCATCAGTATGAATTCGATGCCAATGCCTGTTCATCCCTTGTTATTGCTGAAGCAAAATTGTAATCCTGTCTGTTCATCCTTTGTTATTGCTGAAGCATAATTGTAATCCTGCCTGTTCATCCTTTGTTATTGCCATCAGTACATTGATGCCATCAGTATGAAGTCGATGCCAGTGTAATGCATAATGTAATGTAAGAAAAATTCTCTTTGATAGTAGGTTAATTATATTCAAACACTCGCAAAAAATTTTGTGCAACCATACAGTGGAAGCCTGATAAAATGATATTCGGATTTTCTTAAAAATAATTTAATATTAAATAAATATACTATGGTAAATGATATTAAAAATACTGTAAATATTTGGTGAAAAAAATATGAGATACTTGAACATTTCCAGTCCTAAATGTACCATACTTTGTTAAAAGCACAGATAGTGTCCATTATCCGTTTTCAAAGAACGGAGAATGACCATTCTCCGTGTTAAAAGCAAAGAGAACGGCCATTCTTCGTCCATTCACCGTGTTAAAAGCAAAGAGAATGGCCATTCTCCGTCCATTCGCTGTGTTAAAAGCAAAAAGAATGGCCATTCTCCGTGTTAAAAGCAAATAGAATGGCCATTCACCGTCCAAAAAAATATTCTCTTCGAAAATATTATCATTAGAAAAGTAAAAAATATTTCGTCCGATCAATACAGATTTTTTTTAAAATATGTGAGCAGATAATCCGCCCGACCTCAGAAGCAGGTTTCCTCAGTTCACCACCACCACCATGACATGTAGCTTTATTAACAAAATATTAAATTATTAGATGAAAAATAAGATTTCTGACAATGGCATGGACAGTAAAATTAGAGCGGCGCCGCTGGTACTTCTTCTTGTTCGAGGAGGTTTCGACGACGTCCGACGCGAACCGGACCGATTCTTCTTGGCGTAGCTGGTACTCCTCGTTGTTCTAGGAGGGCTCGACGACGTTCGACGCGATCCGGACCGTTTCTTATTTCCTTCTTCATCTCCGTTTCTTTTTCTACCACAACCACCAACACCACCACCATGACGGCCTGTAACCAAAAAAAAAAATTACGAAATATTAAATTGGATGGACTTTTGAGAGAGTAAATATGAGTTAATTTAGGGTGTTCATTGAAAAAATTAAAGTGGAGCATGACCTGCTAAACCAAGTTACCAACAGGTCAAAAGTCTAAATCAGCATTAAATGATGTTTCTACACTATTATTCAATCCGAACCATTGGATCAACATCCAACGGTCCAAATTTCGGATGTATCGATACATCCTTTTCCAGGAGATGTATTGTAGAACGACCCTATATATATATATATATATATATATATATATATGTGTGTGTGTGTGTGTGTGTGTGTGTGTGTGTGTGTGTGTGTGTGTTGAATCAGTCTTGTCGTCCTTATGTCAACCTAAAATTTGTGATTTTGTCAATATCCAAAGTGATTTTGATCTCCTAGTTTGACATTATGTAGCAAATCTTAAGTGGAAGAGTGAATATTCATCTTAGTTTTTGTGGGTGAACAAAAAACGGACTCTTTTTTTTGTTTGGAAAACGGTTTAAAACTGTTTAGGTAACGACAACTTATCAGAAAAATTTGAAAACTCAATTTAATTTTTAGACAACTTTTGACAGAACCTAAACTAAAGACATTACTTTCTTGTTCACCTAGAATGGAGTTGCCCAAAAATTAAAAAAAATTAAAACTACAAATTGCAGAATGCACAATATGATTTCTCAACTGGAAATTGTTGAGAAAGCCAATTTCGGGGTCAGTTTGCATGAAAAATCCACCCGCAGGATAGATTTTATGAAATGCCCAGAATTATATATTTTTACGTTAAATATTCAAAGATTCTCTTTAGATTCTCTGTATTTACAAAATTGCTATCTTTATAATACCATAACTACCCTTCGCACAAACTCAGATTTGGATTGCGATTTTCGTCTTCTTCTTCTTCACGAGAGATTTGAATTCCATTGCTCTCATCTTCAGCAGAGATCATAAATATCATTCGTAGTTCACTGTACTTTTCTTCAGTCGAACTCCGATCATCGCTCATCATCATCATCATGGAGAGATTTAAAGTTTTCTGACGATTAGGTCAATTGTGGAGAGAAGATCTTCTTCTTCTTTTCCATAAGAGTTAACATCATTTTGGAAAAAGAACGAAAACTCTTGAATTTTTGATCCTGACAAATTTTTTTTCCACACAAAAAAAGGTTTTAGGTTTCTGTCGACTGTTCTCCATCATTCTCCGTGATTTTAACACGGAGAATGACCATTCTCCGTGTTAAAAATGACGGAGAATGACCATTCTCCGCGCTAAAACCACGAAGAATGGCCTTATCCATGTCAAAATGATAGAGAATGGCCATTCTCTTTGTCAAAATGACGGAGAATGGCCATTATCCGTGTTAAAACTACGGAGAATGGCCATTCTCCGTGTTAAAATGACGGAGAATGGCTCCGTGATAAAATGACTGAGAATGGCCATTCTCCGTCATTTTAACACGGAGAATGGCCATTCTTCTTGTTAAATTGACGGAGAATGACCATTCTCCGTCATTTTAACACGGAGAATAGCTATTATTTGTCAATTTAACAAGAAGAATGACCATTCTACGTGGTTTTAGCGCGGAGAATGGTCATTCTCCGTGAGAATGGCCATTTTTCTTGTTAAATTGATGGAGAATGGCCATTCTCCGTCATTTTAACACGGAGAATGGCTATTCTTTGTCAATTTAACAAGAAGAATGACCATTCTCCGTGGTTTTAGCACGGAGAATGACCATTCTTCGTGGTTTTAGCACGGAGATCTCCGTGATATTACCACGGAGAATGATCATTCTACTGCATTTTATGTCCAGTTGAAACTTTGAAGGGCCATAACTTTTGACTGGGAGGTCGAAACGAGGTCCGATTTGTCGCAAAAGGAGCGTATTTCCAAGGAGCCGGAGATGTTCTCATGATAAAAGAAACTTATCATTTTACATCATTGACATATCCCCCCCGTAGGTTGCTAGTTCGAGTAACGGGGGAAGCGTTTAATTTCCTTGTGGGGAATTAAGCAAGGAGGGTCTGGTGATGCTGCAGGACCTTCGAGCTAGGTTTGTAAGCTTCAGACCGGGATTGGTTGTAGGCCTTCGGGCCTTAATGATATTTACTTCTTCAATATATATATATATATATATATATATATATATATATATATGAAAAATATATATATATATATATGAAAACTGCTAGAGTCATGCCTAACATGTAACCAAGAAGAAATAAATGTCCAATCAATGTAGTCAAAGGCACACTGGTGCTGCAATCCCTTTATCACCCTAGTTGCAAGAAAAAGTGCTAGCACAAATGAAGAAAGTTACCATTCTATTAAATATTTATTATATATAGTTTGTTTGAAATTTTCATAAGACGACTCTGAAGTTAATTGATAAGACTAGCGATGCTTAGATCAGAGTATTGGAAAATTAAGAAACATGTATTGTAGCCGAAATTAGGGGTGAGCATTATTTGGTTTTGGATCGAAAACCGAACCGAATAAGAGATTCGGTTCGGTTCGGTAAAAAAATTCGGTTCGGTTTTCAAAATACTAAAATTACTTTTTCGGTTTTGGTTTTGGTTTCGGTCCAAATCCGAAAACCGAATAAGAATTACTAATATATAAACACCCTCAATTATTTGCACATTTTGTGATTAAAAATGTGTTTATTTTGAAAACAATAATTTTATGTATGTGTTTTGAATTCCAACTTTGACAATTTAACAACTAGTTCAACTTTGTACACAACTTTGAAATTCAACAAATATGTGTATAAAAATTATAATTTTTAACATAATTTAAGCAAGATCCCAACTTTGGGTCTGACCCATTAGATAATATAAATAGCCCAACCGAACAAACCTAATTTATTATTCGGTTCAATTTTAGTTTTGGCTTTAATTCGGTTCGATTTCGGTTTTGAATATTTAGTATTTCGATTTATTCATTTTGGCTAATTCGGTTCGGTTGAAACCGAATAAACCAAACGCTCGCCCCTAGACGAAATGAGAATAATAAGATGGATGAGTGACAATACATTAAATGGTAAGATAAAAAAAATGTGTATCTGTAAGTTGTTGTTGTGTCGATCGAGGACAAGATGAGAGAAAATTAACTTAGTTGGTTTTGACATGTAAAACATAGAAATAATAGATGCTCGTGTAAGGAGGGATAATAATATAGTAGTTGTGTTGCTAATCGTATACAATACGAAGGGTTTTCAAAACGAATCGTATAGGTGTATTAGAAGGGACAAAAACTCATGCTATCCGTTTTTCTGTCGCCTTATATGATATGTCTGAAATGATACATTTTCTATTTTTATTTTATTACTTTTTTTTCTTTGTATATTTATTGAGATTTTTCTTTTCTTGTTCTTCATTGTTTTTGGACTTTCTTTCCTTTTCTTTTGGGTTTTTCTTTCACCATTGTTTCTATTATAGACATTATGACGTTGAATGGATCAATTAATGGATGTGAAAAACTTACGGCGATTGTCTAACTTGTGCTTTAGTTTCACTTTTAGTTGTCAACTTTATGATTGTTGTTGATTGTCGGTTGTAGTTGTAGATCCTTGATGATAATCTTTGTTGTTGCTTAATATACAAGGTAGTCAAAGGCGCAAGACACACTCGCGGCGTAAAAGGTCCATATCGTTCTAGACGCAAGGCGCAATAAAGGCGAAAGAACGAATATATATATATATATATATATATATATATATATATATATATATATATATATATATATATATATATTAAAACAAAAATAAACATGTTAAAATATAACCAAGTGAACTAGTAGAGTAGTAATAGCACTAGTAGTCAAGAGATCTAATAAGTGTTTGTATTCTTCCTACTATGTTTTTAGTAAAATTAGTTTTTCTAGTTCAACTGTAACCAACTTTTGGCAACCGTGGAAAGGATACCTCTCCCATTTGTATGAGGCAAGGGTTATTCCCATGCCTCAAAGTATTTTGTATATAAAAAATAAAATAAAAAACCATAAGGCTCACCTAGGTGTGCCTTTTCTTGGTTGCGCTCTTAGTTGCGCCTTGTTGAAAGGTGCGTCTTGGATGTGCCCGGAGAAATGTACCTCTCCTATTGAGGTGTGAGGCACAGCTGATGTGGCTTTCTGCGAGGCGCGTCTTTGACTACCATGTTAATATGTTCAATTATCTTTATAGATTATTTAATATTCCAATGTATTTGTTAATGGGATTATGTATCTTACAATACATGATACCATATGTGATACGGAAATCAAGCAAATCGATACACGATATGTATCGCGATATGACAACATAATATAATAGTTAATGCACCCTCTAGGACTAGAGGTAGGCATAAACGAACATGGTTCGAAAGTTAAAGAGGATATGGATTTTGTTACTGTTACAAAGGACGTGGCCCTTACGGAAGAAGATGATTCAAAATGTCGAACCTAACAAGTTGGGATTAAGAAGAGGATTCAAAATGCCCCCAATTTTTTTTTGAATAAAGACTTTGTATAATATGTTGTCAAATTATAATACGTATCGTGGATTGATTTGCTTGAGTATCATACCGTGTATTGTAAGATAGATTGCACCCATTTGCAATTAAATTGGGAAATCAATACATTTATAAGGATAAAGTGAACAAATTAAGCAACAATAGAGAGTATTATTAAGCATATAAGTGGCAACCATTATAAAGTCGACAACTAAACTAAAACAACACAAGTTACACAACCATCATAAGTTAACATCAAAAAATTTAACCACTCAACACCGCAAGGTCTATACTAGAAAAAGTGGTCAATCAAACATCAAAAGAAAATAAATAAAAACCCCAAGAACAAAGGAGAACAATAAAGCTTAGTAAATATACAAACAAAATAAAAAATGTACAAACATTAAAAGGAAAAAAGTACAAAAATACATCCTATGAGACGAAATGACGAATAGTGTTTTATTGTTTGATCTTTTATCTTGTTTGATATACCTATACAATCCTCACACAACAACAATAAAGTGTACCAAAATTTTGGTGTCATCTATTTATATCCTTTTCTTCCATTCAGCTCCCTTAAGGGCATGTCCTTAATAACAGTAACAAAAATAGTTTTTCTTATACTCTATGTGACATTGTTCTGATATCAGCCATTTATTTACTTAACTTTTGAGCCTTTTGGTTTCTTATTTTAATTTGATTTGCTTGTTGGTGTTTCCATCTGCCCCATTACAAAACTTTAAGTGTCACTCTGTTCACCACTATGATCAATCCAGCTTCGTGTATATAGGATGTCATTACTGAAGATACACTTCTGCCATCAAATGGAGTGCACATGCTTGTAGTTAATGTGATTACAGTACACAAATCAAAATTAAATATTTGGAGGGTTTATACAGGTGCATTGAAAGGTCAATGCATGGTTTCATTTACATTTGTAGAATTGAACAGTGATTCGAGTGTAGCCAAGGTCCACTGCTGTGAGTTTTTGTAAGAATTAACAATAAAAACATGTGAAAGAAGGTCCGTTCATTTTTCTATTTTGTTAGAACAACGTAGAGTGGAGCCTATATTGATATATTGCTTTTTGCAATATTTTTTGGTATGTTGTTGTAAACAATTAATAGTATACGCTGAATGTCTTCCCTGTTTAGTCTCTAAGGTACCGTTTGGGAAGGGTGGAAAATGGGAGGAAGGAAAAAGTTGAGGGGAAAGTGAGAGGAAAATTTTAAATGATGGTGTTTGGAAAGGGGGAGAGAACATGGGGGAGGAAAATTTGAGAGGAAAAAGTAGGTGGGTCCCACCAAAAAATTTTCCTCCCAAATATGGGAGGAAAATGGAGAGAGATGAGAGGAATTTGAGTGAATTTACCCCACCACCCCTCAAAAAGTTAAAATTAAATCATCATTTGAGAATACCAAGGAGGAAATAGTAATTATACCTATATCCATAAACAAATAAAAAATTGTTTTTAAACTTTTCATTCCCCTACTTTTTGTCCATCCAAACAAAGGAAGGAAAAATTAACTTTCCTCCATTTTCCTTCCCCTCCATTTTCCTTCTCCTCAAATTTTCCTCTCCCTCCCCCCAAATGTTCCCAAACACAGTGTAAAGGTTCATGGTGTCTCTTCAATTAATTACTCTTTTTGAGTAATTGTTACTTGGTCCACATTCCTAAATAGAACAAGAGTACTGATCTTTTGTAGATGTTAGGAGTTTTAGGCATTAACATCAATGCTGATCAGTTGACTGCACCCAGGTTTCATCAGTGTGTAGTATTCTCCTTGTCTTCTGGACTTGACATAGGGGTGCTAAACTAGAGAAGAAAAAAATGTCTTACTGTTGTGACATGCTCATTATCTTCTACAAAAGCTTTAGTTGCATGGTACGCATGAATAAGGCTAGGTTCAAATATGCTAGCAAAATTGGCATTAGGCCTTATTAGTCTATTTGCAAACAATCGATGGAAAAACTCAGTTGCAATTCCTAAGAAGAGATGCAAAGAATGCAGTTGCAATCCCTAAAAAAGAGATGCAAATAATGCAGTTGCAATCCCTAAAAAAGAGATGCAAATAATGCTGATTGCGTAGCCTAAACGATTAAAAAAAAATCGAATCGCGTTTGCAATAGCGGTTTCTCGAAGGCAACAAGAGATGATCAACAACAGTTGAGTCTCAGATTCTCGAAGGCAACAGAAAGAGGAAGGAAGAAGAAGAGCGGATCTCGCTGGGGTGTTGAACACTGGCGCTCAAAGCTATACCCGCAGTACGGATAAGCTCCCAGGAACCAGCAAGTTCAGGAGAACTTCTGGAACGCTCGTAAGTCAATATTTGAGACTTGAACGGGCTTCCTGGACTTAACAGACTCCCTCAACTCTCTTCTTGGTGCATCTTTCAAAGGAGGCCAAGGGGCTCTATTTATAGAGTGGAGTTGAGACTTCACCTCTTCTCCTATCCGATGTGGGACTAAAATACCAATACTCAAAAATAGAGTTTGATATTTTAGATCATCCCACAATCAGCATAGAAGTGTGCCAGTCCACGCCTACCCCCCGAACCCTCCCGTGCATGCACGAGACATCTTGGAGTCCGCGTCCGAGTCCGAGTCCGCACAACAAAAATTAACTTGCATCCTTGTTGGATTTAATCCTTTTTCCTTCTAGGAAAATACTTCCACATGGCACAAACTTGTGCCCCACTACACCTCATGTGCACACCTCAACACAAGCAATACATTATATTGAGATACTCACCATTTGGTGTAGCCGATGTGGGACTATCTTTTCTAGTCCAAAGGCAAAAACACCAACAATCCCCCACATATCTCAATATATGGGTTGAGCGTTCCCCACAGTGATTGTCCATCATGCATTAGGAGAGATGTCGCTACGACTTGAATCTTTCCGCATAGGTTAAATAACAGCATGATACAAGAATGGACTAAGCCTTGAATTCTGCACCATAACTGCAATTCTTCCTACTCACATAGTGACATCAACTGTGCTTCTGCTGCACATTGAAGGCCTTGTGCCAGCCTGGTTTCAGTGTATAATTTTTGGGCGTCTACAAGTTTACCCTCAAGAGACGGCCTGATATCTCTGTCCATACACTATAGGTGAGTTCTATATAAAGAGTCATTGGCATGAAGCATTGCGCTTCTTTGCGGTGCTACGCCGCTATGACATGGCTGACAAAGCCAAGGCATTACCCCTACCTGGGAACCTCATCGTAGTGTCATACTACTGTAGCATGAGGTCTCAAGCCTCTTTGTAGTGCCAAACTACCCAGCATGAAGCCTTGCGCTCCCTTGTGGTGTTACGCCACTATGACATGGCTTGCAAAGCCGAGGCTTTACCCCTACCTGGGTACCTCATCGTGGTGTCATGCCACTGTAACATGAGGACACCGGCCTCTTTGTAGTGCTGCCTACATCTCTTTATTACGATTATGCAACATTAGGCTACCTGCCTATATGCGGTGCTACGCCGCCTGTAACTTGGCTAACAAAGCCGAGGCATTACCCCTACCTGGGAACCTCATGGTGGAGTCACCCCACTGTAGCATGGAGTTGTAACACTCCTTTGTGGTTGTTGCGCCACCATGCTTCCTGTAAAGCATAACAGACCTTCACTCAGTCTGAGAACTCATTAAGGCATTATGCCATCCTTCTCACAGGATCAATTTTCCGTAGAAAATTCATAGTAGACAACAGTGGTTCTGGGTCCGAAACCCTTACATGTTCTGCAGAACAAGTGCCCACTGTTAACTAATATTTTTCCAGTCAATAGTCCTCCCTTGAATCAAAAAATTAGATATCTGGTAGATTTCTCTTTGAACCAATAACATAAAATTTATTGATAGGATTATAATGACACAATATTAGAATGCCTTCAAGCCCATCTTCCTTGCTGTGTCCTCGACCAGCTGACGCTTGAGACCCTTCGTGAACGGATCCGCCAGGTTTTCCTGACTCCGAACATCGATCACTGCAATGACGCCCCTTTTTATGAGATCGTTCACTGCTCTGTGCTTCAACCGCACAGTCCTCTTCTTCCCGTTGAAGAGTTCATTTGATGCCACTGCTGCTGCCGCCTGGTTGTCACAGTATATCGGAATCGTCGGTATCTGAGCCCCAACCATTGGAAGGTCATACATGAGCTTCCGAAGCCACTCTGCTTCATCTGCTGCAGCGTCCAATGCAAAGAATTCAGATTCCATGGAGGAGCGAGATAACATAGTCTGCTTCTTCGACTTCCACGATATAGCAGCTCCACCCATGGCGAACACATATCCACCTGTGGAATATTCGCTCTCCACCTCTGAACACCAGCTAGCATCACTGAAGCCTTCCACTACTGACGGATCTCCGCTGTAGTATAGTGCATATGTCTGAGTCTTCTTGAGATATCTCATAACACGCTTCACAGCTTTCCAATGCTTTACGCCTGGATTGCTCGTAAATCGACTCAACATTCCCACTGCAAAGGCTATGTCAGGCCTTGTGGCAGTAGAAGCGTACATCAAACTTCCGATGACGCTAGCGTACTCCAACTGCCTGACGCTCTCCTTCGAATTTGGCTCCAGTTTCAGATCACTCCTGTACGGTGTATCAATAATAGGAAGATCTTGATACCCGTAGCGAGAGAGCATCTTCTCAATGTAATGAGACTGTGACAGCGCTATTCCAGTGCCTGTCCGGATGATCTTGAGCCCCAAGATTACGTCGGCATCCCCCAAGTCCTTCATACTGAACTTGGTCGAGAGGAATTTCTTTGTCTCTGTGACGCAGCTTAAATCCGTACCTAGGATTAGCATGTCGTCCACGTATAGACAAACGATTACTCCTCTTCCGTCAGCAAACTTCGTATAGACACACTTGTCTGTTTCACTGACCCTGTAGCCATTTGACCTTATCACCTTGTCAAACTTCTCATGCCACATTTTGGGAGCTTGCTTCAAACCATACAGAGACTTCATCAACTTGCAGACTTTGTCTTCCAGACCTCTGACGATAAAACCTTCTGGTTGTTGCATGTAGATCTCTTCGGTCAGCTCGCCATTAAGGAATACCGTTTTCACATCCATCTGATGTATCACCAGCTTGTGTATTGCTGCTAAAGCAATTAACAATCTGATAGTTGTCATCCGAGCTACTGGAGCATAAGTGTCAAAGTAGTCGATCCCCTGCTTCTGAGCAAACCCCTTGGCCACTAGCCTGGCCTTGAACTTGTCAATGGTTCCATCTGCTTTCATCTTCTTCTTGAAGATCCATTTGCATCCGATGGGTCTTGCTCCTTCTGGTAGGTCGACCAATACCCATGTGTTATTGGAGGTGATTGAGTCAATCTCGTTGTCAATCGCCTCCTTCCAGAATATAGCATCTCTGGTCTTCATCGCCTCATCATAGGTAAGCGGATCTGCTTCCACATGATAGGTGACGAAGTCATCTCCGAAGTCTTTCGGCCTCCTCGCTCGCTTAGTTGACGGCTCAGCGAGTTCTGGTTCAGCTGGTGTCTCCTCGACAACAACTCCATCTTGGACTACTGGTTCGATAAAGATCTCTGTCTGCTCCGCACCCTCATTATTCTCCGGAATGTCCGCGAGAACAATGTTCTTGTGCCTTGCAAACTTTTCTTCAAAATATTCAGCATTGCGAGATTCGATGATATGATTTGACTCGATATCAAGGAATCTCCGAGCATCACTCTTCTCGGCATACCCCAGGAAGATCGCCGTAGTAGTCCTTGTCCCCAGCTTCTGAATCTTTAGATCCGGGAGCTTCACATAAGCCAGGCACCCCCACACTCGAATGACATTCAGGTTGGGTCTGACTTTGAACCAGAGTTCATGAGGAGTTATGTTGGAAGTTGCATACGGCACTCTGTTCAGAATGAAAGTGGCCGTTAATGCAGCTTCTCCCCAATAGCACTTTGGAAGACCCGCAGTCAACAGCATAGAATTCATCATCTCTGTCAACGTTCTGTTCTTCCTTTCTGCTACTCCGTTGGATTGTGGAGAATACGGAGCCGTCGTCTCGTTGATGATTCCATGTTCTTTGCAGAATGATGAGAATTCATGAGACCTATATTCCCCACCTCGATCACTCCTCAGCCTCTTGAGTTGTTGTCCAGTTTGCCGTTCAGCCTCGGCCCTGAACTCCTTGAACTTCTCGAATGCTTCGTCTTTAGATTTGAGTAAATAGACGAAGGCATACTTGGAGAAGTCATCGATGAAAGTAATGAAATACTTCATCCCGGCCTTTGTAGAGAATTGTTTGAAGTCACAGATATCTGAGTGAACCAACTCCAGAAGATCTGTGCTTCGATGGACCCTGTGGAAGGGTTTCCTAGTGATCTTCGTCTGAGCACATATCTCACATTTCTCTACCTTACCCCCACACTTGGAGATAAGTCCTAGACTAGACATTTTGTTTATTCGCTTACAATGAACATGTCCTAGTCTATTATGCCACAACTCAAGAGAGTAATTCAAACTAGTGATAGCATTGACATTATTATGCTGGGTTACAACAAGCTGAATTTTGTACATTCCTTCAGTCTGAAAAGCTTTTCCGAAGAAAGTACCCTTCTTGGACATCACCATTTGGCCAGCATTGATGTCCATCCTCAAGCCTGCGTTGCAGAGCAGGCTCCCAGAGATCAGGTTCTTTGCGATTGCAGGAACATGCTTCACACCTTGAAGCGTCAGAATGTTCCCCGATGTAAGCTTCAGCTCCACCGTCCCGATCCCCAGTACTTCAGCTTGTGCCTGGTTCGCCATCATGACTTTCTCGGAAGTAGGCTCATAGGAGACGAACCAGTCCTTGTCTGAACAGACATGACATGTCGTGCCAGTGTCTATCCACCAGTCCAAGTCTGCCCCCACAGTTGCAACCTGTGCTATCATGGCAACCTGATTAGTAACCAAAGAAACCTTGTTAGGCTCACCTTGCTCTTTGGGCTTGGACTTGCATTCACTTTTATAGTGACCCTTCTTGCCACAGTTGAAGCAAGTCACATGGGACTTGGACTTCTGTTGCTTGAATCCTGGACCCTTCACTTTCAGATTCGAGAAGTCCTTCTTGTGGTGAGAAGCTGCCTGCTTCCCTTTGTTCTCTCTGGTGGCTTGAACCAGATTCGCCGTTGCTAGTTGCTTGGACAGGGTGTCCAACTTCTGTTGAGAGCGCATCTCGTCCTCAACATGAATCTCGCTGAGGAGATTATCCAGGCTAATCTCCATCTTCTTCCTATGCATCCTTGCATAGATGTTGCTCCATCCTGGAGGAAGTTTTGCCACGATCCCTCCAACGACGAACTTGTCGACGAGGGGCATGCTATCGTCCTCCAGTTTCTGGCACAGCTTCAGGAACTCTTTCACTTGGGGCAGCATGGTCTTCTCGTCTTCAAAGACCCATTTGTGGTATTTTTCAACCATGAACATCTTCGACCGGGCCTCGTCGTCGTCATACAGCTTCCCCACGGACTCCCAGATCTCTTTGGCAGAAGTCCTCTTTGTGTAGGACTCGGCCAGAGAGTCTTCCATGGAATTCAGGATCAGCAGCCTGCATATGCTGTTATCCTTTTTCCACTTCGTCTGCTTGCTCGTAGCAGCGGCCAGAACAGCAGCAGATCCTGTTGATGGAACGATTGGTTCTTCCTCATCCAACACGTGATCAACATCCACGAGTTGAAGGTTCAGAGTCACCTTTCGCTTCCAGATCTGGAAGTGTTCGCCGTCGAATTTCTCCAACTTGTTAAAGCCGGTATCGACAAGCGAAGCACGAGTGTTTTCCATCGAATCGTATAGCTTTGAGATTGTTAGTCTATTTGCAAACAATCGATGGAAAAACTCAGTTGCAATCCCTAAGAAGAGATGCAAAGAATGCAGTTGCAATCCCTAAAAAAGAGATGCAAATAATGCAGTTGCAATCCCTAAAAAAGAGATGCAAATAATGCTGATTGCGTAGCCTAAACGATTAAAAAAAATCGAATCGCGTTTGCAATAGCGGTTTCTCGAAGGCAACAAGAGATGATCAACAACAGTTGAGTCTCAGATTCTCGAAGGCAACAGAAAGAGGAAGGAAGAAGAAGAGCGGATCTCGCTGGGGTGTTGAACACTGGCGCTCAAAGCTATACCCGCAGTACGGATAAGCTCCCAGGAACCAGCAAGTTCAGGAGAACTTCTGGAACGCTCGTAAGTCAATATTTGAGACTTGAACGGGCTTCCTGGACTTAACAGACTCCCTCAACTCTCTTCTTGGTGCATCTTTCAAAGGAGGCCAAGGGGCTCTATTTATAGAGTGGAGTTGAGACTTCACCTCTTCTCCTATCCGATGTGGGACTAAAATACCAATACTCAAAAATAGAGTTTGATATTTTAGATCATCCCACAATCAGCATAGAAGTGTGCCAGTCCACGCCTACCCCCCGAACCCTCCCGTGCATGCACGAGACATCTTGGAGTCCGCGTCCGAGTCCGAGTCCGCACAACAAAAATTAACTTGCATCCTTGTTGGATTTAATCCTTTTTCCTTCTAGGAAAATACTTCCACATGGCACAAACTTGTGCCCCACTACACCTCATGTGCACACCTCAACACAAGCAATGCATTATATTGAGATACTCACCATTTGGTGTAGCCGATGTGGGACTATTTTTTCTAGTCCAAAGGCAAAAAACACCAACAGGCCTTGCTCAAATCGAGTCCATGGGAAGTCAGACAGTAAAGGGACTGCTTTGTAGGGGTGAGCGTCGGTATAATCGGTCGGTATTTGGTCAAATTTTTCGGTATTTTTTAAAATTGGTATTTAAAAAATCAATACCAATATTGTACCATTTAGAATCGGTTTTTTCGGTTACGGTTAAATCGGTATTCGGTCGGTTTTTGTTCGGTATCGATATTTTACCAATTAACATTTGATCAATCAACACACTTAATATTGTAGAACCTCTTAACCTATAATATTTTTTTTTAACTTTTTTGGAAGCATTAAATTTCAAAACTAATCCTCTACCAACCAAACAATTAATTAAAATTATTAAAACAATATGTAACAAGTTACAAACACCTAAAAATAAGCTTAAAAGATCAAACGCGGTCACTAAGTTTAATCTTTAGTATAAGTTTAAGTAACCAAAATTCAATTCAAAATTTTATGAAAACAAAAAAACATACCCTCAAAAGATCAAAAACTCAATTCTTAGCGTTCTTAACATAACTTCAACTCCACTAAAATTTATTCAAAGTTCTAAGAAACTGATTAAGATAAAGATAAAAATGAAAATAAGTTGTATAAAATTAATCACGAACAACATTCTAAAATAAAGTGTGTGTGTGTGTGTATATATATATATATATATATATATATTCTTATATATATATATATATATATATATATATATATATATATATATATATATATTCTTATATATATATACACACACACACACACTTTATTTTAGTATATATATATATATATTCTTATATATATATATATATATATATATATATATATATATATATATATATATATATATATATATATCTCGGTTCGGTTCGGTATTTTCGATATGGTACTAATCTCAAACCGTTACCATTACCGTTATACCATATTTTAGTCGGTTCGGCAATTCGGTATCGGTACATAATTTCGGTTCGATTTTTCGAAATATTTTTAATCGATATTCGGTTGATTTTTCGGTATCGGTCGGTATTTACTCACCCCTACTGCATTGGCATGCTAACTAGGAAAGTATTGTAGTACTCTCTTTGTATATTTTAGAACTTTTACTAATTAACTCTTAGAACATGAATTTTTTGCTTTTTTGCTTTGGCTAAATTGCGTCTGAATACCCTGAACTTTCAACCATTTGCAACTAAATACTCTGAACTTTTAAGCTATTAGCAAGTTGCCAAACAGTGTTAATTTGGTTCTGAGAAGTAACATAACCCCAAATATAATAGAAAAATGGTACAGCTGTCCATTCATTTCAAAAGAAAATATAAAAATGGTACAGCTGTCCATTCATTTCAAAAAAAAAAAAAAACCGAAAATGGAAGATTTTCCTCCCCAAAGTTTGTAATCGAAAGAAGATCTGAAGTTTCCCTTGCCTAGTTCCGTGAAGTCTTCTCTCCTGTTTTCCTTCATCTCTATTAAAAAAGGGATATGTATATTTCTTTGTTTGGTTTGGATTTCTTTCCATTTTTTTTTTGTTTTGTAGATATAGTTGCTTTTGTTTTTAGGGTTATATATAAAAGAGATAATATTAGAGGATATTTCAAATAATTTGTTGCTTTTGGGATAAATTGGTTAAAAAAATTAATTGAAGGGGAAAAAAAATTCTAGTGTTTACCTTTCACCTCACCTAGCCTCCCACCACCCCGCCACCCCCAATTCTAAGGCCTCGTTTGGTTTGCGGAATCTCCGGGTTGGAAAATGAAAGTGATTACTTTCCTATGTTTGGGTGCCAAAGGAATTGAGGAGGAAAGGAAAGTGATTCCCAATGGAAGGAAAATTAGGGGGGAAAGTGATTCCATCCATCCAAGCAAGGAATCACTTTCCCACATTGAAGTAATCACTTTTCTTTCCAAATTCCTTGACATTTCCAAACATCGGAAAGAAAAATCAATGGAAAATAGAATTTTCCAAAGGAAAGGAAATGACGAGGAATTGATTTCCTTTTCCTTCCATTCCGCGAACCAAACGGGGCCTAAAAGTAATGAATGAAAAAACATAAGAGGTATAATAGGAAGACTACATGAGGGCAAACTGGTCATAGAGAAGATGCATGTAAAAATCATTTTTAGAAAAGAAAAAAAAAATGTCAACCCCTTGATGGAAGCTAGCAACTTCCTAAGAGCGTGAAAGTTTAGGATATTTAGTTGCTAATAAATAAACTTCAGGATATTTAGTTGCAAAAGTTTGGAAATTCAGGATATTTAGTTACAATTTAGCCTTTTGCCTTTGGTAATGATATAGGTGGCTGGAAAGAACCCATCAAGGGTTTTAGTACAAAAATAGTTTGGTTCACGGATTTAAGGAACCAAGAAAGAAAAGTTGTTCCTTTCCTTTGTTTGGTAGCCACAAACTTGGAAATCAATTTCCTGACAAGGAAAAAAATTGGTGGAAATATGGTTCCACTCAAGATCCATGGAATTGATTTTCCCTCCTTCTTTTCCAACATTTATTATAAAAGTTATGACAAAAGTAACCATGTGTCATTACTTATTTTACCATTAATGTTATTTTTTATAATATTATTTTTATTTTAAAAGGTAATGATATTATTGGAATACTGTTATTTGCTTTCCTTTCCTAGGTGGCTTCCTTGTTTTACCAAACAATGGAAATGAAATGTGACATGAATCTTACTTTTCCATTTCCATGAAAAATACAAGAAAATTCATTTCCTTTCCGTGAACCAAACGAGGGGGAACACTAGAAAACAATTACATGCATTCCAAAAGGGTAACCATCAATCGACACACATGACGCTCATAGTTTATTTAAACAATAGAATTGCGTTATAATGGAATCATCTTAAATCATATGAATTTGCCTGTAAAGTTGGAAGAGATGTGAGATAGTATATACCATTTGTGGAAAAATTTATGAAATGTCCAAAAAAACGAAAAAGTTTTATAAAAAATCCACCGCACAATAACATTTCATTGCGTGTCCAGAATTAGCAAAAAATATATAAAGAGGGTTCCGAATGACCTTTTTGTCTTTCCTTCTAATTTATTGAAAACACCCGCGAAACTACTCTTAAAAAAAAAAACGTTTCGATACTTCATCTTCTTCCATACGCTGCTCATTTTTGTATGTTTTCTCCTCAAAAATCTTCAAAAACTCATCGAAAAATTTCGGAAAGACCGAGACAAACGACAAAAGTGCTAAAACGGAGTCCAAACATCATTTTTTTGCGATTCTAAAATTTCGGAAGGTCGACGTAATCTCAGGCTCCTCGAAGATACGCTCATTTTGGGACAAATCGGACCTCGTTTCGACCTTCCAGTCAAAAGTTATGGCCCTCCAAAATTTCAACTGACCATAAAATGCAGGAGAATGACCATTCTTCGTGTTAGAATACGAAGAATGTTAATTTCGCATGAGGGTGGCCATTCTTCGTGTTAGTAACACGGAGAATGGCATTCTCCGTCTTAATTTACACGGAGACTCTATGTTAGCAATACGGAGAATGACATTCTCCGTCTTAATTTACACGGAGAATGGCCATTCTCCGTGTAATTTAAGACGGGGAATGGTCATTCCAGTGTTAAAACGAGAAGAATGGTCATTCTTCGTGTTAATTTACACGGAGAATGGCCATTCCCAGTGTTAAAACGTAGGAGAATGACCATTCTTCGTGTCATTTAACACGGAAAACGACCATTCTCCGTGCTAAATTACACGGAGAATGACCATTCTCCGTACTAAATTATACGGATAATGTCCATTCTCCGTGTTAAATGACACGAAAAATGATCATTCAAATGTTAAAACACAGGAGAATGCCATTCTCCGTGTTAGAAACACGGAGAATGCCATTCTCCGTGTTAATTTACACGGAGAATGACATTCTCCTTGTTAAAATGCAGGAGAATGACTATTCTTCGTGTTATATCGACGGAGAACAGTTGACAGAAACCTAATTTTTTATTTTTTTATTTTGTGGAAAGAAATTTGACATGAATAAAGATTGAAGAGTTTTCGTTTTTCTTTCAAAACGATGCTAACTCTTATGGAAAAGAAAAAGAAGATCTTCTCTCCATAATTGACCTAATTGTCGAAAAAGAAGAAGAAGAAGAAAAAGAAGAGCGATGATCGGAGTTCGATTGGAAAAAAAGCACGGTGAACTACGAACGATCTTTGCGATCTCTGCTGAAGATGAGAGCAATGAGATTCAGATCTCTCGTGAAGAAGAAGAAGAAGAAGAAGAGAATCGCAATCCAAATCTGAGTTTGTGCGGAGAGGTAGTTATGGTATTAATTTTGTAAGTACAGAACATCTTAAGGGAATCTTGGAATAGTTAACGTGGAAATATATAATTCTGGGCATTTTATAAAATCCATCATGCGAGTAGATTTTTCATAAAAAACAACCCGAAATTGAATTTCTCAGCAATTTTCAGTTTAAATTACGCAAAACACCTAAAATAAAGGAGATGTAATTTGTAAGATTACAATTGCTACAGTTCCCTTAAATTTTATAAATGGTATCTAAGAAGGCTAATCTAAAAGTCTAATGAAGATGCCGTGGAAGTCCATTTTGAAATTGTCAGATTTCCAGATACTTAATTTGTAGTTTTAATCTTTAAGGTTTATTGTTCTTCTAGACTCCTTTTCGTAAAATTCTCAATATTATATACTTTATTTGCCAAATATATTTTGTATTTGAAAACCTTTAACGCCATCACTATCCCGCCCAAGCTCATCTAGGCCCACAGGCATAGGTCCTTTGAAGGCTACTCGCGCCGTTTTTGTCCTTCACAGCATTGTAAGGGTGTGATGAGCCTTGTCAGAAATTTTCCAAGGTACTATGTTTGAAAGAAAGCCCATGAACTAATGTTCTCTACTGATTTTTGCACTTGAATCTGAAAAAAATTGTCGCACAATCGCCTGAAAAAGTAAACCTTTTCTTATTTGAATTTTGAAATTTTTAATTGTTTTCAATGATGATTGAAGATATGTTAAATTACTGGAATAATGTTTCATATTACTATTCAAGAGGTTTAAGTTAGATTTGTTGTGAAAATAAGAAAGAAGAAATTGGTAGTTTAAACCTTACACCGCCTCTGGAAATAGATGTAATAGCATAGTTAATCTATGGTTAAAGTATTGGTGTTAATCATCTCAATGTCCTTGCTGTTTGGTAGGGGTGGATACGAGTCGGACCGGACCCAAATTTTATGGACCCGAACCGGATACGTTAATTGGCGGGGCGGGACGGGACGGATCCAAAAAATATTGGAACCGGAACGGGCTCGACCCGTTCGAAACGGGTCCGAACCGGACCGACCCGCGGGTCCAAATGGGTCCAAAAAAGTTAAAAAATTTGCTAGAATAGTAAACTTTTACATATGTTATATTATCTATAAGAACAAAACAAGTCTTATGTCTTCCCAATTTTTTTGTTTACTAAACAATAACTTGTTATATTATCTATAAACTATAGTAGCAAAAAATTCCAAAATTAATAAAAAAAAACTCCTAAAAACGGTCGGTCCGGGGCTCCTTTTATTTTGAAAATAGGACCCGTCCCGTCCCGTTAGTGTCACACGACCCGGCCCGACCCGTCCTGTTTAAATTTCAAATTTTAAGAACCGGCTTGTTTGGACATTTTACGGATCGGGCCGGATCGAAATTGCGGGTCTTGGAACCGTATGCCCACTCCTACTGTTTGGCATATATTTGTTTGCACTTGTTCTTTTACAACATTTTTGGTAGTGCAAAATCTTAGGGTCAAAGTGTCCTACATTTTGCTAGCATTGGAAATGAATTTGGATTTATGTTCTAAAGGCAAGTATTTGGAATGCTTGCCCTCGTATATGAGAGTGCACTTTCTTTGGAGAGGCAAGTATATATAATATATGGCTTAACTGCACTTTGATACCCTCAACTATTCCCGTTTTTCAACTTAATATCCTAAACTTTTTTACTCAACAACTCGATACCCTCAACTATTTTAGTTTTTCTACTTAATACCTAAAACCCAAAATATCCCCAAACTACCCCTGGCTTCCTCTTTCTCTCTCCCCATGCCCCCCTCCCTCTCCGGCGATGCCACCCCCCTTCCTCTCCGGTGGAGGCGGAAAAGGGTGGGTGGCCGGAGCTGGGAGAGAGGGGGCATCGCCGGAGAGGGAGGGGAGATGGCTGCTGTTGGGGGCTGAAGGGGGGGCACCGGAAGGGGGCGGGGGTTGCTGCGGGCGGGGCGGAGGGGTGGGACGGAGGCGGCTGGCCAGAGGGGGGGGCTGGGGCCGGGGGGGAAGGGTTTGTGGCCGAAAGGGGGAGCGGGGTGGGGGTGGGAGGGGGAGGGGTTGGAGCCGAAGGGGAGAGCGGGGATGGGGGGGGGGGGAGGGTTTGGGGGTAGTTTTGAATTTTAGACAGGGACATTATTGTCCAAATAAAATTCAGGATATCAACTTGAAAAAAAAATAGTTGAGGTTGTAAGTTGAAAAACATAAATAGTTGAGGGTATCAAAGTACAATTAAAGCATATATATATATATATATATATATATATATATATATATATATATATATATATATATATATATATATATATATAAGATGTAATTTCTTCTTTCATCTACAAAATCAAACCATCAGCTCTTTATTAGCTTGCTATATATGGATAGATGTACTATTTTAGTATGATAGTCAAGGGACTAATTAATTAATGTCTACAAATATTTTTAATCTGGAAATTGCTGAAAAATTCAATTTCGGGGTTGGTTTTTATGAAAAATCCACCCGCAGGATAGGTTTTATGAAATGCCCAGAATTATATATTTCTACGTTAAGTATTCCAAGATTTCCTTTAGATGCTCTGTATTTACAAAATTAATACCATAACTACCCCTCCGCACAAACTCAGATTTAGATTGCGATTCTCGTCTTCTTCTTCTTCTTCACGAGTGATCTGAATTCCATTGCTCTCATCTTCAGCAGAGATCGCAAAGATCGTTCGTAGTTCACCGTGCTTTTTTTTTCAGTCGAACTTCGATCATCGCTCATCTCTTCTTCTTATTATTATTATTCTTCTTCTTCTTCTTCTTCTTCTTTTCCGACAATTAGGTCAATTATGGAGAGAAGATCTTTTTCTTCTTTTCTATAAGAGTTAGCATCGTTTTGAAAGAAGAACAAAAACTCTTGAATCTTTATTGATGTCAAATTTCTTTCCACAAAATAAAAAAATAAAAAATAAGGTTTCTGTCAACTGTTTTTCGTCGATATCACACGAAGAATAGTCATTCTCCTGCATTTTAACAAGGAGAATGCCATTCTCCGTGTTGAATGCCATTCTCCGTGTTACTAACACGGAGAATGACCATTCTCCTGTGTTTTAACATTTGAATGACCATTCTCTGTGTCATTTAACACGGATAATGTCATCCTCCATGTAATTTAGCATGAAGAATGGTCATTCTCCGTGTAATTTAGAACGGAGAATGCCATTCTCCGTACTAAATTACACGGAGAATGGTCATTCTCGTACATTTTAACACTGGAAATGACCATTATCCGTGCAAATTAACACGGAGAATGCTATTCTCCGTTTTATTTAACACGGAGAATGCCATTCTCCGTTTTATTTAACACGGAGAATGACATTCTTCGTGTTTCTAACACGGAGGATGGTCATTCTTCTACGTTTTAACACTGGAATAACCATTCTCCGTGCTAAATTATACGTAGAATGACCATTCTCCGTTTTATTTAACACGGAGAATGACATTCTCCGTGTTTCTAACACGAAGAATAGTCATTCTCCTGCGTTTTAACACTGTAATGACCATTCTCCGTGCTACACGGAGAATGGCCATTCTTCGTGCAAAATAAGACGAAGAATGGTCATTCTTCGTGTAAATTAAGACGGAGAATGCCATTCTCCGTGCTACTAACACAGAGAATGGCCATTCTCCGTGTAAATTAAGACGAAGAATGGTCACCCTCATGCGAAATTAACATTTTTGTGTTCTAACACGAAGAATGACCATTCTTCTGCATTTTATGGTCAGTTGAAATTTTGGAGGGCCATAACTTTTGACTGGGAGGTCGAAACGAGGTCCAGTTTGTCGCAAAATGAGCGTATCTTCGAGGAGCCTGAGATTAATAGCTTCTTTGTTAGACGGCCTTTCGAAATTTTAGAATCGCAAAAAAATGATATTTGGACCTTTGTTTTAGCACTTTTGCCGTTAGTCTCGGTCTTTCCGAAATTTTTCGACGAGTTTTGAGGAGAAAACCTATATTCGAAAGTAAGCAGCGTATGAAAGAAGATGAAGTATCGAAACATTTTTTTAAGAGTAGTTTCGTCGGTGTTTTTAATAAATTAGAAGGAAGGGCAAAACGGTCATTCGGAACCATCTTTATATATTTTTTCCTAATTCTGGGCACGCGATGAAATGTTATTGCGCAGTAGGTTCTTCATAAATCTTTTTCGTTTGCATTTCATAAATTTTCCCTATTTTATCTCTGTATTTTTATCTGCTTTATGTTGATAATAATCACAGCAACACAACGTCAATAGACCCTTTAGTTAACATAATTGTGGCCTTTTATCATTATTAAATTAATTAAAAATGACTAGCAAAGTTGGTGATTTGTTATTCATTGGTATTTGTCCTTAATGGGATGCGGACGGTCTGCTATTAGGCAAAGCTTGATATTGATTTCTTTTCCTTACTTACTTGATTGACATTTTTTCTTCCAAAAGGCATGGAAAAAAAGGGACATGATTAGCCCTCTATTCATATTACCAAAGAGGGGTTATTTGCTATAGCATGCTTAGATATTTTTATTGTTGTTAATATCCATAACCTAGATGAAAATATTGTATGTGGAGATTTTGATGACTTGAACACAACAAACTAGTAAAGATTTTGAATTTGATTTTTTTTCATTCATACTCTTATTAGCATGTCATCTATAATCAGTGGGCAGTAGTATACTGTTAGAATTTGATTTTTTTTTTCATTCATACTCTTATTAGCATGTCATCTATAATTAGTGGGCAGTAGTACACTGTTACATTATTGTCACTCCCCGTTCCCAGAATGCGTATTTTTATACATGTGCAACTCATATATATTTATTTAATATTTATCATGTATTATCCTGTATTTAAATTTCTTTAATTTTATGTTAATTAATTATCTGTATTTTATTTCCTGTAATTTTATTCCTGTATTTTATTTTCTGCTTTTAACCTCTCTGCTTTGCTTTCGGGTTGGCCTTGGATGGATCCGAATAAACCCGACCCAACAAACCCCCACCTACCACCACCCCTTCCATTTAAAGCCCCCATCTCCATTCTCTCTCCTCATAACTCTCCTTCACCAATTACTTCTTCTCCTTCCTCATCACTCTCTTCCACCTACCAGGAGAAGGCAAGTACATCTTGCTTCTCCTTCACCCATTTTTATGGATCATTTGTCTTCTTCTTGTGATTCTAAGAGAGTTTAGTACTTAGCATTTTTGATTTCCTTGGCTCGTTTCTTACAGATCTAGGTTGTTGTGTTTTCGGTTGTCCATGGGTTTTGATCTCCCAACCTGGCATGTTTTCGAAAATGGATAGTTTCATGTGGCAGAGCTTCTCATTCCACACCATTCTGAACCATGGGAACCTCATTTCTGGCTTGGAACGAAGGCTCCCTAAGATTGGAGTTCGGGAGATTTAGTCACGCTCACGTTCTTACGTGCCAGCGTGGATTTTTAGTCATGCACACGTCTTTACGTGTTAGCGTGGATTTTGAGTTACGCACACGTCTTTGCGTGCGTGCGTGAATTTCTTATCACGCTTTTTCACGCTCATACGCTCACGGTTTGCGTGCGTGAGTTACTTTTCACGCTCACGCTGTGCGTGCGTGAGTTACTTTTCACGCTCACGTTATGAGTGCGTGAATTACTTTTCACGCTCACGCTGTGCGTGCGTGAATTACCCTTCACGCTCACGCTGTGCGTGCCAACGTGAACCACTTTTCACGCTCACGCTGTTTATACGCTCACTCCTACCTACTTAACTCGGCGTACCCTTTTTACGCGTACGATTCTTGCGTGACTTGTTGGCCTTAGCATAGACTTGTTGACATGACTTGTTGGCCTTAGCATAGACTTGTTGGCATGACTTCCTGACCTGGGTGTTTCTATTTGTTCTCTAATTTATTTATTTAATGGTAGCATGATAATTTTTCTATTATATCCTTATGCCTTTCACATGAACTCGATAATCTTAGCATGTTAATGTTTTTAATATATATGGTTGTGTAGAACGTGCCCTGTGTCTTGATTGGTTTATGGATACCCAGTGAGACTGGAACTTAACCCTGAGAGTTATAGACTCGACCCTATTTAATACAAATTGACCTTCATGCCTTGTCACCATTGATAATAATGGTTATCTTGACTAAAATTGATCATGCGTTCCTAGTTGGAGCTAAGAGACTGGCTAGTCGTCTTATTGAATTAAATGAATGAGACACGTTCATGTTATGAACTATTGTAATCGATTAGCCGATCCCGAATATTGACATACAGGCATGTGCAGGCTTTAATTTATTTATTTATTTTTGTACAAAGCAGCATGTGTACTTTATGGTCAAGGCATGATTACTCCGTGGTTAGATTTGATTGTTGCATTACGCTATGTAAGACCTACAACCTAGCCGCACGGGTATCGTTGTAGAGTTGCGCATATCGTACCCCGTACGAAAGTACTCATTTGAATGACCATGATCCACGGCATGGGATTTCACTCAACGTAGAAACTATTAAGTTAAATAAAATAATGATTACATGGAGAGAATGGATCCCCGAGTTCTTACATGGCAGCCCTCTTGGGACTAGTAGTGCCCGACAGGCCGGCTGGTCCCCACAGATACTGCAAATCTGCCACACGGGCAGGGAGCGATATCTGGTTATATTATTGTATATTGTATATTGATGACGGGCGCCCCGCTGGGACTCGTCTAATTCATGATTGACGCAATTGATTGACTGGATAGACTAGCCTTGCTCGCACATAGTAAGAACTGAAGAATCCCTATTTGCATAATTTCAAGATAACTTGGGACTCACAATAGCAAGCCGTAGGAGTTGATTGGCCGTTCAAAATGATTTGTTTGTGTACTGTACCTACTCTGTTGCCTAACTGAGATGATCAGAATGTCAGGACATGACGGGCCAACTTCTGTCCTTGTTTGGTTGGGAGGTTGGTTCGAAGTGTCGTGATGTTATGTGAATCCTAGTGGAAAGCAGAGATCTATTATTATATTCACTTACTTACTGGTTTAATCCTTCATATCGTGCTTCCTTGTGGTACTTGCTATTAGAGGTCTAACCTCTCTGGTTTTTCATGGCCAGATTTAGAGCCGGTTCCCGAGGACTCAGCTTACTTCCACCTCTAAGATGGTCAATACTAGGGAAATGATCGCAGGAGGACTCGAGTGGGTTCCTTACTTCACCGCTCGTTTTGTTATTTACTTTACATTTTGCCGCTTGGCACCGATATGTTAGTCGGATAGTCTTGCACTTGCTTTTACATAATTGTAATTAAGTCAGACTGCAGCTGATAACAATTATATATATGTTACTATATCATCTGGCTATGTTTTGTAAAGCCAGATCTCAAGGACATTTTGATTAAGCGTTTGGGACGCCTTACTGCTTTATCTTACATGTTCTCTATTTTCGCTTCTTGTTTGAACGATTGAGACAATAGATGTGAAGTGACCATAGTAAGACTTTTATGTAGTATGCACCCCCTCGTCTGGTTAGACAGCATTGATCGTATTATACGGTATTCATCTACCCGTAATACGTAGCTGGCTGAGTCATTCCCCCGCTCTCCAGTATTATGGTTCTGGGGCGTGACAAGGTTTTAGTGGTGGCCCATGCAGGTCTGATTTCAGACTTGTGGGGTATTTTGATTTATAGGATGTCTCAATCACACGTGTCCCCCCTTGATCTCATGATTCGTTGTTCTCAACCCTTGCTTGACATTCCGGTATCCTTTGACTTCATTGATCCTTCATGTCCGGTTGTTTGATTGTTCTCTTGTCCCTTTTCTTAGGGGCACTTCGTCCGTATCGGTCAGAGCTGGGCAGCAACAACAAGGGCAACATGGGCAACATGACCAGGTTGGTCAGCAACAAGGGCCAGTCTCACCTCAGGAGACTATCCAAGAAGAAGTGATAGTAGAACCAGCAGCTGAACCGCAGTATCCGGAAGTTCCAACACCACCCATAGTTCCACCTACCCCTGTGGAAGTGGACACACCATCCCTTCTGGAAATCATGAGAGGAATGATGGCTACTCAGCAACATCAGATGTTGGCTCAGCAGCGCATGCACACTCAGCTACAAGAGCAGAATGTGTTGCTCAACCAAGGATTGCGGATGGCTTTGGAAAGAGGAATGAGGACTGATTCAGGAGCATCAGCCAGGTTTTGCAAGTACAACCCCCGCCGTTTCGAGGGCACGGAGGATGCCATCTCAGCAGATGCATGGCTTAAGGATATTGAGGCTATTCTGACAGCAGCTAAGGTACCGGCAGAAGAACGTGTGGATCTAGTGAAGTTGTTACTTCAGGATCTCGCACGTGATTGGTGGGAATCAGAGGAAGTGGGCATCAGATGTCCTGTGGCTTGGGACGATTTAACTGCAAGATTCAAGACCAAGTACTATGGAGTTGTGGCACGGTTTGAGCTACAACAGAAGTTTATCAACCTCAGGCAGGCCGGCAAGACTGTAGATGCTTATGCAGCAGAGTTTTGCAGATTGAGTAGGTTCGCCCCAGAGATGGTAGCAACAGAGAGCCAGAGGGCTATGAGGTTCCAATATAGGACTTAGATGTAGTCCTAGGAGTACACTTTTGTTTAAGCTGGGTCCTTAGTGCCAATGGAGCGAGTGGTAATGCGTTGACTCCGTTGACCGGCTGACGACGGTTATCGGTTCTCTGAAGGTGTTGATTGCTCTGGGTGCTGGAGCTTGCTGAGAGGAGGAATACGTTGAGTGTCTAGAACTGCCTCTCCGGTGATTCTCTGTTGTGGATTCTCTCTGTGTTGTGAGTCTCCTTTTTATGTGAAGGAGATGATCCTTCTATTTATAGTTTTGCAGGCTGGCTGCTCATGCGCGCATGCAGGATGCGCCGGTGTGAGGACGCCACGTGGAGGTTGCTGATGGAGGCGCACGGATGCTGCGCCCTGATCGAGGGGGAGAACTCTTCATACTGCTGTTGTGAGCCGGCACGTAGCAGAGAGAAGATCTTTCCGTTGCTGAAATCTTGGACGAGTTGAGTCAAAAGACACGTGTCGTCGACTCATGGTTCGAAGATCTCGGATTTGGTGGAGAGGAGTGATCTGGTGAGCTGCACCTTGGATTGGGCGCAGGAGGAGGCTGCGGCTCATAACCTTTAGGAGTTACAAACCATTTGGGGCGCATGGCTTTTGAGGCGCATGCAGGCGACTTTCCTTCTGTCTTTCGGGATCAGAGAGCAGCCTGGGGCGCATGGCTTTTGAGGCGCATGCTGATTTGGACGCATGGCCGTAGAGGCGCATGTGGTTGGTTGAGTGGCCACGTGGGAGTAGCCGTCGAAATAAAGTCATGATGATGCTGACGTTGTCGACGCTTCGTTTTCTGAAAAAGCTGTCAACTGTTCAAACTTTGGGAGGCGTGCTGCAAACTCTGTCAGTTCAGCATTTAATGTTGGTGACGTTCGATGGACAACTGAGTGGGCGCGTCGGTTGGCGTTCCACTCGGTATGGAGATGTGTGGGGGCGCACCCTCTGTAATGCGCCGAGTACTGTAGGGCGCGTCCGTGTGATGCGCCTGATGCCGAAGGGCGCGTTCGTGTGATGCGCTGTCTGGCTGGCGTATCGGACATATCTTTTAATGATGCGGCTGTCTCGCTCTTCGAGTGCTACAAATAGCCGTTTGGCTGAATTCGAGGCGTCCGGTTCATCCATTTAATGTAAATTCATTGCACGGAATTCGGAGGGCCATCCACTTGGCGCGTGGGTTTGATCTGCCTGGCCTATAAATAGTGGCATGGAGAGAAGATTTGTTTCTCATTCCCTCACGTACTTCCAACATGAACTTGAACATGCGGGTGCATTCTGTTGACGAAGTGCTCCCGAGGGTGAAGATGAGACGCTGTGTTGTCTTCGATGCACTTGAAGGTGACTGTTGCATCCAAAAGACGGAGTTGAGGGCTTCCGAGGCAGGCGGAAGGTGCCTGTTGCATCCAAAGATAGGGATGCTCGGGCCTTGTCTCCGTTATTCCGGAAGAGCCGTAGATCGGAATGGCGGTGCTAGGCTCTACTCCTTTAGCCGCGGTTTCGATCACGGTCTTCCTTCGCCTTTGGAGGCTCTTTCGAAGCCTCCCCTGGCCACAGCATTTGCGGTGCTCTTCTCTTCCTTGGTTCCAGCCAGAGGGTTAAATGCTTTGCTTGACGAAGCACTTATCAGGTGAGCCTGGCTGGAAGAGCGGCACATAACTGGGCTGCTGAAGGGATGCACATAACTGAGCTGGATGCACATGACTGAGCTGCTGAAGATATGGTAGGATGCGCCTGGTTGGAGGCGCATGATGTCTGCTGCGCCTGACTGATGGCGCATGGTGGCTGCTGCGCTTAACTGATGGCGCATGGTAGCCGCTGGCTGTAGACTTAGGATCTTTCCTTTGTAGAAATTCTCCTTTGTACAACCTTTTTTTAGACATGTAATAGACTTCTGTATATCAAAAAAAGTCTTCTTTCGAATGTCTATCTTTATTGATCTTGCTGTGAAGTTCTTCGTCTGAGTTCTAGCGCATGTAGTGTCTGGCGCATGGGCTTTCTGGTTGTGAAATTCCATGCTTCTACAAGACCCCCTTCAAAGTTTTCAAAACTTTTGAATAAGTTTTGGAATACTTTGAATAAGAAGCATGGAGGTCAGGGCACGTGATTTCTGGGCGCATGCCTGTTCGGGCGCATGCTCTTCTCAGTTAATGATAATGGTGCCTCGGTAACCGAAAAGATTAATGATGATCTTTTGGTTTTATTTCCTGCTATCCTTGCACAGAACCCGAGGCGACGGCTGAGATCACACGTCATCTGTTCACGCGTGCGACCAAGCCCTATAAATAGGTAAGAGTTGGAGAGAGAAAGGGTTCTTCTTCTCTGTGCCTCTGCTTCTTTAGAGTTTCTTCTTCAAAACCCTAACTTTTCCTTCCTCGAGAGAATGGCTCCCAAGACTCCTCGCGGTGCTGTCGGCAAGGGGAAGGAGAAAGCGAAGGAGTCTGTCGATGAGGATGTACCTATCACTCTTGCGACTCTTGCCGACGTTCGTCCTGAGGTGACAGGTGGGTTTCGTCTCTGCTTTGGGCCCTGTGCCCTAACTGCCGACGCGTATAGACTTCGGTCTTTGATGATACGCCGAGGTTCTATCCTGCCGACGTGCATAGGTTTATACCTCTATCATGCACCGAGGTTTTAATGGCTGACGCGCATGGGTTTTATTCCCTGAAGATGCGCCGAAGCCTTTGCTGACGCGCATGGGCTCACGCTCTGATAATGCGCCGAAGCTCCAATGCCAACGCGCATGGGCTTACGCCCTGATGATGCGCCGAGACATGCTGACGCGCATGGGCCTATGCCCTGATGATGCGCCGAAGCAGATGCGCATGGGTTCATACCCTGGCAATGCGCCAGTCTGCTTGGCATATTTTGTCTTTTTGCCTGACTTCCACTTTTGTTGTGCCAGTGTCGATGACGATCCCTTTGTTGAATGAGGTCCTCCTGGACGCTTCTCTTTGTCAGATGGGAGTTGATTTTGATGAGGCGGTGATCAACCCTGCAAAGGATGCTATCCTTCAGGACCAACCTCGTGAGAGGATGCTACAAATCCAGGTCCAGTTGCCGCTTTTCCTCCAGAGTATGATGGAGAGCGGTAAACTGAAGTCTGCTGATTCTGAAGGTGTGACTTTCTTAAAGCCTGCCTTTCTGTTTGACGACCGATTAGTCTCTTCCAAAGCGAAGATATTGAAGATCAGAGAAGACTGGTTCTTTGCTGCTAAGGGCATGATGTTATACATGCGGCAGGTTGACCGCCAGTTGCCACTGACAGCCTTTTATCGTCTAGCTTCGAAGAGAAGGATGGGTTGGGAACTTACTCCTTCTCAAGGAGGTGCCTTGGGGGGGTCCCTTTCGATTGACACCACCTCGAACCAGCGAGACACCTTGACCGCCTCACGAACCGGTTCTTCGTTCAGTTACCGAGCTTTGCGTCCCGGGAGCATCTATAGTGAAGTCCCAAATGACACGTTTCCCTTCAGTGCCCCGACTTTTGCAAATCGGATGCTGACGTCGAAGGTCACGTATCCGACAGCTGGTTTTAGAGTCGAAGGTTGGTGTCACTACATCCCAAAGTGGGACGAGTTGACCTCCTGGGTGCTTTCCAGGTTCAAAGTTGAGCTTAAAGAGATAGGGCTGACTGCCGCCATTCGGGCCACGCAGGCAGGCGTGGACCTCAATAAGCCGATGTTCCTTGCGCTCTTGGAGCTTTTCAACGCCCAGACTGGCAGCTTCTTTACTCCAGTGGGGGAGTTGGGATTGGGCCTTCATGAGATGTACGAAGTGTCCAAGCTTCCTTGGGGCTCGGAACCGTACGAGGAATATTTCCCATCAAATGAAGAGATCCAGGTCTTGGAAGATAAGGACCCGGAGATGATGGCCGTTTTCAAGGAGGTGACGAGCCATCATTATCTGATACACCGGAGGGACAAGGGTAAGACCCAGCCTCACGTGACTGCTTGGAGGGACTATGACTTCAGACAGGATTTGGCGGATCCTTCGAGGATCCGGTTTGCGACTCCGCAGGGCTTGAAACCCGCGGAAGTGAGTTCTGAAATAACCCGGCTGGACGAGAGGACCCCACATTCCAATGAGAGCGGCAAGGATACGTACAGCTGTTTCTGGCACTGCGCGCACCGGATGTCATCTAAGGCAGTGTTGACGGCCTACTTGATGATATGGCTTCGGGATTGCATATTTGCAGGGGGATCCGGTGCCGTTGAGAGGGTACATCGGAATCTCATTTTGCCTGCAGTAAAGTTGGCCTTTGGACGACCTTTAGCTCTCCTCCCCGCGATGGTGTGCAACCTGTTGCGCGGTTTGAGGTCTTTTGCTGATGATGTGATCCACGAGAAAGGTAATAATGACAACTTTCCCCAGGCCGAGCTGCCTTTCCATTATCTTATGGGGTGGCTGATCTTACATCATCCGAATGTGATGAGTCCTGGCCCTGAGAAGGACCATGTTGAAGGAGATGCCTTCATTCGCCGCTTCTACAAGAGGAAGTGGTCTTACACTGGCGTCCCCGTTTGTAGGAGGGTTTTGTCCTTCCTTCAGGGGTGGGAAATCGTGAAGGTTGGCCCGATCTTCAAGAATTTTGAGGCCGACCAGGATTTGGTTGATTCTGGCGAGGATGCGGTTACTTTGTCGAAATGGAGTTTTCGTTGGTTGCAGAGTATCCGGCCTTCGCACCTGGTCTACCGTAATCAGAACAGATGTTATCTGGAACCGTACTTGCCAAGCCGATTTGCTCGTCAATTTGGCTACACTCAGCTAATGCTGTGGAATCCTAGTAGCAGTCTAGGCTTCATCGGGAGTTTGCTGGATGGAGCCCGGGGCTGGCAGTATTATAACGCTGGATGCACTAGCATTAAGTTTACCACACCAGTTCGCAATCCTCGGCCGCCGATCTTATATCCGGCCGCCAAGCTGTATTGCACTATGAATACTATGTCTCCTGGTTATGACAGGGAGACTAGTTTCATCATTGGAACCCAGTTGGAGGCAACAACGAATATGTTGGTGGCAGCTCGGTCATATCGTCCGCCAGAATTGGCGGGGTATCGGGCTGCTGCTGTGGCACCAGTGAGAGACCCGTCTGTCGGGAAAAGGCGGGCTGACCCAGAAGCTGGTTCTTCTGTACCGAAAAGGTCGAGAAGGACGTCGACCCCGAAGATTACGGAAGCGCCACTTGTAACGCCAACGGGCTCAGCTCCCGCTGAGGTAAGGAGTGCTTCATAATTCCAGTTTTTTTTTATGTCATTGTGGCGACTTATGTTCTTCTTCTTGTAGGGATTGAAGAAGAAGTCTCGTGCTTCGAAACCGGGCACCAGTAAGCCGAAGGAGGTGGCAGGCTCTTCTGAGGAGCGCATTCCACCGATGATGATGTCTCCTGTGGAGGAGGGTCCCGAAGATGTTCCCGCGGAGGTTTTAGTATCTCCTGACTTTGAAGTCGCAACAACTTCTGGGATAGTACCATCTGCCGTGGAGGCCTTGGACGCTGAGGGTCCTACAGACTCGAGGCATCCTGATGATGAAGTGGATTGGAGTTCGTCGCCTTCTGGTGACGTCCCTCCAGCGTTGCAAGGGTCCGTTGCGGGGGCAGCAGAAGCAGTGAGGATAGAGGAGAGGGTTGATTCCCCTCCTTGTCATGATGAAGGCAGGTCGGCTGAATCATTGCCAAATCCTTCCTTGGCTTCAACTATGGACATAGAGATGGCTACCGATCAGGCGGTAGCGACAGATTTTGTCCCTGTAGAGGGACTTGAGAAGAATGAGACCCTTCTGCCGGTCTTGTCTCCTGGGGCTGGCCAGGAGATAAATGTTGATCTCCCCGTTTTGCCGGGGGAGGTAGCTGATGCTGATAGAACGTCGGGGGTAGAAGAGGTGGCCGTTGACGTCGGTGATTTCTCCGGGCTTGAGAAGGGTAAGGGTGTGGAACCCTCTGTTGCTCCTTCCACTTGGGGTACTATCACGACGCATGTGCCGGCTCCTTCTGTTCCTTCGGCTCCTCGGGCTAGCAGTCTGGCCCCTGTTGATGAAGAGCCTATTGCAGCCGAGGTTCAAACCTCTCAGATCGAGGTTGGCGGATCTTCCTCCGATCCACAAACTGTAGTAGCTCTCCCAACTCCTGCTATGACGCCGCAGGTGCTGGCGGATGCCGACGAGTATGTGAAGTTCCTCGTTGAGGGAGTGTACAAAATGCTGGAGAAAGGTGTATCTGCAGTGATGGATGCCAAGGGGAGCTTTGCGACAGCAAAAGCTTTGGCAATGCCCTGTATCGAGCTGATCTGCGTTCACCAAGGCCATGACCATATGGCCGAAATTCTGGAGGTTTCGGTGATTGAGCTGGACGAGCGGCTCGCGGAACTGCAGCGCATCCAACGAAATGACCTCTCTGTCTTGATAGATGCAGAGATAGGGAAGTTGATTGCTGAAATCGAGGCTTCCCATCGAGCCGATGTGAGCAGTTGGGAGTGTGAAGTGGCTGGGACTGAGGCTGCGGCGGAGCAGTTGTCTCAATCTATGAAGAAGACGATGGAGAAGCGGGCTGCGGTGGATGCTAACATCGCAGAGGTTGATGCTCAGATGCGCCGTCTTGAAGACCAGCGGGCCCAACTTCAACTAGAAGCTGATCGTGTCCTGGCTGAACACGTAGCATTCAAGCAGGAGGAAGCGACTCTTACTCAGCGGACCCTTGCTTTGGCTCAGCAGCGACGACAGCTTGATGAGAAGTATGAGAGTAAAACTTCCGCTGAGGTTGTCGGATTAATGCGTCAAGAAGCCGAGCTCCGAGTCCAGACGACTGTGGAAACTCGCACTGTCGACCTGAGACGTCGAGTCAGAGAGCTCTCATCCCACCCTGGAGAGGATCGGGGACTGTAGTTTCTCTTCTTTTTATGTGTTTTTGCAACTCTTGCTGGGAAAATAGCGTATTTCTGTACTCCCTTTTTTGAAAAATAAAGAAATATACTATCTTTTTTTTTTGTGATGTGTTCATTTTTGATCTCATGAACTTGATGATTTATGTGGACCTATTATCTTTTGCGCACCTTGGTTTTTAGGTACAGATAATAAGTTTGAAGGAACCAACATGTTTGCTCAGAGGTAATGTGGACATGGCAATCATTAGGTTCAAATGATAGAATCTTCCTACTCAGAGGTATTTATGGACGTGGTAGAAATGATCCTGGGGGATACGCTGAACAACTCAGAGGTAATGTGGACGTGGAAGTTCTGCGATCAATGTACGACAACACAGGAGTTGTTTGTACGGGATGTTTACTCAGAGGTAATGTGGACGTGGTAAACATGAAGGATAGCGTAAGCTCACGAAATGTAAGGTTCCGCTTTGTAGGATGTAGAGAGACAACTCAGAGGTAATGTGGACGTGGTTATCTTTCTACGGAAGGATGCCACGGAACAGCTGGGTTCCGGAAGCGTTTGATTTTGTAAAAAGAGATTGTTTGGGGAAATACATATCTTGGAGGATGTCAAGAATAGTACTTCTTTAGGAACTTGCCGTTGATGGGCATCATGAACAAGTCTCCATTGGGTTTGGCGAGGCGGTAAGCACCGTTCGAGTATACCGTCTCAATGATGAAGGGTCCTTCCCATTTGGGCTCGAACTTCCCTGGTGTCTTGTGAGTTAACACCATTGGCCTTCTGACTGCTAAAACCAGGTCGCCAACTTGGAAAGTTCTTTGCTTGACCTTCTTGTTGAAAGCCTGTGATATACGGGCTTGGAAAAGTTCGATGCGTTGTTGAGCTAGGAGACGCTTTTCGTCAAGTGCCTCCAGTTCCCGCAGATGACGACGTTGATTGTCTTCTTCTGTGAGTTTGTTTGTGATCGCTACTCGGAGAGAGGGGATCTGGATCTCGAGAGGCAGTACCGCTTCGCTCCCGTAGACCAGGGAGAATGGTGTGTTGCCTGTTGGGGTCCGTACCGTTGTGCGGTAGGCCCAAAGACATTCGCCGAGCTTTTCGTCCCAGTCGCGTTTGTTGGATGACACGACCTTTTTGAGCAGCCTGACGATAGTTTTGTTGAACGCCTCGGCCAATTCGTTTGCTGCCGGATTGTAGGCGGTTGATGCCACATTTTGAATGCGATTCTTGTCACAGAACCTGCTGAAAATGTGGCTGATGAACTGGGGACCATTGTCATGAATGATTCGCCTGGGTACTCCGAAACGGTAAATGACATGGTGTTTGATAAAGCTGACCACCCTGGAGCTTTTTACTTCCGCTAGTGGGACTGCTTCCGCCTATTTGGAGAAGTAATCGGTGATGGCCAGGATGAAACGATGTCCTCTTGATGAAGGAGGGGTGATTGGTCCTACAATGTCCATGCCCCAGGCTTCGAATGGCCAGGAGGCGACTGTAGGATGTAGAGGTTCAGACGGTGTATGTATGAAGTCTGCATGAAGTTGGCATGCATGGCACTTCTTAGCATATTCCACTGCGTCGGCGGCCATGGTTGGCCAGTAGTAGCCCATACGTCACAGTCGATCTTGCAACTTAGGACCTGGTTGGTGAGCTCCGCAAGTTCCGTCATGAGCTTCTCGAAGAGCTTCGGCCGCTTCTTCGTTAGACAGGCATCGAAGGAGAAGCCCGTCGAAGGAGCGTCGGTACAGTGTTTTAGTGGCTGTATCGTAGTAGAATCGAAGAGAGCGTCTCCTGACTGAGACGACTTCCTTCGGGTCTTCCGGAAGGATTCCGTAGACGGCGAAGTCGATGAACGGGAATCTCCAGTCTCGGACATTAACATCGGTGTTTGTCGGTACGGTGTGAGCCATTTGCAAACATAGGTTGTTTCTGGGACAAATCAAGTCTCGGCCAGTTACCGTGACATAGTGTTGAGTCCCAAGGGGCGCGGCCAATGAGGCTGCGAGGCCAGCCAGAGCGTCAGCCTCCAAGTTTTGTAGACGGGGTACATGTTCGATGAAGAACCCAGTGAAGGTTGAAATGATGTTCAATGCAACTTCATGGTAAGGGATCAAATCTTCATGGCGAACCTCGTATTGCCCCCGAATCTGGTTTATGACGAGTTTCGAGTCGCCGTAGGCTTCCAGATGATCCACCCCCAGCTGTTGTGCTAGCTGGAGTCCCATGATGAGTGCGTTGTACTCAGCAACATTGTTGGAGCACGACTTCGAAAGAGAGTATGCGCGCTGGATGACCAGCTGATCGGGGAAGACCAAGACTACCCCTACTCCGGCGATGATTTGGCCGTTGGGGCCCGTTCTTGAAGCGCCATCGAAGAACATCCGCCAAACGGGGCTTCCTTCAGTGACGTTTGATTCTTGGACTTCATCCGTGATGTCTTCATAGAGTTTTAAAGATTCTAGGATGGGGTGTGCAGCTAAAAAGTCAGCCAGAGCCTGACCCTTGACCGCCTTCTGCGGGACAAACACCATGTTGTATGGCATTAGTAGGATCGCCCATGTAGCCAGCCGGGAGTTTAATGACCCTGGCTTCGTCATGAGAACTCTGAGTGGATTGACTCGGGAGATGACGTGAATTGTCTGGCCCGAGACGTAATGACGAGTCTTCTGAATGGCAAACACCAAAGCCAAGCACTCCTTTTCAATGGGGTTGTACCGGTGTTTGGCCCCGATGAGTGTTCGATTGAGGTAGTAGATTGCTTGCTCGTAGCCTGCATCGCTGTTTTGAGCCAGTAAAGCGCCGAGAGAATGATCCATGGCACGGACGTAGAGGAGGAATGGTTTGCCGGCGACAGGTGCCACTAGGACTGGCGGGCTTGTCAAGTAAGCCTTGATGTCGTCGAAAGCCTTTTGGCACTCCTCTGTCCAGACGTAAGAGACTCCCTTCTTCATGAGATGAGTAAAGGGTTGACATTTACCGGAGAGGTTTGCTATGAACCTCCGGATGTATGCCAGACGTCCCTGTAAGCCCCGAAGTTCTCGAAGGTTCTTCGGAGGGTCCATGTTGAGGATGGCTTTAGTCTTCTCGGGATCGACATGAATGCCTTTTGCCGTGATGACAAAGCCCAAGAATTTGCCGCTATAAACCCCCAGGAAGGATTTAGCGGGGTTCATTTTGAGTTGATGTGCCCGCATGAGATCAAAGACCGTCCTCAGGTCCTGTAGGTGATCTCTTTTGAGGCGGCTCTTGACTGCGATGTCGTCAACATAACACTCAACTGTCTTGCGAAGATGTTGCGGAAGATGGTACTCATCGCTCGTTGGTATGTTGCACCAGCATTCTTCAAGCCGAAGGGCATTACTGTGTAGCAGAAAACACCTTTCGGAGTCCTGAATGACGTATGTTTTGCGTCATCGGGGAACATCTTGATTTGATTGTAGCCTGAATACCCGTCCATGAAGGACATGCGTTCAAAGCCACATGTGTTGTCGATCATTACATCGGTGATTGGGAGCGGGAATTCATCCTTCGGGCAAGCAGAGTTGAGATCCCTGAAGTCGATACAGACTCGTATCTTCCCGTTCTTCTTGGTGACAGGGACGACGTTGGCTACCCAGTCCGGGTGTTGTTCCTCACGGATGAAGCCACTGGTCAAGAGCTTGTCCACCTCCTGATCGATGGCGTTCATGATGTCCGGGCGGAAGCATCGCTGTTGTTGTTTGATAGGTTTGGCATCTGGTAAGATGTTCAACCTATGCATCGCGATCTGTGGATCGAGACCCGGCATGTCTTCGTAGCTCCAGGCGAAGACGTCAATATACTCTTTAGCCAGTTGGACTAAAGATTCTCGGTCTTCTCCTTCCAAGCTTTTGCTGATAAAGATGGGTTTAGAAGAGGACCCATCCCCGAGGTCGATCTGCTCAACTTCGTCTTCGGTGGGAGGTTCTCGTAACTCAAAACGAGACTTCCATTGTTCTCCTAGGCGTTGAGCCCAGGGTTCCTCTTCGAAGGGTTCCGGCGGTTGGTCTTCGCCTTCATCTTTCTGAGGTTGCGTCGATGTCATGTTAGCTGACAGCACTTTCTTGAAGACTGATCCGATACTGGTATCGGAATCCCACGTCGATGCTTCAGGCGAGTGGGAATGTTCTATGTCTTCTGCGTCTGAACTCTCTGGAGTTGATGGCGGCGTGACATAGCCTAACCCCCGTCGAGTCCGATTATAGTAATCCTGTGGCTTTCCATTGGGCATCGAAAGCCGGACAGGGAGATGCCGACCCTTGCCGTAGTTTAGGCCTTTATTGCTTTTCAGGTCGTAGCCCATCTTTTGGATGATGCGCTTTGCCGTATCCGTGTACCGATAGACTTGTACTCTGCCGGTATCAGGTTCGGGCTCGATTGACGGGAGGTCCTGATGACGCTCGACTTTGCCCGAGATGATGGTGCCTTCGTCTCGGCTTCGTGGGGGGATTATGAAGACTCCTTGAGACGGGACCACTCGATTATGGTGGACGATCGTTATTTGTGTTTGCAACGACCGTAGAGCGTTATCTAATGTATACATGGCATTCCAGTGTGGAAGACAAGAATAATTGAAAGACACTCTATTATTGATAAAGTACGAGATTTTATCCCGTGGGATTACATTGTCGAAGGAGGGTGCGTCTACATCAGCAGAGATATATTCGCCAAGCTCCTCATCTGTAAGCACTGGGGCCGGATCAGGAGAGTCCTCCACCGCTCTGACTTTGGGGTCTGAGAGGGTTATGTGAGCCCTCTCCGGCATCTTGGATGACTGCGGCGGCTTGCCTTTAAGACGCACCTTGAGAGGTGCCTCGGTTGCGCCTCTGATGAGTGGCGCCTTCCCTTGTAATTTTACCACCAGGGGAGCCGCTGTTTGAGGTGGCTTTCCCTTGAGGCGTATCTTCAGGGGAGCTTCGTGAGTCGGTGCTTTCCCTGATAGCTTGATGCTCATTGGAGGCGCCTTCTGGGGAGGCTTGCCCTTCAATCGGATTTTCAAAGGGGCGTCGGGAGTCATTTCGGGCTCCAAGTCCGGCTCTGTTGCCGTCTCTGCTTCATCATCGGCGTCGTTGGCTTCCTCCTCGTCAAGTGGCTTGTACAAGTCGGAATCGGTGAAGTAGGCCTCAATCCCTTTGAAGGGATCGATATCTGCAAACTCCGTCCGGATGACGCCGTTGGTGGATACATATTTCATGCATTGGTGGAGCGTGGAGGGCACCACCATGTACTCATGTAACCATGGTCGTCCGAGTAAGATGTTGTAGTTGACCTCGGCATCCCCCACATAATAAGTCACCTCAGTTTTGAGGCTGCCGATGTGACACTTCAGCCGGATCTTGCCCAGTGGCTCACTCTTGCTAGCGTTGAAGCCACTGATGGTCGTATTGGAGGGCGCCAGCCGGTACATTGGGATCCCCAGCTTTGATAGCAGCGCCTTTGGAATGATGCTTAGGGAAGACCCCGGATCGATCTGAATCCTGCTCACCTTTACCGAACCGATGTACCCTGTGTAATACAACGGTCGGTTATGTCGGTGATGCTTGAGCAGCATGTCTTGTTGGGTGAAAGTTATGTTTGGGATAACTTCATCCGCACAATGACAGTGTGCACAAGTAGTTGGGAGGTCTTCAGGCTGCTTGATTTGACTGAAAAAGGATTCGACATCCTTCAGAGCTTCGCAGAGAGCTTCTCGGGAGTCCTTGGAGAGACGCAGGAGCTCGAACAAAGACAAGCGTGCAGGAGTACTGGCCAGTTGTGCCAGAATGTCAAAATTGTGGGGCTTGGCTAGCCCCGAAGCATTTTCTTTCCGCAGAGGTCTGTCGAAACGGGCCTCCACTTGCTTTTGTTTATTGGCTGCTGAGGGCTTGGATGGACCCTCCTCAGGGATGGTGCCAGGAGGCACCACTTCGGCGGCAGCTTCACCGGGCTGGGAGTTCTGTTGTGCACGCGTCTGCACAGGAAGCGCCTCTTCCGTTGAAGAAGAGACCGTGCGGCAAGACTTGATCTTCCTGCCTTTTGCTTTGGAGGTAGGGCGTACCTCCGGTTGAGTTACCTCGGAGACGAGGTCGGGGTGAACCCAGAGGACCTCTCCTCGAGATGTGGTGAGTGGGACAAGTCCACTCACATTGTCACGGGTGGATGGCAAGTTCACCACCTCCATTGTCGCCTTAGGGATGGGGACGACGCCATCTTGTGTGTTAGTCGGCGGCAAGGTGCCGAACTGAAGTGACACCACATTAGCTGACACCGTCTTCTCTTCGTAGTCGATGGAGATTACATCCGCATTGATCATGCGCTGGATGTAATTTTTGAGGACGTAGCAGTCCTTGGTCGGGTGTCCGACAAACCGATGGTAGTGACAGTACCTCGGGTTGTCCACTTTCCCGACTTCATCGGGCCGCTTCGGGTCCGGAAGCTTGATCTTGTCACCCTGCTTCAGTATCTCAAAGAGTTGCAGGGTGTCGTCATCATTGAATGAATAAACCTCCTTGGGTCTCGGTGCCAGTGGAGGCTTTTGAGTAGGCGCAGATGCGCCCTTCGAGGCATTAACAGTCAATGCCTGTTTCCCCTTTGTTTCTCGTCCGGAGTTGTTGATTGCGGACTTTTTCCCCTTATCGTCAAAGACGGGGAAGCTAACACCCAGAAGACGTGCATTGGCCGCCTTCTTCTCTGCAGCTTCAGCTTCGATGATTAGGGAGCTCCAGTCGGGAGGGGGAGTAGAGTTAAGCCAGAGCTTTACTGCAGGCAGCATGTTCATACTGCAAGCGGAGAGAAGCGCATGCTCTGGCATGCCTGGAGGTAGCCTGAAGCAGGCCTGACGGAAGCGTTCGATGAATGCCCGAACCGTTTTCTTGTCCTTCTGACGTATCTCAATGAGAGACGCCATCGTCATGTCCTTCCCACCGTCGTAGAAGCGGTCGAGGAAGAGGCGAGTCAGGTCGTCGAAGGACGATATGGAATTATCGGGGAGGCTGCAGTACCAGTCATACGCCACCCCTTTCAGGGCCCCAACAAAGATGCTGGTGAGGAGCACGTCCTCCTTCGAAAGATGCCCTGTCTGCGACTGGAAGTACGTCAGGTACCATCGTGGAGAGTCCTTCCCGTCATACGGCTTGAGTGTTTGTGGTTTATACTTTGGGGGATAAACCACTTTGTTCCACTCAAGGGGATAAGGCTGGGAAATGCCCATCTTCTGGCGCTCCTCCTGCCTGTTCTTGGACTCGAAGCGCTCCCGCAGATCTTTGATCATTTCGACCACGTCCTCCATGGAGCTAGGAGTCGGGAAAGGAGGGTACCACCTGGAGTGGAGCGTTTGAGGGCTCCGACGTCCGGGGTGCTTCTGTGTCTGAGGGTGTCCGTTGGAGGGGCACACTCGACTCTCCATTGGCTCCTGGGTTGGGACCATTTGAAGGTGTCCTGATCAAGGCCGACCGCATCTCAAACACTGCTTGAGTCAGTGCTTGCATTGAGGCAGAGAGGGTTTTGAGTCCTCCCTCTAGCGAGTCTATGCGCTGGACAATGTCTTGTGGCGGCGCATCAGTCTCAAGATCACCCCCGGTCATGTATACTGTCATGACACGGCCGGAAGTGGATGGATTAGTTGAGGCTTCGCTCTCAGCCTCGCTCTCATGTGGGGGAGTCACTTCTCCTGGTGTTTGGCCACCCCCGGCCACATTCTGGAGTTCGTCTTCGACAGGCGCATCTGCAAGGGCCTGACTGCCCTCAGCTCTGTCTTGAAGGGCCTCTTCGTTTCTAGCACTACCCCCGGCGGTGTCCTGGAGAACATCGTCATTTTGAGGGGCTTCAGGGAGGCCATCTTCGCCTTGATGAAGATCCGTCGCAGCTGTGCTTTGGACATCTTCGTCTTCGGAAGGAGGCTCGACAAGGGTCTGGCTACCCTCAGCTTCCTCCAAGAACTTCTTCCTCGACCGAGTGCCTTCGAACACTCCAGAGGTCGAGACAGCTGCCTTGGTTTTCCTCGGCTGGCTTTTGGATGAAGACGAGGAATTGGCAGTCGTCTTCCGGACAGATGAGGAGTTGGAGATCACGTTGCATGAAGCAACCTTTAGCTCCTCTTTTGCTGACACCTTCGTCCCAAGGCGATGTCGGAGGGGTGTCGATGATTGTAGCCGTTGGAAGACCGACTGCTTTGGCGGTACTGCCGTCTTGCAACAACAGTTGATGGTGACCACTGCACAAGTGTGCCCCGTGAGAGGCGCCTCGTGCTTGTTGGTCAACTCTCCTGACCGGCGCTTGTGAGTGATCACGTTGCACAGGTCGTTGGAGGAGAGTGCTACCCTCACACCCCTCTCAGGCGCATGGCAGGGCCAAGCGCCGGGGTGGTCGGGTGAGTGCTGCGCCCCCTGATCTAATACCAAGCAGGCATCACGATCAGTAGTGGGGGAACCACAGCATTTGAAGTGACTTGAACGGACCTCAAACGCACAACCAGAGGAGGCGCAGGAGTTCAAGACCACTGAGTTTGCCTCTCTCGGCTTGGTTGTGCACGCAGTGAATGCGCCCAAGCGAGATGAGGACTTTGAAGGTCGACGCGTTGTCGGTGCAGAAGCACTTGAGTCAACCTTGTACAGCTTGCCATCGGCAGCGCGCGTGATTGTAAGCGCGTGCCTCTGGCCGGCTGCTGGCATAGCATGTTTGTGGCGCATGGCCCGTGCCGCCTTGGATTTCTTCGTACCAGCCCGCTGGGGCGCATAGTACTCAGCATCCAAATTCTCCTCGCCATTACAGCGAGTGAGTCTGTCAAAGACAGAGGCTCTTTGTGGCGCATCAGAAGTGATGCGCGGGGCATTGGCTGCGCCCCTGCTCCGTCGACGTATCTTCCTCGCCTGAGAGAAAGATGGCTGGGGAACGTGGTCAGCCGCACGCTTCCCCGAGAGATGCGCTGCATCAGCGGGCGCACCTTGACTGCTGAGGACGTCAGCAGGAAGGGAAGGCTGGACGGGCGCATCCCCTTCAACGGTGGTGCCCGAGGCGTCGACTTTGCGCACCCAGACTGCGCGGGTCTTCTTTGGCTTCGACAGCCGCTTCGAAGGACTCGCGCTTCCTTCAGAAATGAACTCCTCGTACGCCTGTTGATTGAGGCGCACTACCAGCGTCTTGTGGGAGGAGCCCACCTTCACGTCGTCGGCCTGTGACACGACTTTCTCGGTAGAGGGGAAAGAAGTCCCCAGCAGGGTCGCCAGCTTGTTTGCCATTAAAATTGTTTTGATTGAAATTTTAATACAAACAAAACAGTGATACAATATAGGACTTAGATGTAGTCCTAGGAGTACACTTTTGTTTAAGCTGGGTCCTTAGTGTCAATGGAGCGAGTGGTAATGCGTTGACTCCGTTGACCGGCTGACGACGGTTATCGGTTCTCTGAAGGTGTTGATTGCTCTGGGTGTTGGAGCTTGCTGAGAGGAGAAAGACGTTGAGTGTCTAGAACTGCCTCTCCGGTGATTCTCTGTTGTGGATTCTCTCTGTGTTGTGAGTCCCCTTTTTGTGTGAAGGAGATGATCCTTCTATTTATAGTTTTGCAGGCTGGCTGCTCATACGCGCATGCAGGATGCGCCGGTGTGAGGACGCCACGTGGAGGTTGCTGATGGAGGCGCACGGATGCTGCGCCCTGATCGAGGGGGAGAACTCTTCATACTGCTGTTGTGAGCCGGCACGTAGCAGAGAGAAGATCTTTCCGTTGCTGAAATCTTGGACGAGTTGAGTCAAAAGACACGTGTCGTCGTCTCATGGTTCGAAGATCTCGGATTTGGTGGAGAGGAGTGATCTGGTGAGCTGCGCCTTGGATTGGGCGCAGGAGGAGGCTGCGGCTCATAACCTTTAGGAGTTACAAACCATTTGGGGCGCATGGCTTTTGAGGCGCATGCAGGCGACTTTTCTTCTGTCCTTCGGGATCAGAGAGCAGCCTGGGGCGCATGGCTTTTGAGGCGCATGCTGATTTGGACGCATGGCCGTAGAGGCACATGCGGTTGGTTGAGTGGCCACGTGGCAGTAGCCGTCGAAATAAAGTCATGATGATGCTGACGTTGTCGACGCTTCGTTTTCTGAAAAAGCTGTCAACTGTTCAGACTTTGGGAGGCGTGCTGCAAACTCTGTCAGTTCAGCATTTAATGTTGGTGACGTTCGATGGACAACTGAGTGGGCGTGTCGGTTGGCGTTCCACTCGGTATGGAGATGTGTGGGGGCGCACCCTCTGTAATGCGCCGAGTACTGTAGGGCGCGTCTGTGTGATGCGCCTGATGCCGAAGGGCGCGTCCGTGTGATGCGCTGTCTGGCTGGCGCATCGGACATGTCTTTTAATGATGCGGCTGTCTCGCTCTTCGAGTGCTATAAATAGCCGTTTGGCTGAATTCGAGGCATCTGGTTCATCCATTTAATGTAAATTCATTGCACGGAATTCGGAGGGCCATCCACTTGGCGCGTGGGTTTGATCTGCCCGGCCTACAAATAGTGGCATGGAGAGAAGATTTGCTTCTCATTCCCTCACGTACTTCCAACATGAACTTGAACATGCGGGTGCATTCTGTTGACGAAGTGCTCCCGAGGGTGAAGATGAGACGCTGTGTTGTCTTCGATGCACTTGAAGGTGACTGTTACATCCAAAAGACGGAGTTGAGGACTTCCGAGGCAGGCAGAAGGTGCCTGTTGCATCCAAAGATAGGGATGCTCGGGCCTTGTCTCCGTTATTCCGGAAGAGCCGTAGATCGAAATGGCGGTGCTAGGCTCTACTCCTTTAGCCGCGATTTCGATCACGGTCTTCCTTCGCCTTTGGAGGCTCTTTCGAAGCCTCCCCTGGCCACAGTATTTGCGGTGTTCTTCTCTTCCTTGGTTCCAGCCAGAGGGTTAAATGCTTTGCTTGACGAAGCACTTATCAGGTGAGCCTGGCTGGAAGAGCGGCACATAACTGGGCTGCTGAAGGGATGCACATAACTGAGCTGGATGCACATGACTGAGCTGCTGAAGATATGGTGGGATGCGCCTGGTTGGAGGCGCATGATGTCTGCTGCGCCTGACTGATGGCGCATGGTGGCTGCTGCGCTTAACTGATGGCGCATGGTAGCCGCTGGCTGTAGACTTAGGATCTTTCCTTTGTAGAAATTCTCCTTTGTACAACCTTTTCTTAGACATGTAATAGACTTTTGTATATCAAAAAAAGTCTTCTTTCGAATGTCTATCTTTATTGATCTTGCTGTAAAGTTCTTCGTCTGAGTTCTAGCGCATGTAGTGTCTGGCGCATGGGCTTTCTGGTTGTGAAATTCCATGCTTCTACAGTCATCACTCCTTGGGAGAGTCAACGTGGGAACGTGAGGATGATATCCGATCATGGTATCCACACCTGTTTGACTCACAAGGTATATCTTTTTCTGTATACCTTGATTGTCCTGATTCTTCATGCTTATCACCTTATGGGTAGAGCTACTTGATATGGTAGATTGATGAATTTACATATATAGTACTTGCTTTTGATATGGTAAAAACGATTGCTTGATCACTAGAATTGCTTGTATTAGTTTAGCTCCGATATTTCTACCTGCTTGGATTTGAAATTCCGAGGACGGAATTTTTCTAAGGTGGGTAGAGATGTCACTCTCCGTTCCCAGAATGCGTATTTTTATACATGTGCAACTCATATATATTTATTTAATATTTATCACGTATTATCCTGTATTTAAATTCTTTTAATTTCATGTTAATTAATTATCTGCATTTTATTTCCTACAATTTTATTCCTGTATTTTATTTTTTGCTTTTAACCTCTCTGCTTTGCTTTCGGGTTGGCCTTGGATGGATCCGAATAAACCCGACCCAACAAACCCCCACCTACCACCACCCCTTCCATTTAAAGCCCCCATCTCCATTCTCTCTCCTCATAACTATCATTCACCAATTACTTCTTCTCCTTCCTCATCACTCTCTTCCACTTACCAGGAGAAGGCAAGTACATCTTGCTTCTCCTTCACCCATTTTTATGGATCATTTGTCTTCTTCTTGTGATTCTAAGAGAGTTTAGTACTTAGCATTTTTTATTTCCTTGGCTCGTTTCTTATAGATCTAGGTTGTTGTGTTTTCGGTTGTCCATGGGTTTTGATCTCCCAACCTGGCGTATTTTCGAAAATAGATAGTTTCATGTGGCAGAGCTTCTCATTCCACACCATTCTGAACCATGGGAACCTTATTTCTGGCTTGGAACGAAGGCTCCCTAAGATTGGAGTTCGGAAGATTTAGTCACGCTCACGTTCTTACGTGCCAGCGTGGATTTTTAGTCACGCACACGTCTTTACGTGTTAGCGTGGATTTTGAGTTACGCACACGTCTTTGCGTGCGTGCGTGAATTTCTTATCACACTTTTTCACGCTCATACGCTCACGGTTTGCGTGCGTGAGTTACTTTTCACGCTCACGCTGTGCGTGCGTGAGTTACTTTTCACGCTCACGTTATGAGTGCATGAATTACTTTTCACGCTCATGCTGTGCGTGCGTGAATTACCCTTTACGCTCACGCTGTGCGTGCCAACGTGAACCACTTTTCACGCTCACGCTGTTTATAGGCTCACTCCTACCTACTTAACTTGGCGTACCCTTTTTACGCGTACGATTCTTGCGTGACTTGTTGGCCTTAGCATAGACTTGTTGGCGTGACTTGTTGGCCTTAGCATAGACTTGTTGGCGTGACTTCCTGACCTGGGTGTTTCTATTTGTTCTCTAATTTATTTATTTAATGGTAGCATGATAATTTTCCTATTATATCCTTATGCCTTTCACATGAACTCGATAATCTTAGCATGTTAATGTTTTTAATATATATGGTTGTGTGGAACGTGTCCTGTGTCTTGATTGGTTTATGGATACCCAGTGAGACTGGAACTTAACCCTGAGAGTTATAGACTCGACCCTATTTAATACAAATTGACCTTCATGCCTTGTCACCATTGATAATAATGGTTATCTTGACTAAAATTGATCATACGTTCCTAGTTGGAGCTAAGAGACTGGCTAGTCGTCTTATTGAATTAAATGAATGAGACACGTTCATGTTATGAACTATTGTAATCGATTAGCCGATTCCGAATATTGACATACAGGCATGTGCAGGCTTCAATTTATTTATTTATTTTTCTACAAAGCAGCATATGTACTTTATGGTCAAGGCATGATTACTCCGTGGTTAGATTTGATTGTTGTATTACGCTATGTAAGACCTACAACCTAGCCGCACGGGTATCGTTGTAGAGTTGCGCATATCGTACCCCATACGAAAGTACTCATTTGAATGACCATGATCCACGGTATGGGATTTCACTCAACGTAGAGACTATTAAGTTAAATAAAATAATGATTGCATGGAGAGAATGGATCCTCGAGTTCTTACATGGCAGCCCTCTTGGGACTAGTAGTGCCCGACAGGCCGGCTGGTCCCCACAGATACTGTAAATCTGCCACACTGGCAGGGAGCGGTATCTGGTTATATTATTGTATATTGTATATTGATGACGGGCGTCCCGCTGGGACTCGTCTAATTTATGATTGGCGCAATTGATTGACTGGATAGACTAGCCTTGCTCGCACATAGTAAGAGCTGAGGAATCCCTATTTGCATAATTCCAGGATAACTTGGGACTCACAATAGCAAGCCGTAGGAGTTGATTGGCCATTCAAGATGATTTGTTTGTGTACTGTACCTACTCTGTTGCCTAACTGAGATGATCAGAATGTCAGGACATGACGGACCAACTTCTGTCCTTGTTTGGTTGGGAGGTTGGTTCAAAGTATCGTGATGTTATGTGAATCCTAGTGGAAAGCAGAGATCTATTATTATATTCACTTACTTACTGGTTTAATCCTTCATATCGTGCTTCCTTGTGGTACTTGCTATTAGAGGTCTAACCTCTCTGGTTTTGCATGGCCAGATTTAGAGCCGGTTCCCGAGGACTCAGCTTACTTCCACCTCCAAGATGGTCAATACTAGGAGAATGATCGCAGGAGGACTCGAGTGGGTTCCTTACTTCACCGCTCGTTTTGTTATTTACTTTACATTTTGTCGCTTGGCACCGACATGTTAGTCGGATAGTCTTGCACTTGCTTTTACATAATTGTAATTAAGTCAGACTGCAGCTGATAACAATTATGTATATGTTACTATATCATCTGGCTATGTTTTGTAAAGCCAGATCTCAAGGATATTTTGATTAAGCGTTTGGGACGCCTTACTGCTTTATCTTACATGTTCTCTATTTTCGCTTCTTGTTTGAACGATTGAGACAATAGATGTGAAGTGACCATAGTAAGACTTTCATGTAGTATGCACCCCCTCGTCTGGTTAGACAGCATTGATCGTATTATACGGTATTCATCTACCCGTAATACGTAGTTGGCTGAGTCATTCCCCCGCTCTCCAGTATTCTGGTTCTGGGGCGTGACAATTATACATAACTACATAATTTTTTTACTAAAGAAAATTTTGATAAAATTCTGTTGTCCATCTCATATGCTAGCTATTCATTTTGGCAATATGTATTTATCATTAGGATAAATACATTAAAGTTAGCAATAAAGCTATAACATATGTCCTTAGATTGCCTGACCAAGCAAGATATATGGGAATAACTTCTTTAATGATGTGTTATCCCCTACAACTCGTAAATATTCTAAGATTTAATTGTTGAACAATCGATTGTTTTCAGTTTGCCAGATTATTTTAAACTTTAATCCTGTTGCATGAAGATTTAATTAATGACATCTTTTATAACTGATAATATAATTTAAACTCACCTCCATTTAGGATGTTAGTACTGATCCACTATGATTTTTAAGGGCATCTGTACATTGTAATGTGGGTGTTGTTTTTATATTTTATTGATCTAATGGAATTAAGTGTCAACAGATTGATAGTTGACCGACTACAACGGTAATTTTGTCTATGATGTTTTATCAATTTTTACCATCCGAAAAAGAATGCATGCATGACAGGTGTTCTGCTGCATGCTCGGGAGAAACCAGTTGCTTGCGAACCAAATTTTTGCAGGTTACAGCGGGTCAATGCCCCCGAAAGGCTAGAAATGAAAATATCAATATGAATGTTGGTATTTCAATAATGTAGTTCTACATATTCTAAACTAGAAAATTTTGAAGTTGGTGTCATAATGTTGTTCTATCCGTAGGGATACTACGGATACATTATTGTCTCACTAACTTTCATAGACCGAAAGTTCTATATTAGAATTATTAATATTTGAAACTATTGATAATATATTGTCATATCTGGAAACCGAAATCCATAAAAAAAAAAACTAGGCAGAGACATTTTATGCATGACTGATAAATAGGATAAGAATACTAGATCGAATGTAGTATCCACGATAGCTGGTCTTGCTCACATTAATTAAAGGCTATGGCAGAGCATATTTTACCCAACATATTCATAATGTGTCGTACTCATAATTAATTCTAGCAGAATTTTACTGAGTTTTAAGGATATAAAGAAAATGGATAAACTTTGAGCAAGTGAAATAAGAAATCCAGTCTAGATAACCAGAAGTTCTTCTAAGAGAACCAAAAGTTTTTCTAAGAGAATCAGAAGTTCGTCTAAGTATATCCAGCTATTCAGTAGGATATACGTCACTAATATTAGGGATGTCAAGTCATATACTATCATGAGCTAGAAGCTCAATCCTATATCATGAGCCAGAAGCTCAATCCTACAAGGGTCCATTGTGAGCCAGAAGTCGAATGATTTCATAACATTTAAATTGTGACATGATCGACAAGACACCCAAAACAATGATTGTGAGAATTATCAAACCTATTTCGTGCTGATAACATGTTTGTGAAAATAAGAAAAAGAGAGAAGAAATTGGTAGACAGAAGAATGTACATAGCTTTTTCCCATTAATAACATATATAGAGGGAATGAGATAGAGGTTGTTGTGGGTATGGATAATAGCATCCATATTTGAATTTATCCAAATATCAACAAGAATATCTATAATAGACACCTGAGAACGATTGCCAATAGAGTTATATAAATATTTGATATACAAATATGAAGCTTAAATCATGAACAAGTCCTAAGCAGAAATTATATTAAAGATGAGGACGGACTGTAAGCATCCTTCTTGGACTCCCCACCTCTCCTCTACTGGACTTGAAACCAAGTGAGGAAAAAACCAAGTATTTTGGCCGGTAAATGCACAATTGGTTGGTGTGGGTGCTCTATTTCTATATAAGGAGAGAACTATTTCTTCTGTAGATAGAAATACAACCTTTTAAAGAGAAAACTCCTTTCTATTTTCTCTTGCTCTCTCTCCTCTTCAAGGAAAATTCTACTCTTTTGTTTTTTTGTTCTGGGCAAAAGCTGTTGGTGTTTTTTTGCCTTTGGACTAGAAAAGATAGTCCCACATCGGCTACACAAAATGGTAAGTATCTCAATATAAAGCATTGCTTGTGTTGAGGTGTGCACATGAGATGTAGTGGGGCACAAGTTTGTGCCATGTGGGAGTATTTTTCTAGAAGGAAAAAGGATTAAATCCAACAAGGATGCAAGTTGATTTTTGTTGTGCGGACTCGGACTCGGACTCGGACACGGACTCCAGGATGTCTCGTGCATGCACGGGAGTGTTCGGGCGGTAGGCGTGGACTGGCACACTTCTATGTTGATTGTGAGATGATCTAAAATATCAAACTCTATTTTTGAGTATTGGTATTTTAGTCCCACATCGGATAGGAGAAGAGGTGAAGTCTCAACTCCACTCTATAAATAGAGCCCCTTGGCCTCCTTTGAGAGATGCACCAAGAAGAGAGTTGAGGGAGTCCGTTAAGTCCAGGAAGCCCGTTCAAGTCTCAAATATTGACTTACGAGCGTTCCAGAAGTTCTTCGTGAACTTGCTGGTTCCTGGAAGCTGTTCGTGCTCGTGTGGGGCGAATAAAGCTTTGAGCAACGGTGGTTCATTCACCCCAGCATCTCATTCTCGTCTGTCATCGCTGCTGTTGCCTTTTACAGTAACTTCTTTTTAGAAGCTCTACTGCCGATAGTTGCTTGCACAAAGTCTCTTTAGATTTTTTGTGTATTACGTAGAATCTTTTTAGATCCTCGTAATTCAGAATCCTTCAGGATCTCTGTTGCACATCTTCTTTAAGGTGCTGCATTTGAAACGTTGTGTGTACAATTGTTTCAGTTTCAGAATTTTCCATCGAAAATTGTGCCTCGGCACTAACAATCTCAAAGCTTTATTGAGAAGATGGATAATTCTCGTGCTTCGCTCATCGATACCAGCTTTAACAAGTTGGAGAAATTCGATGGCGAACACTTCCAGATGTGGAGACGAAAGGTCACTTTAAATCTTCAACTCGTGAATGTTGATCACGTGCTGCGGCTGTGGCCGCTGCTACGACCAAGCAAGTGAAGTGGAAGAGAGAAAACAGTATATGCAAACTACTGATACTCAATTCCATGGAAGACTCTCTGGCAGAGTCCTACTCCAAGAAGACATCTGCCAAAGAGATATGGGACTCCTTGGGAAAGCTCTATGAAGATGACGAGAACCGGTCCAAGATCTTTATGGCAGAAAAATACCACAAGTGGACCTTCGAAGACGAGAAGGCGATGCTGCCCCAAGTGAAGGAGTTTCTGAAGTTGCGTCAGAAACTAGAAGACGAGAACATGCCCCTCGTCGACAAGTTTGTCGTTGGAGGGATCGTCACGAAACTTCCTTCAGAATGGAGCAACTTCTATGTAAGGATGCATGGAAAGAAGATGGAAATTAGCTTGGAAGATTTCTTGCAAGAGATCCATGTTGAGGACGAGATGCGCTCTCAACAGAAGATGGATACTCTGTCCAAACAACTGGCGAAGGCAAATCTGGTCCAAACCAGAGAGTACCAGGGGAAGCAGGCTGCTTCTCATCGTAAAAAGAAGGACTTCACGAATCTGAAAGTGAAGGGTCCTGCTTTCAAGCAGCAGAAGTCCAAGTCCCATGTGACTTGCTTCAATTGTGGCAAGAAGGGCCACTACAAATCCGAATGCAAGTCCAAGCCCAAAGAATAAGGTGAGCCTAGTAAGGTTTCTATGATTACTAATCTAGTTGCCATGATAGCACAGGTTGCAACTGTGGGGGCTGACTTGGACTGGTGGATAGACACTGGTGCGACATGCCATGTCTGTTCAGACAAAGACTGGTTCGTCTCTTATGAGCCAACTTCAGAGAAGGTCATAGTGGCAAACCAGGCACAAGTTAAAGTACTGGGGATCGGGACGGTGGAGCTGAAACTCACATCGGGGAACACTCTGACGCTTCAAGGTGTGAAGCATGTTCCAGTAATTGCTAAGAACCTGATCTCTGGAAGTCTGCTCTGCAATGCAGGCTTGAGGATGGACATCAATGCTGGCCAGTTGGTGATGTCCAAGAAGGGTACATTCTTCGGGAAAGCTTTCCAAACTGAAAGAATTTACAAGATTCAGCTTGTTGTAACCCAGCATGATAATATAAATGCAATCACTTTTTCTGATTATTCTCTTGAGTTGTGGCATAATAGGCTAGGACATGTTTATTGTAAAAGGATTAACAGAATGTCTAGTCTAGGACTTATCTCCAAGTGTGGGGGTAGGGTAGAGAAATGCGAAGTATGTGCTCAGACGAAGATCACAAGGAAACCCTTTCACAGGGTCCATCGAAGCACAGATCTTCTGGAGTTGGTTCACTCAGATATCTGTGACTTCAAACAATTCTCTACAAAGGCCAGGATGAAGTATTTCATTACTTTCATCGATGACTTCTCAAAGTATGCTTTCGTCTACTTGCTCAAGTCTAAAGACGAAGCATTCGAGAAGTTCAAGGAGTTCAGGGCCGAGGCTGAGCGACAAACTGGACAACAACTCAAGAGGTTAAGGAGTGATCGAGGCGGGGAGTATCGGTCTCATGAATTCTTATCATTCTGCAAAGAACATGGAATCATCAATGAGACAATGGCTCCGTACTCTCCTCAATCCAACAGAGTAGCAGAAAGAAAGAACAGAACGTTGACAGAGATGATGAACTCCATGCTGTTGACTGCGGGTCTTCCAAAGTGCTACTTGGGAGAAGCTGCACTAACGGCAACGTTCATTCTGAACAAAGTGCCATATGCAACTTCCGACATAACTCCTCATGAACTCTGGTTCAAAGTCAGACCTAACTTGAATGTCATTCGAGTGTGGGGGTGTCTGGCTTATGTGAAGCTCCCGGATCTGAAGATTCAGAAGCTGGGGACAAGGACTACGAAGGCGATCTTCTTGGGGTATGCCGAGAAGAGTGATGCTCGGAGATTCCTTGATATCGAGTCAAACCATATCATCGAATCTCGCGATGCTGAATACTTTGAAGACAAGTTTGCAAAACACAAGAATATTGTTCTCGCGGATCTTCCGGAGAATGATGAGGGTACAAAGCAGACAGAAGTCTTTTATGAACCAGTTGTCCAAGATGAAGCTGTCGTCAAGGAGACACTAGCTGAACCAGAACTCGCTGAGCCGTCAACTAAGCGAACGAGGAGGCCGAAAGACTTCGGAGATGACTTTGTCACCTATCATGTGGAAGCAGATCCTCTTACCTATGATGAGGCGATGAAGACCAGAGATGCTGTATTCTGGAAGGAGGCGATAGACAACGAGATTGACTCAATCACCTCCAACAACACATGGGTATTGGTTGACCTGCCAGAAGGAGCAAGACCCATCGGATGCAAATGGATCTTCAAGAAGAAGATGAAAGCAGATAGAACCATTGACAAGTTCAAGGCCAGGCTAGTGGCCAAGGGGTTTGCTCAGAAGCAGGGGATCGACTACTTTGACACCTATGCTCCAGTAGCTCGAATGACAACCATCAGATTGTTAATTGCTCTAGCAGCAATACACAAGCTGGTGATATATCAGATGGATGTGAAAATGACATTTCTTAATGGCGAGCTGACCGAAGAGATCTACATGCAACAACCAGAAGGTTTTGTCGTCAAAGGTCTGGAAGACAAAGTCTGCAAATTGATGAAGTCTCTGTATGGTTTGAAACAAGCTTCCAAAATATGGCATGAGAAGTTTGACAAGGTGATAAGGTCAAATGGCTACAGGGTCAGTGAAACAGACAAGTGTGTCTGCACGAAGTTTGCTGACGGAAGAGGAGTAATCGTTTGTCTTTACGTGGACGACATGCTAATCCTAGGTACGGATTTAAGCTGCATCACAGAGACAAAGAAATTCCTCTCGACCAAGTTCAGTATGAAGGACTTGGGGGATGCCGACGTAATCTTGGGGCTCAAGATCATCCGAACAGGTACTGGAATAGCGCTGTCACAATCTCATTATATTGAGAAGATGCTCACTCACTACGGGTATCAAGATCTTCCTATTATCGATACACTATACCGGAGTGATCAGAAGCTGGAGCGAAACTCGAGGGAAAGCGTCAGGCAGTTGGAGTACGCTAGCGTCATCGGAAGCTTGATGTACGCTACTACTGCCACAAGGTCTGACATAGCTTTTGCAGTGGGAATGCTGAGTCGGTTCACTAGCAATCCAGGCGTTGAGCACTGGAACGCTGTGAAGCGTGTTATGAGATATCTCAAGAAAACTCAGACATATGCACTTTTCAACAGCGGAGATCCGTCAGTAGTGGAAGGCTTCAGTGATGCTAGCTGGTGTTCAGATATGGAGAGCGAGTATTCCACAGGTGGATTCGTATTCGCCATGGGCGGAGCTGCTATATCGTGGAAGTCGAAGAAGCAGACTATGTTATCTCGCTCCTCCATGGAATCTGAATTCTTTGCATTGGATGCTGCTGCAGATGAAGCAGAGTGGCTTCGGGAGCTCATGTATGATCTTCCGGTGGTTGGGGCTCAGATATCGATAATACCGATATACTGTGACAACCAGGCCGCAGCAGCAGTGGCATCAAATGATCTCTTCAACGAAAAGAAGAGGACTGTGCGGTTGAAGCACAGGACAGTACATGATCTTATCAAAAGAGGTGTAATTGCAGTAATTGATGTTCGGAGTCAGGAGAACCTGGCAGATCCGTTCACGAAAGGCCTCAAGCACCAGCTGGTCGATGACACAGCTTGTAAAATGGGCTTGAAGGCATTCTGATAGTGTGTCTTTGTAATCCTACCATAAAGTTTTATGCTATTAGTTCAAAGAGAAATCTACTAGGCATCTAACTTTTGGTTCAAAGGAGGATCACTGATTGGGAAACTATCAGGTAGCAGTGGGTACTTGTTCTCTGGAACATGGAAGGGATATGGACCCATAACCACTGTTGTCTACTATGTATTTTTTCTGCGGAAAAAATTGATCCTGTGGAAGGTTGGCTTAAACGCCTTAATGAGTTCTCAGGCAGAGTGAATGCCTGGTGTGCTTTACAGGAAGCACGGTAGAGCAGCACTACAAGGAGTGAAACTCCATGCTACAGTGGGGTGACTCCACCATGAGGTTCCCAGGTAGGGGTAATGCCTCGACTTTGCAAGCCAAGTCATAGCGGCGTAGTACCGCAAATAGGCAGGTAGCCTAATGCTGTATGACGTAATTAAAGAGTTGTAGACAACACTACAAAGAGGACGATGTCCTCATGTTACAGTGGCATGACACCACGAAGAGGTACCAGGTAGGGTAAAGCTTCGGCTTTGCGAGCCATGTCATAGCGGCGTAACACCGCACGGAAGCGCAAGGCTTCATGCTGGATAGTTTGGCACTACAAAGAGGCCTGTGACCTCATGCTACAGTAGTATGACACTACGATGAGGTACCCAGGTGGGGTAAAGCCTCGGCGTTAAGCCATGTCATAGCGGCGTAGCACCGCAAAGAAGCGTAATGCTTCATGCCATGACTCTTTATAAAGAACTCACCTATAGTGTATGGACAGAGATATCAGGCCGTCTCTTGAGGGTAAACTTGTAGACGCCCAAAAATTATACACTGAAACCAGGCTGGCACAAGGCCTTCAATGTGCAGCCAGAAGCACAGTTGATGTCATTATGTGAGTAGGAAGAATTGCAGTTATGGTGCAGAATTCAAGGCTTAGTCCATTCTTGTATCATGCTGTTATTTAACCTATGCGGGAAGATTCAAGTCGCAGCGACATCTCTCCTAATGCATGATGGGCAGTCACTGTGGGGAACGCTCAACCCATATATTGAGATATGTGGGGGATTGTTGGTGTTTTTTTGCCTTTGGACTAGAAAAGATAGTCCCACATCGGCTACACCAAATGGTGAGTATCTCAATATAAAGCATTGCTTGTGTTGAGGTGTGCACATGAGATGTAGTGGGGCACAAGTTTGTGCCATGTGGGAGTATTTTTCTAGAAGAAAAAAGGATTAAATCCAACAAGGATGCAAGTTGATTTTTGTTGTGCGGACTCGGACTCGGACACGGACTCCAGGATGTCTCGTACATGCACGGGAGTGTTCGGGGGGTAGGCGTGGACTGGCACACTTCTATGTTGATTGTGGGATGATCTAAAATATCAAACTCTATTTTTGAGTATTGGTATTTTAGTCCCACATCGGATAGGAGAAGAGGTGAAGTCTCAACTCCACTCTATAAATAGAGCCCCTTGGCCTCCTTTGAAAGATGCACCAAGAAGAGAGTTGAGGGAGTCTGTTAAGTCCAGGAAGCCCGTTCAAGTCTCAAATATTGACTTACGAGCGTTCCAGAAGTTCTTCGTGAACTTGCTGGTTCCTGGAAGCTGTTCGTGCTCGTGTGGGGCGAATAAAGCTTTGAGCAACGGTGGTTCATTCACCCCAGCATCTCATTCTCGCCTGTCATCGCTGCTGTTGCCTTTTACAGTAACTTCTTTTTAGAAGCTCTACTGCCGATAGTTGCTTGCACAAAGTCTCTTTAGATTTTTTGTGTATTACGTAGAATCTTTTTAGATCCTCGTAATTCAGAATTCTTCAGGATCTCTGTTGCACATCTTCTTTAAGGTGCTGCATTTAAAACGTTGTGTGTACAATTGTTTCAGTTTCAGAATTTTCCATCGAAAATTGTGCCTCGGCACTAACAAAAGCTAAGTTCGGATTGTTTCTTCCGGAGCTGTGTGCAGCGATGGGAAGCCGGTTGCATGAGAATTTTACCTCTAGGAGATTCGGGAACAAGTCTGCACATAGACCTCGAATAATCTCTTAGGACACTGCTTCATACACGACTTCCCCAGAGGCCGGTAACTCTAAACTTTCTTACTTTCTAAATTAGGCAAGCACGTCATGGTAGATTACCACTTGATTTGTAGAGGGACAAGATTGCTTGCTCACAGTATGCCATAGCCTGTTGAGAGCTACCATTAACTTGCATAAGATTATAGCTCTCTCATTCCATTGCTTTAAGTAGTAGATCTTTTATTCTTCTTGCATGTTGGTGGGAGTTTGTGGTAGAAAATGGAGGTTAATATCTGATCTTTGAGTCATAGTGCCATTGGAAACTGGTCTCGTTAAAGTATAAGCTCCTCCGCTCATATGTGATTCTGGTTAGTTAAAACTAACTTGTCTATCAAAGCATAAGATGTATGCTCGTAGCTTCAAGTCATCAGTTGAAAACTTCTAATAGCTTCCTATGGAGCATTAACTGCTTGTGAATTGTAAGTATTAACTGTTATACCTTCCTTGCCTGATAGATCAGAGGATCCTATTTCTAGCAGAAATGTCACCTCCCCCTCCTTCCCGATTATGTGTTCAGGCATCTCTTCTCACAGACTTATCATGACAACGTGTCATTATATCAAGTTCCTTTGTTGCATCTTTAGCTTCTATCTTATCCAGGAATGCAAGATGAACTATAATTTTTCCTTACAAACACAGTGCACTATTGTTTAGCAAAGTGTAATAAACTATCATGTTGGTCTTCCCAAGCTCTATGCCTCGAGTTACTTGAATTTTGAAACAAACATTGTTCAAGACATCAGAGTGATGTTTTCTTTTGTGGTAATAATGCATTTGTACTCTACAAATAAGTTAATGTGCATATTAGTGCTATTCATCACCTGAAAGCATAATTGAATGCTGTCTATAACTAAGGGTTCTTCGCAGTTGTCTAGCAGTTGACTGTTAATGGGCAACACTAGTCATTGATATTATGCAATATTTTCTTAGCTAACTTATTTCAAATCACAACCGTGCTTCTTTATATGATCAAAATGTTGATAATTTTTTTGGTTTAAACTTTAGAATTACATCCATTTAGAAATATTTACACTGTCAAGCTTAACAATTCAACTATATATTGTTTAGTTTATTATGTTTGGAATATACAATTTTGTAACAATGTTTACCATTTGATTCAATTGTACTATATTAGGTACCCTTACGTCATAGAATGACATTCTGATATAATCTGGGTAACTGGCCCATATGACATCTAATTCATTTCTGGATACTCTATGAGGAGTTGTCATCGCCTGAGGTTTATGAAACGAATCTATCATAGCTAAGAGTATTATAGACTGAGAAATGTTATCTTCAGTCACAACGTGTATTGAAGCTGAATGACTCATATGTCTTACTACATATATATAAAGAGAGAGAGAGAGAGAGAGAGAGAGAGAGAGGAGTGCTCTAGAACCAGTCAGCTGGTTTTGTATTATAAAACCAACCTATGTTATACACGTTGGATTGGATTGAATGGTTGAGATTAGATGACTTAAAATGGTGGTGGGGTCTTACACCTTTTAATCTCAGCCACTAAATTTCAATCCGGCCTATGAAACATAGGATGGTTCCATAATACAAAACCAACCGACTGATTTTGGAACGTTTATATATATATATATATATATATATATATATATATATATATATATATATATATATATTCCAATTTTACTCTTGCTATGACTTCATGTTGTATTGAAACTGAATAGATCAAACATCTTATTACGTATATACAAATTTATATATCTGTCAATTTTATTAATTGTGTTAACCAATCTGCTATAGAGCGGGTAATGCATGCATCTATGCAGCTACGCTTCAAGACGCTAAAAGAGCCTAAAAGGCAAAAATGTGGTCCTTGACTATAAAAGTCATAAAAGAACTTTAGATCTCTTGACGAAGAGTCTGTTTACTCTTGACAAGAGTTTGCCTGGGACATTAATTAATCTTAGAATCATCTAGGGGGATGGGGTTAAGCCCATAAGTAAGTCACTAGCAGTGACAATCCAACCGAGTCTGACTGGAGATCCCAATAAGCCAGTTCAATGGGTAGAAATAAGCTGGACTTTTGTTACTAATATGAAACACTGACCCTGAGATTTAATTCTAAAAAAAATGCCCAAGTGGTTGTATGATATTGTACAATGATATCACATCCCTATGGTGACAGTGTTCCAGTGTGATTTGGTTATGATGAGTTTTTAAACTCTTAATAGATCAAAGTATGATTATGTAGGGTTGACTCCAATCACCAACCCTTTGAGGACTTACCTATGTGAAAGGCCGCGACTATGAGACACGACGATTCAAGACAACTCTCATGGAAAAGGAAAAAATACGCATGGCCAATCAAAAATGCCATCCGATAGACCCAAGAATCTCTAGTGTACTATGTGTGCTATTTTTTGAATCTGGTTCAAGAAGTCTGATTCAAGGCAGAGTCCATCAAACACTTCTTCGGACAAAGACAATAGTCACTAAGTGAGATTCAATGTTGTAGTCCATCTCAACTATGCATAGTATATACTTGTCCAGAAATTCTCTATTCTTATTCGTTTGTTATTTGTGTTTTGGAACTTGATTTTTTGGGGGAGATTGTTGGACTTGGTAAAACCAAGTGAGGAAAAAACCAAATCTTTTGGCCGGTTCTTTGGCCTTAGAAAATGCACAATTGGTTGACTGCTCTCCTCTATATAAGCAAAGAACTATTTATTCTTAGTAGATAGAAATACATTTTAAAAAGGAAACTCCTTTCTATTTTCTCTTGCTCTCTCTCCTCTTCAAGGAAAATTCTACTCTTTTGTTTTTTCGTTCTGTTCAAAAGCTAAGTTCGGGTCGTTTCCTCCGGAGCTGTGTGCAGCGATGTGAAGCCGGTAGCACGAGAATTTTACCTCTAGGAGATTCGGAAACAAGTCTGCACATAGGCTTCAAATAATCTCTTAGGGCAGTGCTTCGTACACGTACGACTTCCCCTAAGGCCGGTAACTTTCACTACAAAAAAAAGGCTTTTAGCGACGGCGGTATCCGTCGCTAAAAGTCATTTTTTCGTCGCTAAAGCCAAATAGCGACATATCAGCGACGGAAACGGTTTGTCGGAAAATCACGTGTCGCTAATTTCAATCAGTCCCTAGTTTGTCGGAAATAGCGACTGATTAATGACGGATTTAGCGACACGCTATTTATTACAAAATGCGACGTATTAGCGACGGAAATTCCGTCGCTACTTTTACCGACTAACTACCGACGGGTCCGCGGCGTATTCCAGGATTAATGCTGTGACGGTATAGAGATGGAAAAGTACGTCGCTAAAGTATTTCCGATACGCTATTGGTATCGGACAGGCTTGTAGCGACGAACCGGTTATGTCGCTATTCCGTCGCTATACTTTAAATCTATATTTTTCAAAACCTTAGCGACGGAATGTTCCAGATATTTCGTCACTCTTCCGTCGTTATACTGTAATTTTTCAGATATTCCGTCGCTGTTCTGTCGCTGTCCCGTTGCTAAATACAATTTTGTGTGTCTATATTTGTGTTTCCTGCACTGCACATCCATGTTGACAGTTACACACACAATATACAGTCATATAAACAGTTTCCAATACAGATATATAAACAGTTACACACATACCAAAAAGTTTACAAACAGTTTCCAAATACAAACAGTTTCCAAATACACACATACCAAAAATGTTCCAAATTGTTCCCAAATACAAACAATCTTCAAATAATATCTACGTTGACGGCGGCGGAGGAGGCAACGGGTGGGTGTAGCTACCCAGCACATTTCGCAATGCGTCTTCGAAATCCTTCCGAGACAGAGGAACTCTCGAAGTCGGTGCTGGATCCGTCGGTGTTGTAGCCCGAGGTGCTGTAGCCGGATGTGCTGGAGTCTGTAGCGGAGCTGAATCGGTCGAAGTCTGAACCGCCGGAGCCGCAGTCGGGGCCGGAACAACCGGTACTATAGGTGTCGAAGCAGAAGCTCCTGCACTACCATATATGTAATTTTGTAAATCCCATAATATACGGGTAATAGTGACCTGGTCGTAGATGACAGCACCGCCGGTGGGAAGTACTGGTACAGGTGGAGGTGGAGGTGGAGCTCTGGAAACGACGGACGACTGGGATGCAAACGATCCAATACCGTATATGTTGCCACCTTTCCCTACTCCGACAGTCATACGCTCCCAAAAGGCAGCGTATGAACTCCATACGACTCCTTACTATCCAAGTCAGCGTATGCAAGTCATACGCTGACTTGGATAGTAAGGAGTCGTATGGAGTTCATACGCTGCCTTTTGGGAGCGTATGACTTGCATAAGTATGGGCCACCACTAAAACCTTGTCACGCCCGCTCTCCAGTATTCTGGTTCTGGGGCGTGACACCGACCGTATCTACCCATAGTTTGTTCCTATCCGTCGGCTGGCTAGGTCCAGCCCCCTCACCTCCCTCACCCCTCACCGACCCGACTCTCAAACTCCTCCTATATTATATAAACATAAATAAATTTAGAGTTAATATAAAGACTCATAGTAATGTACCGATACCGATATCAATACTCATAGTAATGGGCCGATACCGATACTCATACTCATATAGTAATAGATCGATACCGATACTCACATAGGAATGGCCCGATACCGATACTATGAGTATCGGACCATTTCTATTAGTATCGGTATCGCAATCGAAATCGGTATCGGCCCATTACTATATGAGTATGGGGTACCGATATCGATACTCGTAGTTCGATCATCTACAATTATAAAAATGTAATACATATAAAGAATAAGAAAACTTACATAAGCTTTGGCGGCCCGCTCATCTACGAGCTTTCCATCGCTCTTGCGCTTGTGGCTATACGCAAAGACTGTGGGGAAGTCGACGGTGTCCGAATCTCCGCCTTTCCCGACGACCTCCTCGTGCTTGTACAATTAAACATAAATTAATACTCATTTTGTAGAGTTTAAGACTTAAAATTTTGACAATTAAATAGAATACTCACCAATCGGCGCTTGTGCTCCGAAGACGGGATCGAACCACCCGTGTGCTGACCAGCCTTAGCACGGGTAGCCTTCGCCTTCTCAGACTTGGCCAGATAGGCCGGGGTCTCCATTTTCTTCTTCATCTCCGCCCAGAAATCTGCTCTGAGCAACTCCTTGCACCCATGTTCTGATCCACTACCTCTCAGGCTCTCCAGCGCCTTCTGGTCGTGGATCATGTCACGTATCCTTTTGCTGGATACGGTCTCGTAGCACCTCCGGATGGCCTGGTTCCTATGCTCCGGCCACCAGTACGACGCCTGCAAATAAGATAAACGCACATGAATGAACAGTTTTTTGATACATATTGTAAAGAAAGACCATTATACATACCCTCAGCGCGTCAAGCCAAACGAACCGCATCTCCGCCGGGATGTCGCCGAAGTTCAGGTACGGCCCATGGAAATTATGGCGAATCAAGTCGCCTAGATCTCGCCCGACGCGGATCAAAAAAAACCTGAGATAAGAAAACAATGTACGGCATCAGCTACTATGAAGAATTAATATATCAATAAATATATAAATTTACAATAAACTAAAATACATATACTTACCGTCTGCCCATCGGCCCACAGCTCCGGAAGATGGACGTCGGCTGGGCGCTCCGGTAACGTCGGAGGATCTCCTACGCGTCATCTGTAGACTCTGTGCTCGACCACCAAATCCGGATAGGGATTGGCCGCAATGGGAGCGGCCGTAAGGGTAGAAGCGGCCGGAGTCGTCGTAGGAGTAGTCGTCGGAGTATTAGCCGAAGGAGTAGCTCCCCCGACCGATGAACGGGCCGCGCCCGGGGATAACCCATCATGAACATCTAGGAACTCGTCCTCGTCGACAGGTGGACGGCCTGGCCGCTCCAAAGGAGCCGGACGTGAGCCAGACCCATGCTGCAAACGTCCACGTCTGCCTCCCGCCATAGGCAAATTTGAATCACGTCCACGTCCACGTCCGCCTTCCGCCATAGGCAAATCTAAAAATGCATATGTAATACACATTTTTAATTTTGTATACTTCACACTTGCTATATGTAACCGAGATATGCATATGTTTTCGATACATAAAACCTAACTACTAATACATACACATTCCCTTCCTGTCTGAGACTCTGTCCCTGGATAAGCCCTCATACGTATACTGTCCCCTGAGCCTAATACTCAGTCCTAACTCGACTCCTAGACACAAACACACACCCTGACACATGATACTATCTAATTTTTTATACTTTCTTAACCTGGATACTATCAAATGATTATACACACAAAGAGTAGAGAAGTGTGAGAAGGCCCCCTCTCTGACCCCCCCTCTACTTCCCTGCTTCTCATTCGACTCTCTCATATGATATCCATCTCAACCAAAGAGTAGAGAAGTGTGAAAATATTAATATTAACCAAGGATCGGTATCGGAATCGGTATCATCATGAATCTCATGGCTTGTTCTACCAGAGCATAATATAAAACCAAACATGTGAATCAGAGCTTCACATTCTAATATTGTGAATGTGAAGCTCTGCTTCATGCACGTTTGGTTTTATATTATGCTCTGTTGGAACAAGCTATGAGATTCATGGTAATACTGATTTCGATACTGATCCTTGGTTAATATTAATATGAGATTCATGGCAACGTTTTTGTCCAGCGTCGCTAATTACGTCGCTAAATTGAGTTATTCTAGTAGTGTATTTTCACACTTCTCCACGCTTTGGTTGAGATATATATCATATGATGCGGAATAGGATGCCTCATGACCCGAATGAGAAGAAGGGGAGTAGGGAGGCTCACTCTATACACTCATCCGCCTACGATATATACTCTTTACACTCTTACTTATGCAAGCCTTTTGAGGTAATCAGCATTATACTAGATTTCCAAAAAGATCTATAACTCTGATAGGTCCAAAAGACTTGGCATAAGTAAATTTAATTTTCAACACTTACCTATCTACTACTAAGATATCTTATATATATCCTTCTAGGATACTCACTCTATACCAATATCTTAAATTTGATTCTCAACACTTACCTACCGCCTAGACACCGCCTAGACGCCTAAGCGATCAATATCGATACTCATAGAAATAGTCTGATACCGATATCGATACCCAGAGGGTACATTGATACAACAATTGTTCTCATACAATATATATAGCCTTATTAACAAATACACAATTGTTCAAATACAACATTTATTCAAATAAAGTGGCTTCGTCGGAAAATAAAGTGGTTTCGCTAACCAAACATGGCCAATAGCTCATAATGTATGCGGTCAACCCCGACCGGCATCCTCTCCAATGGCACGTGCTCCTCTCGCTTCCCAAGGCGATTTCATACCTCGACCTGCTTCCGGAGGATAAGTCGGCTTCCGAAGTTGATCCTATCCCTAATTCTGACATGGGCACAAACACAGTTGACTTGGGAACGACCACTATAAGAATAAGATGAAACCCGTTCATCATTCCTCCAAAGAATTGCTTGTTGGATACTAAAATTTGTTGGATCTAAATTTTTAACAATAACATGAAATTTGTTGGATCTAAATTTGTTGGATGTATGCACAGTTACTATAAGAAAAACATGAAATGTGTTGGACCTAAATTTTCAAATTTTGTTGGATACTGAAATTTGTTTACACATGCACAAATCGACATGGTTGGACGAACATGACACGAAGATAAGGACATTTGAAACTTGGCTTTTGTTTACGAAAAATTATTATAAATTTGACTTTACAAATCCTTGATATTTAACAAGTATTGTATTTACATCCAAGTCCTAATTGTCCTGGTTAACTTTTGAAAGTAAGGGTTGCCAAGAAGGCAATTTCTTTTTATCTTTTTGATAAGCTTAAGAAATATTTAAACTTACCTCGGTATTTACTTCTTGAATTATATGTTTAGCATTTCGTAGAACAAAAAACAACAAACTAGTGGTGTAAAGCTTTAGCCTGAAATTGTCGAGTATATATAACTTGAGTAGCCAATTAATTACGAGTACTGATGTCCTGTCCACATAAGTATTAATCTATATATGTGGTGTACGTAACTCGTACAGGAGTGCCCTAGAGATATCGGTATAGAGTGAGGAAATGGTTTATTAGGATTTGCTAAAAAGTTGTTAAGGGGGTCTTCAAGATAGAGAAGAACTGTAAAATGGAACAAAGACCTAGAGATAAAATGTGTAACATAAAATTAGATATTTATGGCAAATTGGACGCAAAAACAATAAAAAAATTTATGAACAATTAACTAATATGAATTTATAAAAATGACTTTAATATAGAATATAAGAATAATAATATTAGGAATATCCAAATTTGGAATGGTGTGTGGGTGCGTTGGATCTCAGTCCTAGGATTTTATTTTCGAGAACCAACTTGGCGATCACGATAGAGGTGGAGAATAAGACAAGATAGATCAACTCTAAAAATTTGGCATAGCACGGTACGAATTCAAAAGTAGGTTATCAATTCATTCTTCAAAATTTTATCGAATAAGTTCTAAATTTACAAATTATTTTTATACTCTCAAGAAACCAAAAGGAGATAAAGCCAATCTCTAAAGACTTATCCTAAGATAATTAAAAACCCTAGCCAACTCAAAGAGATAAAGATAGGTTAATCCTAACAAAGAAAAATATAGACTAAAAAGTCAAATTGGTTTCCCATTAGAGTGGCTTCGTCGGAGATCGGGAGCTGCTCATCGTAGTTTGTGTTTATAATCATTTGAATGTTTCATGTTGTTGATTCAATAAAGTATTGGTTCTATTGTCCCGTGGAGCATGTCGATTTCGACAGAACCATGTAAAATAATACATGTTTGTGATTTAAATGATTATACACACAAACCCCTCGCCCCTAATCGAAACCTAGTCGAAACCTAATCGAAACCTAGTCGAAACCTAATCGACGGAGGGAGAGGAGGAAAAAAGAGTACCTGAAGGGGGGAGGGTCGCCGGAGGGCGGGTCGACGGAGGAGGGGTCGCCGGAGGGGGGTCGTCGAAGGGGGGGGGGGGGGGGGGGTGGGACGCCGGAGGGGTCGGGTGATCGGGGAAGAGAGGGGGGAAGAGAGTAGAATTTTGTTAAAATTTTTTAAATTGAAAATAAAACCCTCTCTTTCGATTTTTACTGAAACGTAGCGACGGATTCTGCCGTCGCTAGTACGTCGTTAGACATTATCCGTCGCTACCATATCGCTAGTTAGTCGCTAAAGTTATGATATATTTTAATAAACTACGCCGTCGCCTATCAGTCGCCTTTCAGTCGCTAATAGGCGACTGAGTTGTCCGTCGCTAATAATTCAGTCGCTATTCGTCTGTATTTTGGTAGTGTTTAAACTTTCTTACTTTGTTTACAGGAATTAAATAAAAATTCCATCATCCTCACTTTGAAAATGTTTACAAGTTCCACAATAAAATTAAGAAAAAATTATGAAATATGTGTATTGACACCACCTCTCTCTCTCTCTCTCTCTCTCTTTTATATATATATATATATATATATATATATATATATATATATATGAGCTCTAGTCCAAGTGGTAAGAAAGACGCATATCCTCCAGTTGTTGCGGGTTTGAGCCACGGGGATGGCATTTCAATTCTATGTGGGACAATTAAGTGCAATGGATTTGGGGTGTGATGCAGGTGCAGTCGGAATGTGGCAGAAACGGTGCGGTGCGACCCGGATGGTACGCGATGCGATGCACGGGCTAGTATGGAGCTGGTGTGGTGTTGTCCAGAAAAAAAATTGTCCAAATTTGGTCGTGTCATCATTGGATCTTGTTCCCGTCCTTGGTGAAAGATCCAGCAGAGGCAACATAGCTTTTTTTTTTTCTTTCCCTACGATCTTAGAAGCAAATCACGTGGTCATAGTTTCCCTAAGCAATAATGTTTAATTTGTAAGCATGTTTGCATTCAAGGGCGGTATATTTTTCAAGTTTGTTCATGTTATATGCCTTACGCAGCCTCCCTTCTTTGGAATTTCCTCTTATGCAACATATTGTTATTTGCAACCTAAAACTTCCTTAAAACTTATCCAATTGTATTTATTGCAGGCTACAGGGGAGCTTGATTTTTAAGAACTTCTGGTCATGGTGACAAGTGCTTGAATCTTTTAGTATGTCATTGTTGTGGGACTAGATTATTCCATGAACTGAGGGCATTGTTACCCAAGACATGATGCACAGAAATACTGCACCAACTGAAAGGATGTTTTTGAGGATGGTATAATTTGTTGTAAAGATTGAATTTGTAAATTTGGTTTCGAGGAAATTAGACATTTACAAGGGAGCTGTAGATTTGAGTATTTAATGTTTTCTGAAATCAATTAAATTGGTTACTATTGTGTGTATATTTGACATGCTTGGGTGCGATATACATGGCCAGGTCCATACTAGGGCCTCATTTGGTTCGCGGAAAGGAATGAAAAGAAAATTAATTCTTTTGTATTTCCTTTCGGCAAATTATAATTTTTATTGATTTTATTTTCTGATGTTTGGAAATGCCAAAAAATTTGAAAATAAAAGTGCACATTTCAAGGTGGAAAAATGATTCCTTGTTTTGATGGATGTAATTATTTTTTCTCATAATTTTTCTTCCATTGGGAATCATTTTTTTTTTTTCTTCTCAATTCCTTTGGCACCCAAACATAGAAACATAATCACTTTCCTTTTCTAGCTGCATGATTTTGCGAACCAAACGAAGCCTAGAGGTTGAGGGCCACTAATCAATGTGGGTCACTTATAAGATCTCCAACACTTCTCCCATCTTCAAAATATATAGGGATACCAGTGATCGGTAACCCTAAAATCATGGTCACGCCGGCCGGAGTGATCGACATTTCACCAAAGGAAAGCTGAAATGTGTTGCGTCCTGGCCACCATCGCTCTATCAAATTCAACCATATATCTCTATCGTGACGACTTAAATGAATAACGTCAACATAGGAAAAGCTAAAAGATTAAACAAGTTCCTTTTGGCGAGTTGTGAGATGCCATCCGTGGCACCAGTCTCCATGCTCACTTAATTTTACCGTCGGATAATCATATAACTAAATAATGTCTCAAATTTTTTAGTGCCTATAATTATCAATTATAATAATGATAATTTACTTTAACTAAAAATACCTGTCCGTCGAATACCAGATTCGAAACATGAGATCCTCACACCTGGATAATAGCCTGTGTAGTAGGTTCACCTGGTAGTCGACCGTCATTTTGAATATCCATTTATAAAATTGATAAAAAATATATTATACGTCTACGCCCTTCTTTATGGCGTAATTTTTTTTTCCGGAACTTAGCTATTTCTATACATAATAGTTTCACTAATTTTTTTTTTTTTCAAAATTACCTTTATTTGATATAGATGGTTCTTCTTCTCCTCCCGTCTCCTTCTACTCTCTTCCTTTCTTACGCTATTCTTTTGCTCCGACAAGTAGTGCTCTTCTCCTACCAGCAGTGCTCTTCTCTTCTCCTGATAATAGTATATAAACACACTTTTAAACTTTCGTTCAACAATATAATCCAAAATTTTCAATCTATTCGGTCAAAAGGAGCCTCAAAAGGAGTAAAAATTATAAGCTAAAATCCAAAACCTATACTCAAATCGGTCAAAAGAGCCTCAAAAGAAGTAGCTAAAAGAAGTAGCTTGCTGCATGTGGAAAAAAAAAAGAGGGGACCGGCCACACACGGGCATGAGGAAAGAGCCACGCAGCAGAGGAGGCACACGCGGCAGAAAGGAGGCAGCACAGCGCAGGCGGAAAGACTCCAGATATTATATATATATGTGACCTCTAGCCTAGTGGTTAAGAGAGATGAATGAGGTCCAAGTGGTCTGGAGTTCGAGCCCCAATGGAGACGAGTTCGCCACAATTATCCATTGCTTCAAAATATATATATATATATATATATATATATATATATATATATATATATATATATATATATATATATATATATATATATATATCGTCCAAAATTGGGCGCGCCAAAATGAAAGTTACGGGGCGTCATTTTTCTACCACAGTAAACCGCTGTTAACATATTGGTTGTGATTAAGAAATGTTGTGGTTAAGAAATTGGTTATTAATTTGGTAGTGGTTAAGAAATTAGTTATTAATTTTGGTAGGGGTTGAATGTTTTGACACCTTATTATAGGGCGTTTATTTTTTAACACCCTAATTTAAGGCACGACGATGCCTTCTTTGCTAATATCCTAAACTTTGTTCCTTTTACGCAATTTTTGGATACTTTTATACTTCTGATGAAATTTTCCGGATTTTTTTTCTACATTAAATTATTTTTTCAATTTATATAGGAATTATACTCACGTGTTTCGCAATATTAGAAATCGTTAGCACACAATCCGTAAAATACTACCGAATAGCAATACATGAAATTGCAAACTGGAAAATTTGAAACTCGAATTGCTCAGCATAAATCTGGATAGGGGATGGCTCGAATCGGAACGGACTTGGCCACTGTGATCCCAAGCTTTTCGGTCAGGTCTACATCTTCCGGACCCTGACCGTTGGCTAGTTTCCAGTCGAAAGAACGCAACAACGAAGCTAACAGGAGAGGCACCATCCTGAACGCCAGAGGCAGTCCGGGACAGATCCTCCGGCCAGCACCGAACGGTACCAGCTCGAAATCATGCCCCTTGTAATCAACGTCCATCCCTAAGAACCTTTCCGGCACGAACATCTCCGGTCGGTCGGTCCAAACCGTGTCGTCTCGACCGATTGCCCAACAGTTCACCAGCACTCGAGTGCCGGCCGGTATAGTGTATCCGCACAGGTCGACGGTGGACGCTGTACTTCGCGGCAGTAAGAAAGGGATTGGAGGGTGCAGCCTGAGCGTCTCCTTCAACACGGCCTGGAGATAGGGAAGCTTGGAAACGTAGGATTCATCCCTGACATTATCCATGTTGACAGCCTTGGCAAGTTCGGCACGAGCGCTCGCCATGGAGCCAGGGTTACGTAGAAGCTCCGCCATCACCCATTCCAGCATACTTGTGGTCGTATCGACTCCGGCTAAAAAAACATCCTAACAAGAATGGAGGAAATGGTGAACAAACATATATCTCTACTGTTATAAAGGGGTTTCAAAACGGTTCAAGTTTGAACCGTCTAAGCTGTGTATATCATCAACCATTTTTAAAAAAACAAAAAATTATGTAAAAAAAATTGTTGAAAAAAATTTAAATATGTTATATATATTCAAAATGGGAAATCGAACTCAACCAAATAAGAAGAAAACCTTCCACCTTAACCACATGAGCTAGAAAAAATATTTGATTATAATTGGATAATATTTTTACGTACAAAATACGTACATTTATATATATATATATATATATATATATATATATATATATATATAAGTAAATTTAAAAAGAATGTTACATCCAAGAATTAAACCTAGGAAATGTGCAAGTTCAACATACTAATCTACACTACAATTATTTCGTGATAAAAGAGGATCATATTATTTTAGAGACAAGATTACTAATATATATTTAAATTATTTTTTTTAGACATTTATATTTTATGGGGCCTGAGCGGTCGCCCTGTATAAACTCGAGCTTCTTTCACATATCAACGTTCATGTAACAAAACTTTGGTGCTGGTGAGGTTTAACATATATATTTAAACAATTCAACATAACATGTTGCAGTTGAAAACCCATCTTTTGGTTTTAGAGGTGGATTAACTTAGCAGTATAATTTTTGTAAAATCTGTTTAAATTGTTGTGTCAAAGAAATTGAATCTGTATTGCTACCATATATATAAATGTTACGTCCATTGCACCAAAAATCTGTGTTAATTAAGGTTATATACTTGTAGAGATTCAATAATAGCAATCTAGATCATTAAAATTTGGCAAATATAAGTAAACTTTCATGTAATAAATTATGGAGCTGCTAGGTTGCCCGCGGTTTGTAACCGCGGACGTGACCGTCGACCCACGTGTCGGCCGGCCATTAGCTCCTGATCCGGGTGGGACCCGAGATAGCAGGAGGACAATGGCCGACCAACACGTTGGCCAACGGTCACGTCCGCGATTACAAACCGCATAAAATATGTTACCAATAGGAAAGATTTCATTGCAGGACGGTCCAACTCCATGGCGTCTCCCTTCACAAGGATGCTGATGAGTGTGTCCAAGAAGTCCTTAGCCACCGCGGCGCCGACATCTTTCCCACTCTCCTTCTCCTCCTCCCGCAGCAGCCTCTTGTCTATCAACTCATCGAAGATCTCATGGAACCTCGCGGCGCATTTTTCTGACCGGCGCCTGTTCCCCTGCAAGTCGAGCCGTGCGAGGACCGGAAAGAAGTCCGAAACGTTCGGAGCCGCGAGCTCCGCCATAATCCCCCGCAGAAGGTCTCTAAAACCTTGAACCGACTCCGAGTAGGAGCCCACCATGTCGACGGAGAACAGGGTGCTGGAAATCGAATTGAGGACCGTCGTAAAGATGGCACGGCCTACATCCACCGGCTCTCCCGCCGAGCCTTGTTGCGTTAGATAAGCGACCAGCTCTTGCACCTTTTCTTTGCGGAGGTCTTTGTTAGCCTCGAACCTTTGGGAGGTGAACAGCTGGGTGCTGTAAATCTTCCTGAGGCTCTTCCACATTTGGTTCGGTGGTAACCACGCTATCGACAGCTCGCTGTGACGAAGGACGTGGATCGCGTCGGGGACCGACCGGTTGCAGAAGGCCTGGTCCTTCTTGAGGAGGACTTCACGAGCTAGCGCGGCAGAGGAGACGACTATCGTCGTGGCTTGGCCCAGCTTGAGTGTCATGACGGGGCCGTAGGTCTTGGCTAGAGCGGCCAGGGATCGGTGTGGGTTGTCGCCGATCAGAGAGAGCAGGTTGCCGATGACCGGAAGAGGTTTCGGACCCGGTGGGAGGTGCAGCCTTTTCCTGGTGAGGACATAGGCAAGTGAGAGGAGGGAGGAGGCTAGGATGAGCAGCCATTGGTAGTGGAGCTCGGCCATCTTCTCGTGTAGTGACAGCTAGCAGACGGCTAAGTAATTTGAAACTCGAATTCCTTAGCATAAATGTGATGGGAAGTCTGGATTTCCTGAAAGTTGGTACAACCTTATCAATTTATATATGGCAAGTTGATTTGATTTCTTGATAGTAGTACCACCCACCTTGACAATTTATAAATGTAACTCTGAATCGGATTCTAGAAGAGCCCGATGGCGATACGAGCGGTGAATGACTCCCAACAAGGAGTGGCTGTTTGGATAGAGGTAATTATTTGAAAGCTTAAAATTGGTATTGTAGCAAGTTGAGTTTCAATGGACTTGTAGTAAGTGATATTTTTTAAAATATGTTTGGATAGTATTTTTTGTCTGCTGCAAGTGAAAGAAAAATGAATTTGTTGTTTGGATAGTTGTTGAAAGTGAAAAAAAATGAGTTCGATTGTTTGGATCGTTATTGAAAGTGGATGTAAGTTAATTATCATGAATAAAAACTAAACTCGTATAATTTTTTATTAGACAAATTAAATAAATTAAACTAAATAAATTAATTAGCTATCATAATTAGCTGCTAATTGTGATACTCATAATTAGTATAATAATTAGCTGCTAATTATATGCCATAATTAGCTATTAATTACCATAATATATTAATTACCTATTAATATTAATTATGCTACGAATTCTAACCTATTAACTCTCTCTCTGGACTCTTCATTACTCTTCTTCTTCATCTCTCTCTCTCTCTCTCTCTCTCTCTCTCTCGGATTCCTCCGGCCTGGCCGGCAAGATCCGACCTCTGCCCCTGGCCGGCCAGATCCCACCGGGAGAAGGAGTAGCGGGAGAGGGCGAGGCGGCTGGCGGCTTCGTGGTCATTGCAGCTGCTGCGGTTGGTGCTGTTGGGGAATGTAATGGGCGGGGAGAGGACCAGGAGGGCGGCGGCGGTGTCAGAGGGGGAGGAGGGGTGGCCGCGGCCGCAGTCGCTGAGGTTGCTGTTGGCGTGGGAGGCGGTGGAGGGGCTCTGGACGTAGTAGAGGGCGGCGCACGGGTAGGAGGAGCCACGAGCCCCTCGCCGTCGCCGTCGCCGTCGTCGCGCTACGAGCCCCTCGCCGTCGTCGCACCACTTGCAACACACTTCCTCCACTTTTTTGGTGCAAGTGGAAAGAGAAAAAAAGTGGGGACAAAAACTGTGCAGCAAGTGAGATTCTCCACTTACTACCTTCAGTTGTTGCTACCCAAACGGTGAAACTGGTGGACATCCCCTCCAGTTGCAGCGGAAGGTGACAGTTGCTGCACACTTGCGGCAAACCCAACAGCCCCTCAATGAGAAGGTTTCTTGCTTAAGTCTGACTTAAGATGACAAAGAATTTCACCTAATTAGAGTAGAGTAATGCTTGTTTTGGTACAACTTAGATAAGTCCCTTGTGATTTTTTTTTTTTTTTTTATAACAAGGACATAAGAAAGCCGTTTTAGGTTATGATGTGTATTTTAGAAAGAATTAAAAAAAAAAACATCATTTAGCCCTTGTGAAATTTCATCTTATACCTTCATATTATTATTAATTTGTATCTATTTTGGCTATCCCTAACCATCTCAACATGGAAAAACTTGTTTTCCAAATCCCTTAGTTATTTTGCAACAATAGCTTCCAATATTTATATTGGCTAGCAGCTTACAACAACAATTTCAAAAAATAGCTTACGAAAATAAATAAATTTGATTTCCGTAACGTAGATATTTGTTGTCTCATGCATGTAATGTTCTAGCTATTTTTAATAATTTTCCAAAACACTTCAGCTCTGATTGATAATGGTATTTATATAGGTTTTGGAATGTTTTTAAACCAACCGTTTATGAAAATTTGTGCTTGCTATTTTTTTTAATGTACCGATTTTGGTCAGTTCAAAAACCTCTCAAAATCCTTATAATTACATGCTATGATCTTTTCATGCTTATTATTACTTTGGTTAGAATTTGACACATACAAAAAGTTGAATTGATTATAGTTTATTTGCCAAACCTTCTATGATTTTTTAAATGTTCCATATCCAACCTCATTTTGATGACGACAACAACCACAAATATGATTATTTCGTCTTTCCTAATTCTGACCGTCAACTGATTGCTAAAAGTTAGGAGCAAATAATAAAAAGTTTGGTTAAATTAAATTCAAATTCCACAAAAGATGGATCACAACTTTCCATTATAGCTAGAACATTATAAGCATGACACAGAGAACATTACATGCATGACACGAAAAACATTTATAAATATGAATTTAGGTCCGCCATCATTTATATTTCACTTCAATACTATTTTGATTAGATCAGATTAGATGTTATCTAATAACAAATAAATAATTATTTAAAATTTATGAAATGAAATATTGGTGAAAATCAAAACGAAGATACTGTACGAACTACATTGTTATTAGATAACAAATATCTATATGTATGATAACAAATATCTATGAAACCATGTTGTACAAATATAGCTGAGATTTTGATAGAAAATATACCCAGTTCAAAAATTTTTCCTCTCCCTCTCCTCAGCCTACGCGTACTGCATGATCGTCGACCAAGTCTGGACAATTAAAAATAACACTTTGGACCAAGCCTGGACAATTAGGAATAACACTTTGGCAAACTCTGTCAATTTTCTTGGGCTCTTTAATGGCAAGTTTTATGTTATTGACAGTGCCAACTTTCTTTACTGTAACCCTTTAATTTTTTATTATATTTAAAGTTGATTTATTAAATTTAAGTTGTTGAAATAATAATAATACTATTATTTAGAGAATTCAATTAGTGATAAAAATATTTATTTATTTTTGTAAATAACAAATAGTGGTAACTTCCAACCTCTTACATCCCGTAACCCCTGACCCTTCCCATTCATTGTTGGAGTGGGTGGGGTTTCCAACCTATGTGGAGAAGACCCCGGAGTGCGACGAGCGCCGTTCGTGTGTCGAAGAAGCTCGGGGAGGAAGCGGGGGCTGCTGATGGAGCTTCAGAGAGCTGCTGGAAGCAGGGGGTCGAGTTCGGGCCGACTCTGCCTCCCCATTCCAGAATTGGGTCGGCCAGTGCTGGTTGCCCGACACAGAGTTCTGGCCGAACTCTGTGTCGTCGGGGGCTGAAGCAGATTTTAGGGTGACTTTTCACCACTGGATCTAATCCAACGGTCCAGGTTGGTTGCGGGATTGGGGAGTTAAGTTGAGTTTTCTCAACCCTAATTCATAATGCAACATTACGCAAGGTAACACAACTTAGAGAGAGGAATGAGGCAAGAGTGCCATTACAACTTCAGGAGAGAAGACGGAGGATTGAAGGTCGTTTTCGAAGGAGATCGTGTTTCGGGTAATCTCTACTCGTCGTTCTCGCTCTTCGTAGCCTTGTAATCATTGTTCTTACTTCTGAGTGTTGTGGGAATCCGATTTGGATCGGGAGGAGTTTGTAGAGGGTGTAATTCTTCTATTCCATTAGTGGAGGCTTCTCAGGGTTGGACTCCGATCGTCCCGTGGTTTTTCCCGCAAGGGTTTTCCACGTCAAAAATTCTCTGTGTCTGCGTGGATTGTTTTGTGTGGTTGTTTTTGGGTTCATGCGTTTGTATTGCTCGGTCCTCTCGCAGGTACTCTCCGGTTTGGGGAAAGGTTTCCGCGCTTCTTTCCCAACATTCATAACTTTCATTTATTTCTTTATAAAAAGTTGAAACAAAACTTAAGCATTACCATCTTCTTCCTTTGGAGCAACCCAGCGACCCAAGCCACCGGAGCCGCACCGACGAGCCGATCGTCGTCGACAACCGACGAACCACCTTCTTCTTCTTCCTCGATAAGAACTAAACTCTAGCCTTGGTATAGTTTAAATCCAAGCATGCTAACACCAAACCAATCTTGGCCTAGTTTAAATCCAAATTTATTTTTTCTCTATATGAATTAGTCCATACCTCAGTCTATTCGAGCTAGAATTCATGATTAAGCACCGTGACGGGACTGTTTCCTTTTTTTTTCTTCTCTAAACTTTTGTTATGAAGTGTTTCCTCAGGGGATCGAGAAGGTCACTACAAAAATACTGTTAATTAGCGATGGAAATATCCATCGTTATATTAGTATTTTTCGTCACTAATCATATATAACGACAGCATAGCGACGGAAAAGGTCCGTCACTACAGCAGTTGTTGCTGTCAAGTGTATATCGCTATATCGACGGATTATCGACGGATTTAGCGATATGGTAAGTTAGCTATGGAATCGCGATTGAAACTGTTTGTTGCAATTTCAGCGACAGACTAGCAACGAAATGTCGACTTTTCAAGAGTTTATAGATATCAGACAGTAAGTTACCGACTGACATGGAGTCCAGCCTGAATTTGGTAACAACATACTTATGGAATCCAAATCTTATTAAATATTTGATTTGATTAGATTTGGATGTCCATAATTGATTTTGTGCTATTTTAGATATAATAGGATTTGGATGTCCACAAGAAAATCTAAGAGAAAGTCCATACCTTGCTCTTAGGACTTCAACATCCAATACAGAAGGAAGAAAAAGATCTAATCGAGGAGTCGTCAACTTCGGTTAGGAAGATTGCTACGGGTTGGTGAGTGATTTCAATCGTAATCTTCTGTTTTTCTTCTTGAGAGTGGTGAGGGATTGAACATATTAGGGTAAAGGGTTCAACGTGAGTTCTGTCAAACTTGTAATTTTATCTGAGTTATTAAATGTTGGAATTTGTCCAGGTAATGTATGTCACCGTCATATACTTGTCTTCATCTTGTGCTTGGTGTCCGTTAGACGTGAGTTGGTTTTGGTCAGGTGGGTTGGAAAACGCTTCCGCACGCGCCTAACAATTGGTATCAGAGCTTTGAAGGTTTTGACAACCATCACTACAAAAAAAGTGAGCTTTTGGGACAACACTATTAGGAATGCTAGTCTGAAACGTCCTAAAAATTTAGTTTTGGGGACATCTATGTTTTTCGTAACAAAAAAGTAGTATTATTAGTGACAGATTGAAAAACAGGTCTCTTTTTTAGGACTATTAAAATTTTGTGGCCCAAATAAATCTTATGATCGTCCCAACTAATCTCGGCGGGAATGCCAAATATTTGGCTGATCATTACTATTTTTTGGGGGAATTTTTTTTCCCTCTCATATATTCTCCCCTAACCGTTGGATCTCTCAACAAAAATCCCACCGTTGAAAAAACCTAGCCCATGCCCTAACCCTACACACATAAAAATCCAGATCCTCATCTCCTTCACTCTCTATTTTCTCATGAAACCCAAAACGAAGAAGGCTAGGATTCTAACAAAGAAAGAGAAAATCGAACGGAGAAGGCCAACGTTCGACCAAATCGACTCTTGTACGTATATTGGCTTCTCTATGTCTATTTTATTATTGAAAATAATTCTTTAATTGTCGTGAGCTGCAAGTATTTTTTTGTCCCCAATTTTCTTTCTATTTGTGTGTTTGTTATTATTTAGTTTGTTATAATCTTATTAAATTCCAATGTCTTTTTTCAAGACATCCAGTTTGTGTTATATATTTTGTTATCAAAAAATAATTCTCCAATCTATTTCGTACATGCATGTCATTCGATTGCTTTTTTTTTTTCGTAATCATGTGTTATTATGTCGCAATCGCTTGATGGGTCTCATTATTTTTTCAGTTTCCCTCTCTCTTTTTTGTTTATATAGAGAAAACTGGATTTGAACTAGAATTTTCTTTCTATATTTTCTATTTTTTGTGAATTTTTTTTATGTAGAGAAGACTGAATTTTGCACGAACATGAGATTTTCTTTATGTAGAGAACACAACATTAGCATCAGTTTCATGCCAGAAAGGTTTTCTAGCACACTCACTAGGACATGTTTGTACGGTCTCTTAAACAATCACAAAAGTCTAAATGCAATCGCTTAGAAAACATTAACATGAGTGACAAGTGTATTTCAGTCAATTTGGTCGACTCTGCACCAGATGGAGAAGGGAACCCTCGAAGGGTATAAAATGTTAGAAGAACACCCAATATTGAATCTGGTTAGAAGTAGACCAAGTACATGGGTCTCTTATGCATTCTCAATTAGATGAGATTTTCAGTGAGTTGGAACGAGCAACTGAAACAACTCAAGTATTAATGATTGTTAAAGGAAATTGCCACGTTAAGGGTTCAGATAGAATAGGGAGACTAATTCAGTGCACAATGATCACATTCCTTTGTTACTACACCAATTATACACTTTGTTGTGTCAATCAGACCCAAAAGAGGAAATATTGGTACTATGAGATTAAAACTCTCATCATAAATAGAGAGACCAATTCAGTGCACAATGATTACATTCCTTTGTACTACACCAATTATAATAACTAGGCAGCAACATGCCCCACGAGTTTATCCTTTCTGTTATGCCCATTCTCATAGAAAATTTCCAAGTATCTCGATGCTAGAATACTGAATTTCTCTAATTTTTTGTCTTTGTTTGTGCAACTTTACTTTCTTCTCTCTTTTTGTGTTCATGTGTGTGTGCCGATTGCTAGTCTACTTGGCTGCTTCATTTTCTGTTTTCTTCCTTTGAAATGTATGACACTTCTTTTTTCCTTTTTATGTTTTAATTGAATAAAATAATATTTATGGTGATAAGTATTTTTGTGTTGTATGTAAGTTAAAAGTTTATTGAGGGTCATAGAGAGATTTTGAGATCTTGACCACATAATGATAGATGGAAGATCATGTCATCCCTTTAAAAGACAATGATATAATATGACACAAGCATTGTGAACAACAAAGCAACAATGACATATAAAGTAGTGCCTAATGTGATTTGGTTAATAGACGGTCAGGTGGGCACTCTTGCTCTAGGAAGCTGAAATATACCAATTTCCTGAATTAATTATCTTTCTTTCATTTTTTCTTATATTTTTTTATTCTTCTGGACTAAAAATGATGACTAGTGTAATTGGGAGAAAACTCACATATACGTTGTTGTTTCAATAACTTTTGATTTTTCTTAATTCAATAGTCATTATCTTGTTGGATTAACTTTCTTATGTTCTTCTTTCTTTATTCCTTATCATCTAAAATTTGCATGGAAGAAAGCACTTATAGCCATAGAGAACTGAATAATCCCTTGGAGAGATGCGGCAGTCCCACTGCCATATCTCTCCATATACGGGTCTTGGGGACGGTCCTCCATTTATGGAAAGACTGTTTTCAAGATTCGATCTAGCTATCTCCAGGGTGCAAATGAGATATCTTATCATTGCTTCAAATACCTCCACATAAGTACTTGAAAGATATGAAAAATTAATGGTTAACAACTGATATATTACTTTATTTCCATTAACCTAGAAAGTGATATATTTGACATAGTAGATGAATTTAAACTTTAAATTGATCATTTTCTTATACTGCAGTTATTTTCTTATATTAGTGTTATTTTCTTATATTGCAGTAATATGTACTGTTATTTTTCTTATATCTTGTATACACCAACTTGTTCGCTAGGGATGCAAAGCCATCTTGGAAACTGAGAATAGTCATGTTTACACACCTAAACCTAGACAGACCCAATCCTAGAGTCCCTGGAATTAACACTTGAGAACATAAGGAGGACCAAATATTTTGGATGTTTTGAAGGCGCGAGGGTGGCATGTAGCATAGGTTCTAGTTCTATTGTTATGCAATATGCTAGTTCTACTTATAGGTTACTCTTTCAATTCCTCTAAAGTAGAAAGGTTCATTTTTCTTGTGTTTTTCCTAAGTTAGCATTAAAATCCTTGCAAATTTTAATATGAAGTTAAGGGGTAAATGAAATGTCCATACAATTACGATATGATACAAATATAACAAAACTATAATGTGCCTAGATTCCATTATCTGTGTATACTGCATATGTTCCTAGATTCTATTTATTTTCAGCACATTGGAAAGCTTTTGGGTTTATATTTTAAATGTTTCAAATGAGAATATACAATACCCAATTTATAATGTTGTTGATAGCAATAATATTATCTTAGTAAAATTCTTGCTATGTTGTAATGGCTCTAGTCCAACAAGCTACTTGGCTACCTTTATGTTAGATAACTTTTTAGAGATTTCTATAACTGCTAATTAATGTTGGTTTTAAGAATCGTAAATAAAGGAAGTAAAATCTGTGTTGCTTTTATCGATGCAAACAGACCTAGGTATGTAATAACTATTCTTATTGGGGTTTAGACTTTGTTCATGGATGGATGAAAACATTATAGTTTTATGGTTAAAGGAAAATTTAGGATTTAATGGAAGTAGAAACTTGAGCTACTTATACTGTTGGGCATCTAGTCTTTTTTTTATACTTGAAGTAAGATAGATGAGCTCCTTTGCGTGTAGTTTGTCAATAATAGAATATTGGCATATATTATTTGCTAACTGTAGGTGATAAAGAGAGATTGAATGTTTTAGCTTGAGGACAAGAGATGGACATTCTTCTGTGCAAATCTAGTAAGCATATATAAGAAGTAGAGTGTCTGATCAAGTGAGCTAGTGGGAAAGTAGTGTAGAGGAATATTTTTCCTCATATGCAACTATTTGAAATCAACCTAATTTAAGCTTTCTACTACACTAAAAACTAATATGTGCTAAGGATTTTCTAAAGTCTTGATTATGAATAATATTATTTTCAAAATTCAATAAACCATGGTTGGCCTTTTATCACTATACTTTGTGTTAAGATTATTTTAGGTAAACAGAAGAGGAAAGCATGTTTCTAGAAAATGAGTCATCTACTTATGTGCTTAAAGACTTGGAAATTTTGTTTGATGCTCTTGAATAAATTTTGTTTGAAGCGCTTGAAGTATCCAGGCGGAGTAGGCCTTTTTTTTATTATAAAGAATTTCTAGTGAGGTACTTCTTGTACCGGGCGACGTTGTAAAATTTTATTTTGAAGATCCGATGAAGGCCTATTCTATCCAGACAGCCAAAATGGTGGTCGATCTCGACATTGAGGTGCCCTGATTTATGTGCAAGTAGGATGACGCCTCCAACCCTGTTGTAAGCTTCTTCATCCCTTCTTTACTTAAATAATTGATATTCCCTTATCGAAAGCATTCATTGATAGGGTGATTAAGAGTCCTTTACGTGATATAGCCACCCACTGTCAGGCTTTCACTAGGAGTATAATAAGGTACATGACTTTTACTGAATCTCCAATGGTCTTTAGTTTTGTGATTGTTAAGCATGTATCTTATTTTTGTGGCCATGGTTTCAGGGAAATTTTCATCATTGGAGGTATGTTGAACACAATAAGTGCTCATTCAATGGCCTAGAGGTATGTTGAACATCAATAGTGTGGGCATCTTTTCTATTTGACAAAAATTCTTAATAAAGAAACAAAATCTGATTTAATCTTTCTGTGTGTATACAATTGCATGTGTGAACTTTTGTTATTAAGTGGTTATATTAAAGCAGGAAGAGCAAGGGTCCTTATATCCCTGGTTTTAAATTGGTGCATCATTGTTTATATGCTCTTCATCTTTTTCGTCGGCAACATGTTCTAGCATGCATGACGTTAGGATGCACACATCAAATTTTAATTACTTTTACACATGATGACACTGGATTTTCTCTGAAATAGATTGTGTTCTATGTGTTCACACTAGAAATTGTGTTCTCAATCTTTAGCCAAAATTGTTACATTCAACGAGCTGGTCTCTTGGTAATTAAGTCAATCCCCACCTCTTTCATGTTCTTCATCCAGGAAGATGAAAGTATGCAAATAAATTTATTTGTCTAATATGTTCATCCTTTTGAATAAGGTGGTTCATGCTCGTGAACATTAGTATGGCATTCTTGATCGGTAGCATCCTCGGATGGGTTGCAGTTAGAAATTGTAAGACGACAACGCCACCTAGGATACCTCATCATTGCCAACTGCTCTGTTGGTATTTGATCATCTAATGTTTTAAAACATGCTGGATTTTTTTGTATGGCATACATAAATTTCTTCATTATAAATTTTGTTTGCTGGTAATTAATCATCTTACATTTCTTTAAAACATGTTGGTAATTGATCATCTTATATTTTCTTTGAAACTTGCTGGAATTTTTGTTGCTCTTCTGTTATCTAGTATATAGTTAAGGACAATATGAACCCTTAAATCTAAAAAATTGATGATTCTGGATTGTGCAATTAGATGAAGATAAGAACATAACAATGATTTTAAAAATGACACTCCTGGTGTTGTTTCTCTAGATGGAGCTTTCTTCTATTTGCTCTTATCATTAAAAGTTGGTTTGACAGTTACCTGACAGATATAATTTTTTAAGTTGTGATCAGGTAATCAATTGGCAATAGGAAAGGAAACATGTCATGATTTGGGGATGGGCACTAATATGTATCCCTCATCAGCTTTGTTGGTGCAAACAAAGGATGAATCTATTGCTCTGTACCATCTTTGGTATCTTCTATTTTATTTTTCGAGCACAAGTATGAGCCGGAGTCTTTCCAGGTATAAAGTGATTCTTCTGTTTATTTTCAGGAATATTATCTCAATACTCTCTTTTCCCTTGATAGAAGCTAGTTTTCTCTGTACCATCTTTGGTATCTTCTATTTTACTTCCTACGCACAAGTATGAGATCGTGAACGTTTGCAAGCAAGGAAGCATATAATTAGTTTTCAGAAGCATATAATTAATTAATCTCTTATGTTTAATCTAGGCTAGTGTTAACTTATAAAAACTAATTCTCCACATACTCTTCTATTAATATTATTTTTGTTGGTCCTGCCCTTTTGGCAAATGGAAAAAGGTAATATAAATAAGTTAGTGTGCATATCGGAAAGTATGGCCATAAAATTGCAGCTTGCTATTTGATTGTTCATGGATACTCTTGGATCCCTTGCATTGTCCACCGAACCACCTCACGATGAATTAATAAAAGGAACACATGTTGGTAGAAAAGGAAAAATTCATCAGCAATGTGATGTGGTGAAATATCTTGGGTCAGTCATTTTATCAATTTAACGTAATATGGTATCTCCAAACGCAAGGTTTGGAGGGCCCTAGTGCTAGTCTTGCACTGAATACACATATATTCAATTCATACATCTTTTGTCAGGTAATTTTGTAGTATAACAATAATTGTTAGAGAGGTTTATTGTCATAATTGGGCACAAGATATTATGTTAGTATCTTATTAAATATATTATTGTCAGTCTTAAAAAAGAATAGAAGAAAGCTAAATATTACTAGGTTTTGTGTTCCTGTGTGGAACAAATTTAAAAATATATACAAGAACCAAAGCAAATGAAGGATTTTGGAGTAATTTGTTTTTTCAATTGGTGATTTTATGTAGATTTATGAGTTGGATTTTTACTTCTAGGCTTAATTTGACCCACTTGGATGGAATCTAGATGTAAGTTTTGTGTTTGGAAATAAGTAGTGTTACAAGGAAAGAAATATGTTTTAAATTTATATATTTTAGTTTACTCTTTTATTTTTATTTTGTATTTTTGGTTAAGGAAAGAGGATAATTGGATCATGAGGTAAAATAATAAATGTTGTAAGTTAAGTTATTTATAGTGTTGTACTACATCTTTTGCTTCACCTCATGTCAGTTTTGGTGCATGAATTTTTCTTATTTTAATTTAATGCATGTGTTAAACATTGGTAAAAAATTGACAGGCTTGCCTGGTATGGATTTGTTGATAGCTAATTTAGAAGCTTTGAAACTGTTCTTTTGATTTAGAAGCTTCTGAAACTGTTCTTCTGAAATTTGGTACATATTATATTTTTTTTCCTGGACTGATTTTTGGACTGAACTAATATATAGCATGTCTTAATTTTATTTGCTGGTCCTTCAAAATCATTCTGGATTTACTTAAATGATGGGAGACGACTCTTGTGATGGAAAAAATTGTGGGTTAATTTTGTGAATGTTTAATAGATGATTCAAAAACATTGTGTAGTGCTTAATGTTTTGTGTTCATAATATTGTATGTAATGGTGGAGATGACGGGGTCATTTTGTAAGTGATGGTGTGGGTGATGTATTGTGTTTTGGATTATTTTGTAAATGATGGTAAATGATGCTTAATGTTAAGTTTTTTGTTGTTTACCAATTGAACATTATAGTTAAATATGGATTTTGTTGTCTTCTACTTAATGTAATATGTTTTTTATTTTGTAAATGATTGTAAAGAATGCTCGATGTTGTTAAGATTCTTTTGAATGGAGCTCCGACTCCTGGAGAAACGTCTGAGGACAAGCTCGACAATGGCCATGATCATATGAATTATGTTATATGTGTATTTCAATAGTTTTATAGCTGGAAAATGCAAATAGTAATTTCATAAGTATTACTTTTGGGACGGTTATATAATTGTCCTAGATATAATGACATCCTTTTGTGACGCTGGCAAAAATTTCTAGGACGGATGTTATTTGTCACAAACTCTTTTATTTTGGGACAGTTTTAGTAAACCGTCATAAACATATAATAATTCAAACTCTTTTGGTACGGTTAGATTTTTCGACCCTAAAACCAAATTAGGATGGTATTTTTCGTCTTAAAACTTTTTGCCATGCCACCCTAATAGCACTGTTACATTTCGTCCTAAAACTCGTCCCAAATTACGATTTAGGACTGATTTGGGCCTTTTTAAGACGAATTTTTGGCATCCCAGAAAGATACTTTTTTGTAGTGCATGTCTGCGGAGCAGATGAACACTCGTATGATCACCCTCACAGGGGAAACTAGGTAATTTGGAAGCCAATGATGGAGGATCTACTCTGGTGCAAGGACTTACATGGTCCATTGGAGGGCGACAATGTAAAGCCAACGGACAAAGCTGCTAAAGACTGGAAATGACTGGATCGGAAGGCCGTTGGATTCATCCGCCAATGGTTGGATGATTCGGTGTTTCACTACGTGTCCATGGAGAGTTCGGTAAAAGCATTGTGGGAGAAGCTGCATTCGCTGTACGAAAGAAAGACGATTGACAACAAGGCGTTTCTTATTCGCCAACTTGTCAACTCGAAGTACACAGAGAGTGCCCCAGAGGCACAACATCTGAACGAGGTTCAGGGTATCATCAATCAGCTGTCTGCGATGAAGATGGTGATTGATGATGAGCTTCAGGCCCTACTGCTCTTGAGTTCTCTGTCGAAAAGCTGGGAGACGTTGGTGGTATCGGTGAGCAACTCCGTGCCTGATGGAGTTATCACGATGGAGGCAGTGAAAAGTAGTTTATTGAATGAGGAGGTCTGACGCAAGCAAGTGGAATCGTCGCAGGAGTCCGCTCTGGTAACTTCCTACGAGAAGGGAAGACCCAAGTTACAAGCGAGGACAGGGAGAGTTCTCGGGATCATACGATTGTGGACCGCAAGAAGGGCTTGTATTACTGCGGCGAAAGGAGTCATATCAAGAGTAAGTGCATGAAGGTCAAAGCTGAGAAGGCCAAAGGCAAGGATTATCAGAAGGATCTCACAGAAATGGAAGATATCATCATCGCAGCGACCGACGCAGAGGAACCTTGTGGCATGTGTCATGATGGCGACTGGGTCATGGACACGGGGGCATCTTATCATGCCACTCCACATAGGAGGATCTTCATGTCATATCACGACAACGGGTTTGGACATGTGAAGATGGACAACAAGGGGACGGCTGCAGTTGTAGGCATCGGTGACGTACACTTGACGACGGAGTTTGGTAACAAGCTCGTCCTCAGGGGTGTACGACAAGTACCGAGTTTGTATTATAACTTGGTTTCGGTAGGGAGGCTGGCAGATGATGGCTGTTGTAGTCTATTTGGGAGCAAAGATTGGATGTTTGTGAAGGGTTCCCAACAGCTGGCTCAGAGAGATTTGTGTTGTGGCATGTACATGCTCAAGCCACTGAGCTGTACAGGCAGGCCATAGATACTGGATGGAGGCTCGAGGGGTGTTCGACATGGGTGGATCGTCGAGAACTTGCTGAGAAGGGGCTTCTAGATACTTTGAGAGATAAGGAGGATTCGGTCCATCGAAACAAAGCAACAGATGGTGATGAGTCAAAGATTGAGGGTCAGTCTGTCGGTCCCATGACAACTGGCCGGTCTCCAGGAGGGGGTTGCTCTACGGATCCAATTTTGGCGACAGGTGATTTGATAAATCTTCACGGAGCGACATCGGTTTCAGCAGTTTGAAGCCAGGAAGGAGATCAAGGTTAGCAGCAAACTCAATCTGAGACGGGAGCATCATCATTCACACAGTTCAGTGGGAGCTGTGGGTCATCGACAGCATGCACAGTGCATGATGTTCTGCTCGAGGACGTATGTGTATGGATGTAAAACCCCTAAATTTTTACTATATTTTTAGTACTGATTTTTTTTATACATCGCATAGTCGTATTGTATGTCGCACAGGAATTTACGTTTTTCGTATTTACTCGTCGAGTGCGAATATGTGCGAGATACATATTTTAGAAAAAAAGTTTTTAAATTTTATTATCGGTGATGGTTTCAAAATAATATTTATAATAATTATTTTTATTAATTACTTGTGAAAAGTATCTATCAAAGTTGCCAAAACTTATTATTTATTTTATTTTAATAGTGGTAATTTAAGAAACTATTTTACGCAAATATTCCTTGCATATGAGGTACATTAATTTAAATTTATTCCATTTTCAAAATTTATTAATATTAATATGTTATTATTCAAAAAAAAATTAAGAATATTTATTTATTTTCGAAATTATTTTTAATTAATTATAAAAAGATATTTTAGTTTAATTATTAAACTTTAAATTGTGGTTAGATTTATTAGTTCGATTTAAATAGTTAATTTAAGGATGAAGATTTATCCATTAGATTTATTTGGATTTAAACTAGATTGAGATTGAATTTGATTGAATTAAATTATTTAAATTAATATGGTATTTATCTATTTGGATTTTAAACAAATCCTAATTCTTATCCAATTGGGAATTCCCACATCCTATAAATAGGCAGGTACTCCTCCAATTTCTATCACTCATTATTTCTCCAAATTTCCACAACCAAAACGTGCGTGCATCGTGTCCGTGTTCTCCGTCCAAATTCTTATTCCATATTATATAAATACATCATTTTTGTGTCGGACACACCTCCGACACAATGAAACCTACAATTTCGACTTTCCGACTTTTCTCCCCAGTGCAGCCCCGTCCCATTGCCATCGCCCCACCATCGTTCTGCCACCTCCCTTGCAGGTTCACGGCACCACCCCTTCACCGTCCCGCCGTCATCACCGTATCGACCACCACCTTCGGAACCACCCGTACCCCTCCGACTAATCCCGTACCACCTCGGGCCAACCCTCACCACGGCCTCACCGTCACCATCATCCCTGTGTCCGCCCCCATCCCTACAGCCTTCCAACTGTACTCCAGGCCATCACCTCACCACCTCAACCCCGGCCCTCACCGTGGCCCTCCTTCGTCGCTGCCACCAGGAACCGCCACCGCCACCAATTTTCCAGCCAACAACCGCCAGGCCATCTACCACTGTTCCACCACCAATCCGTCGAAAAATTTACAGAACACCACCGCCACCATCACTCAGAAAAATAGGAGGAAGAAACCCTCACCTCAGCCACGGATCCGCTGACCTCCGCCCTTTCGCCGCGCGTCGACCTCTAGCGCCGCCTCGGGCTTTGTCCTTCCTGCCGTTCGCAGCACCCGAACCCGGCCTACGCGCCACCGCGCTCCTCCGCTGTCGACCCCATGCGTCGACATCTCCGCCACAGGTCGGACGCCCACCGAGAATCGCGCCCCTCATGCGTGGTCACCATAGTCGACGGTGCGTGACCTTCCTCCTAGCCCTCCGCCGCAACGCCACGGCTCCGGCGTGCCTCTCTGCGCCAGCGGCCCTGGTAGCCGAGCTCCAGCCACGGATCTATGCGGACTGCCGTGCGCCGCCCACAGCGAGCCTGCTGCGGCGCTCGCTGTCACGCCCCGATCCCGCAGAGTCCTTTTCGTCCTCGCTTCGGGTTCTTTGGGACCGTTCGTCCTCGCTAAGGCGTGATGCCGTGCAAGCCTAAGTTGCGCTTACACAAGGCCAAGACCTAAAACAAGACAAGATAGACAAGTTTGACAATACGCAGCGGAACGTATCGCAGATAATTGAAGCTGCAGCGGACATATTTCAGAATACAAGTATTGAACACAATGGTAACAAGAATATTTCTCTTTATTGATTTCATTTGAACAGATTACAAGCTCTCGATTCTCTCTGATACAATATTACATTCTCTCAGAACTTTACAGATTACAATGATCCCGTTCCCATACATTACATCCTTTTATATACAAAACCAAACTCTTGCACAGATGTCATCTCTTGGCATCTCTTCTGATTTCTGGCTCCTGAGGATGAGGCACGGGCTATCGCTTCGGGCTATCCTTCTCGATGCATGGTGCACCTGCATGCAGACTGATGATGGGTCAGTATATCAGCATACTGGTGAATGTATGAACAAAGAAGCTACATTTTTCTGAAACGATCACTGTTCATTTAGTGAGAAAACATTATCTTGTGATGTGATCTTGCTACTCTTTACCTAGATTCATTTCATGAATGCATTAGTCAGTTTACATATCTTTTGAAAACACATCTTTGAAAAGCCACAATCATTTCCATCTTAGCCGCTGTGCCTCCCACGGGTTCAGCTCGTCGCTAAGTGGATTCCCCAATGCGCATGCGATATCAAATGAATCATGCATAAATCGAGCAAGTCATAAACAATTCCATCTTTTTTTCAGGCAGGAAATAGTTCTCTTTCTTAGCAGACAAAGCGCGGATTCTCTTTTTAAGCATACTCAAGATTTCTGTCTTGTTATTAACAAAGCATTCAATCAAAAACTCTGATTCTTATTAGGCGCAAGCGAATCATAAAATGAGTCTTTGTCCACTCACCCAGATTAATCGTCTTCTGTTGCAGAGCCAGCAATCCGATCTTTCTGTTTATCTAGTGCCTTCGCGAAGCGGGGCACTACATAATTACCCACCGAAAAGAAGTTTCGTCCTCGAAACTTAAGGAGAAACTTACGATATCCTTAGCAGCGATAGTCCTCATCCTTCGCCATCATCAATCCATGAAATCACAATTCAGATCATATCAAGTCTCTTGTTCAACCAAGCATTTCAATCTCAATCAATCAAATCGATAAAACATTTGTCGTCATCATAAAAATATTTACGGACTTATTGTATGGAACGTTCATCTCATTATTGATATCGAGTAGGCAACGGAATTTCGATCAGAAGACATGTACAAATTCAATTGAATCAAAATTGGCCAGAGGATCGTGTTGCTCTGATACCATTCTGTCACGCCCCGATCCCACAGAGTCCCTTTCGTCCTCGCTTCAGGTTCTTTGGGACCGTTCGTCCTCGCTAAGACGTGATGCCGTGCAAGCCTAAGTTGCGCTTGCACAAGGCCAAGACCTGAAACAAGACAAGATAGACAAGTTTGACAATACGCAGCGGAACGTATCGCAGATAATTGAAGCAGCAGCGGACATATTTCAGAATACAAGTATTGAACACAATGGTAACAAGAACATTTCTCTTTATTGATTTCATTTGAACAGATTACAAGCTCTCGATTCTCTCTAATACAATATTACATTCTCTCAGAACTTTACAGATTACAATGATCCCGTTCCCATACATTACATCCTTTTATATACAAAACCAAACTCTTGCACAGATATCATCTCTTGGCATCTCTTCTGATTTCTGGCTCCTGAGGATGAGGCACGGGCTATCGCTTCGGGCTATCCTTCTCGATGCATGGTGCACCTGCATGCAGACTGATGATGGGTCAGTATATCAGCATACTGGTGAATGTGTGAACAAAGAAGCTACATTTTTCTGAAACGATCACTGTTCATTTAGTGAGAAAATATTATCTTGTGATGTGATCTTGATACTCTTTATCTAGATTCATTTCATGAATGCATTAGTCAGTTTACATATCTTTTGAAAACACATCTTTGAAAAGCCACAATCATTTCCATCTTAGCCGCTGTGCCTCCCACGGGTTCAGCTCATCGCTAAGTGGATTCCCCAATGCGCATGCGATATCAAATGAATCATGCATAAATCGAGCAAGTCATAAACAATTCTATCTTCTTTTCAGGCAGGAAACAGTTCTCTTTCTTAGCAGACAAAGCGCGGATTCTCTTTTTAAGCATACTCAAGATTTCTGTCTTGTTATTAACAAAGCATTCAATCAAAAACTCTGATTCTTATTAGGCGCAAGCGAATCATAAAATGAGTCTTTGTCCACTCACCCAGATTAATCGTCTTCTGTTGTAGAGCCAGCAATCCGATCTTTCTGTTTATCTAGTGCCTTCGCGAAGCGGGGCACTACACTCGCTGCCCGCCTTCCCGAACGCCATCCGCCCGCCGATCGCGCCTCAGACTCCCCACAACCTACTCCGCCGGCTACCCGCTCCAGTAAGGTCCTCCCGCTCTCCATCTCTCGAACTCCCTCAATTTCTCAATTTCTCTCTCTCTCTTCAAATGTTTTTTTTGGTAGGGAACAGCTGTTGAGCTGTTATAGGAAATAATGTATTCATTAGGGGTGTGCATCGGTCGGTGGTCGACCTATTTGGTCCCAACCGAAGTCGAACCAAAGTTAATCGGTTTGAAAATAAACAAAACCGAACCGAACCAACCAAATGGTCGATTCGGTTTTAAAACCGACCGACTTGGTTCGGTTCGGATCGGTTCGACTTGGTCGATTTTGATCACATAAAAAAATAGACTGTATGCTTTTTTGTGTGTGAAACCTCAGTCAACTTGCACTTTGCAACAGTAAATACAACTCAACAGCTTCAATTCAACTTGCGCTTTGCAGGTGGAGAAAAATGCCAGCTATACATATAAAAATTCGTATACATTCAATCAAAAGTCTCTTTCATGTGCACAGGAGAAATTAGAAAAGAATAAATTAGAAAAGAATAGGAGCCGCCAGCACTCCTCTTTGAGACTAGAGAAAGAGCTCTTTCAACTTCAACTTGATAAATGGCTATGATGTGAATAAATGAACCAAACCGGTATAATACAACCCAATGAACCCATACCCAACCGGCCAACCCTAACTATTTAACAAGGATTTGGTTTGGTTCGGTTCGATTTAGACGGCTTTTGGCATAACCAAACCGTGAACCGAACCGAATCGGTTGGTTTTGAAAAAATTGAAGCCGAACCAAACCAACCGAACCATCGGTTCGATTTAAAACCAATCGGTTCGGTTTGACTTGGTTCGATTTGGTCGGTTTGACTTAATTGTGCACAGTCCTAGTATTATTATTTATTAATTTATTATTATTAATATTATTATCAGTATTCTTATTATTATTAGTAATATTAACTGTTATTATTATTATTATTATTATTATTATTATTATTATTATTATTATTATTATTACTGATTTCATATTCACTATTATTATTATTATTATTATTATTATCATTATTGCTATACTTTTAGAAGGAAACAAAATATGTGAATATATAACTAGCACTTATATTTTGTATATAGATAAGTACTTATTTCCAAAGCGTATATCATAGTGTATATTTATATTTTCAAGTAAATTTATTTCTAAAGTTAGTGTTAAATTTTTTTAGAGTTTTAAGCCTCAAATAATCTTCTTAAATTTTTAGATATGTATGTAAAGGATTTTCTTAATATTTCAAATAATACAAAAATATTTTTTTCTTAGATAGTTACGAATATTTTCCAAACTAGTAAACATATTTTTAATTAAGAGCTATCATTTACACAAAGCAAATCTAAATCAAGTTTTCCTCGTAGAATAGATGACTTTCGACTAGGACTAATCATATCCTTATTTCTTTCGGACTTGTTCATATCGGGCTTGGCTATCAGACTATTCGGGATAGGTCAGATCACTGCACCACACCAGGCGACACATCAGGCAAGACACCTTGCCTTTACTGTTTAATTTCTTGCTCAATATCATGTATGCTTTTTCTTTATGTTGTTCTTTCAAAAACATATATAGATGCAAATTATTATACTTATGCAATTGGCTTAGAGTTAAGGGACCACCGTAGGTTTAGTGCATCTCATAAACTGTCACGATGTGCCACGGATTGTGTGTGAGTTATGAGTCGCATATAGATGCGGACTTGCGTGCTGACTGATCATTGGCGCGTACAGGCCGTACGTTAGGATATAACTGCTAATAGATTTGTGTAGAAGACTTGGCAGTTGTTAAGGATTAAACAGTGTCGTGGAGTCGACACATGTATAGTATCATTGGGGGGAGGGGACAGTTATTAGCGTAGGGGCTACATTTTATTTTTACACACATTTTGGGCCGAGGGTGACTCTCATGAGCACTACCTTCTGCCCAGGTCGATAGCGTCTCGGATGAGCACTACTTGCTGGCCACTCTCTATTACTTGCTTGTGTGAATCCGTTACAGCCCCTGCGTAGAACGTTGTCATCTAAAGTGTATTCCACATAGAATGGTTAGGAACCTTTACTCATGCATACTTTTCTGTTGAGCTTATGTATTCAGTTTATCGGCATGATATTATGTGTCTTGTTACGTCCCTCTGAGGACCTGCTTTTTTCCAGGTGTGTGTTCATATTTTCTGCAGGTATTCTAGCCAAGGCCGTGATCTTTCTCATTTTTCGAAGATGATTGCTCTTGGTTCGTTTTGTCATTTTATCGATCGCTTTCTTGTACATTTATTTCATTGAGATAGTTGGTAGTTGACTTTGTCTCCACCCAAAATTGTGTACATGACAAACTCAAAATTGTTTTATATCATTATTTATCTTTGTGGATGAGATTTAGTGTCATGGCTTTCTACATTTACAGCTTATGTATACATATGAGCTGTATATTTACCCGTATGTATACAGCTGGCATGATGCGTATCTAGTCTCAAGTATTTGGGACTGGGCGTTACAATGGAGGAGCTTCAAGTTCGGACACGAAGGTGGGCAGGTTTAGGAGTTCGAATGTGAGAACCGCACCATCCGCTTGGTTGGGCCAGCCAAGGGTAAAGAAGCTCGTCGGAACGTTAATACTTTTTGGTGGAAGACGGAAGTCGGGGACCGGCTGTCACGACCCGCACCCTGAGTGGAGGCACGAGCACGTGGGTACGTCCAGCTCACGCCACAGAATCGACGGTAGAACGTTGTATAGGTCGTCTACAACATACAACATCTAGACACAATATATAAACCTATCATCTTCGTACGGAGGTATATAATGTCACAACTCAATCACAACACCTAAGGAAGATAGCACGAAATATGAAAGGTATGATAGAAGGAAATAACAGGAAATGGATGCAAGATCCCACACAAATTTAGAGTTCAAAATATAACACAAGATCCTAAAATAATAAGTATACTACAAGTCTGAAGTACTAGCTGGATCGCAGTCCAGACAAGTCTATCTAAACTAATCTAAACAGGCAGTGCGTCCTCTATAAGCACTGACTCCACGAAAATGTCAAAGTCATACTCGCCATCTATGCCATAACCCTAGAAGGTCGAGCAATCGGCCTCTAAATCATATATAAACATCAACGGGGTTATTATGTCAGGATATGAGCAAGCACTACCAAAATTTATCGTTTTAGCGACGGCCACATCCGTCGCTAAACCGACGGTAATTACTATTAGCGACCGATAACCGACGGATTTTGGCTAAAAAAATTTGTCGACAATCAGCTCGTCGCTAATAACGTTCCGTCGCTAAGTTGTCGTCACATGACTGAATAGCGACGGATTGTCGACGTCACAATACGAAGCATTAGCGACGCATTTCTGACGGACTTTCGTCCATTTCAACTATTAAGTACTGAAATGTGTAGACAATAGCAACGTAAAATTTTGTCGGTAACCCGTCGTAACAGCGTATCAGATCGTATCATTCCGTCGCTAATCCGTCGACACCTTCGATAACAAATGACGGATTAGCGACGGTTTTCTGACGAAAAATCCGTCGATTAGCTTCTGGAAATTTATGTCATTTCTAGCAATATGGCGACGGATAAGTCGTCGCTATTCCGTCGACATATATCGACGGAATAGCGACGGAATAACCGTCGATCTTGTTCTGGAAATTCTTGTTATTTCCAGAAAACGGGCGACGGATAGGTCGTCGCGATTCCGTCGAACAATTTTCCATGCCGACTGATAATCTGTCGACCATCCGTCGCTACCTGGGAACATTTCCAAATATCCAGTTAGCGACGGAATAACCGTCGAAAAGTCGTCGAAAACTGGTGGTGACCGTTCCAAAACGGTCACCAGTCCGTCGCTAACTGAGAATATTTTGAAAAAAAATTACAGCGCTTTCCCTGTTCGCAAAAATTTGCATAAACCAAACCAATATATAATGCACACCAATTATCCAACAATCACATAGACCAAATATATTATGCACACCAATTATCCAAAAATCACATAGACCAAATATGCACATACGAATTTAATGCACACCAATTATCCAAGAATCATATAGACCAAACCAAATTAATATAAAGTAGACATCAATTATCCGGAAGAGTAACCTAATATCCATCGTTATAATCCGATCATTGCACAAATATTCCAAATTTTTCACAAATATTCTAAAACACATAGGAAAGAGTTGGCCAGTTACAGTAACCTAATATCCAATCCTGGCGACCGATCATAGCATAAATATTCCAAAATTTTCACAAATATTCCAAAACACATAGGAAAATCGACTTTGGCCTCAACAAAGACCACAAGTCAGACGATGAATTCTCACAACCAGGGATGATAGTTGTGTTGAGGCATGTACCATTCTATCAGCCACTTTGCATACGAAGGCTCAATCTGGTTGAGGTCTTCTGTAGGGACAGGAGGGTCGGTCCCGATGCTACTACTCTCTGACGGTGGCTCCTCCTTAGCTTCAAGCTTGGGAGCAATCTCTTCCCTGATGGTCATCGGTTCTTCCTTGACCTCGACCTTTGGTAACACCTTCTCGTTAACAGTTACCGGCTCTTGTTTGACGATGGAGACTTCCTCCGTGTCGACCTCCAAGGGTTTCTTGCCTCGACCCCTTCCTCGACTAGCAGCACCACCTCGACGAGTCCTAGGAGCCATCTTTCTGACAACAGAAATTTTTATATAGGGTAAAGAAATTTACTCAAGTTATAAAAGTTGTGACGTTAGTTTTTTGCGTTTATCATCATTAGAGGGAGCAGCACTGGAAAAGTTGTGACGTTGGTAGCATGAGAGAGTAAAAATCTGTTTCAAAAGACTAACAGAATTACTATGTAATCATGTACTCACCAATAACCGGATGTAACTGGAGTCGTTGGGCCTATCGTGCAGTAATTTGTGGATCCGCTGGTATAGGCCAGATGTACTTAGTATCTAGTGTATCAGATTAGTATCGGTCTATCGGTTTGGTATAGGACGTATTATATTGGTATTGGCCTTAACAAATTGGTATCGTCCTATATCCGATATGTACATGTATCGGCCGAATAGCTAGGATTCATATTGGCCTTATCGATTTGGTATCGGTCATATCCGATAGGTATCGGCCGTGTTGGATTAGTATAGACTATTTCGGATTAGTATCGTGGAAGGTTTAGTAACAACTGTACTTGGATTTCTCTCTTCTCGAGCTAGAATACCATTGCAAGAGAATCACCAGATCGTGATTGGCCAGTTACAGTAACATACATACTTCCTTTTCTATTAGGAAAAGCGAGATTGAAAAGAAAGTATGTATGTTCTGTAACTGGCCATTTACGCTCTCGTGACTCTCTTGCAATGGTAATCTAGCTCTAGAAGAGAGAAATAAAAGTACAGTTGTTACTAAACCTTCCACGAAACTAATCCGAAATGGTATATAATAATCCAATACGGCCGATACCTATCGGATATGACCGATACCAAATCGATAAGGCCAATATGAATCCTAGCTATACGGCCGATACATATCGGATAGGACGATACCAATTCGCTAAGACCAATACCAACCGATACGGCCCATACCAAAACGATAGATCGATACTAATCCGATACGGTCAATACTTATAAGTATCTACGGTCCAGAAGGTTGATCCGCTATAGTACATCCATGTACGATCAACGAAGTAACGATCCATTTCAATTTGGATGTGAAAATCTTTATCGTAAGACAAACTAAACATAATCAGTTCTATTTCACATGCTTAATTGCCAAGTATGGGAACGAATGGCTCAGAACACAACCCAAAATTCATTCTAGCATACATTAGTGTGAATCATCTTCCTTCTCCTCTCCTCCACCATAGCTCTGAATAAATCTGCTCCTCCCTCTACTTTCCTTCTTCTTATTTGACTCTCTCAGCCACATATGACATCCAGCTCAAGTGTAGAGTCGGGGGAGAAGAAGTGGGCAGAAAGAGGAGGGGGAAGCAGCACAGCCGACGACATGACCCGGAGGAAGTACAGAGGTTTTCTTCAACAGACGTAGGAGAACTATAAGGATATATCTTTTCACAACATATCACCTTGTCAAAGACCCTTAATATGACAATCATGTTACCGCGGTGTCGGAAGACTAACATGTCATAATTTTCTAAGCCGTGTGTTTTGACATAATCCTCAAAACTCTTTCCTGCTATGTAATAATGTAAGATTACTACATAGGAGGAAAGAGTTGGGAAGATTATATCAAAACACACGGCTTAAAAACTTATGACATGTTAGTCTTCCGACACCGCGGTAACATGATATTCATATGAAGGGTCTTTGACAAGATGACATGTTGTGAAAAGATATATCCTTATAGTTCTCCTACGGCTGTTGAAGAAAACCTCTGTACTTCCTCCGGGTCATGCCGCCGGCTGTGCTGCTTCCCCCTCATCTTCCTGTCCACTTCTTCTCCCCCGACTCTACACTTGAGCTGGATGTCATATGTGGCTGAGAGAGTCAAATAAGAAGAAGGGAAGTAAATGGAGGAACAGATTTGTTCAGAGCCATGGTGGAGGAGAGGAGAAGGAAGATGCTTGATCAGAACGAATGGCTCAGAACACAAGCCAAGATTCATTCTAGCATACATTAGTGTGAATCATCTATGTTCTGTACATATGGTGTAGTATATGTTCTTATCGTATCTAGTATCTGAAGGACGTAACAGAATCAAGATGAACTCACTAATGTAATACTAAGACATCATCTACTACTATATAAGATATAGTGATAGGTTGTCGTATCATCATTGCCGAGGGATGAGGGTCGGAGGACAGTCAACTTTATCTAAGGCTACTTGCATAGTTTCTGCCTCGCCAGTCGAATGGCTGCAGGGACTATGTCCTGATCACCATGGCGTACCGTAGACTAATGCAAATGGAGCTGGAAATATCCGTTGCTAACCGGTCACTAGTCTGTCGGTAACTGAGAATTTTTTTGAAAAAAATTGCAGCACTTTCCCTGTTCACAAAAATATGCATAAACCAAACCAATATATAATGCACACCAATTATCCAAGAATCACATAGACCAAATAGGCACATACGAATTTAATGCACACCAATTATCCAAGAATCATATAGACCAAACCAAATTAATATAAAATAGACATCAATTATCCTGAAGAGTAACCTAATATCCGTCGTTATAATTCGATTTATCTTTTCCCTCCTTTATCTACGGATACATAGTTTCTGCCTCGCTAGTCGAATGCCTCGAGTACAAGGCGGCAATGATGTTTATGTGAAGAAGAGGTACGAAAGAGAGTCGAGGATTCTGATAGGTTATCGTATCTACGGCTACATAGTTTCTGTCTCGCCAGTCGAATGGCTGCAGGGACTATGTCCTGATCACCATGTCGTACCGTAGATTAATGCAAATGGAGCTGGAGCCAAAATACAGAAACCAAAATACAAAATACAGAAACCAAAATACAAAATACAGAAACTAAAACAAAAAATACAGAAACCAAAATACAAAATATAGAATCCAAAATAGGACCCTCTGTGAGAACGGATGGCTCAGAACACAACCCAACCGGAGAGGATACTCTGAGAGATCCATCTGTGTAGGACGTATACTCTGAGAGATCACCTTTACAAGAATTATATCAGTAGTGGGATCGAGTGTTGGAGGAGATATTATCAAAGTATACGTCCTACTCAGATGGGTCTCTCACCGTTACTATTTTTTCCTGACAGCATGGTGGATGTGCTCCGTCCACATATTCTTGCTCCGAGCCAAAACTTTGTCCCGGAGCTCAAGTGGACATCCTTGGTGTAGAGCTCGAGTGAGAGGTTCCTGACAGGATGGTGGTCTCATTTGTTAAAGTATCCGTGTTCGTCCCACAACCAATGTTGGATGAGCACGGATACTTTGACAAAGGAGGCCACCATGCTGTCAGGAACCTCTCACTCGAGCTCTACACGAAGGATGTCTACTTGAGCTCCGGGGCAAAGTTTTGGCTCGAAGAAAGAATCTGTTGACGGAGCACATCCACCTTGCTGTCAGAAAAAAATAGTAACGGTGAGAGACCCATCTGAGTAGGACGTATACTCTGATAGTATCTCCTCCAACACTCGATCCCACTACTGATATCATTCTTGTAAAGGTGATATCTCAGAGTATACATCCTACACAGATGGATCTCTCAGAGTATCCTCTAGTGATAGGTTGTCGTATCATCACTGCCGAGGGATGAGGGTCGGAGAACAGTCAACTTTATCTACGATACATAGTTTCTGCCTCGCCAGTCGAATGGCTGCAGGGACTATGTCCTGATTACCATGTCGTAGTCCAATACAATCCAGAGATTGACACAGTTCTAGTTCATATATGTAGTCCAATACAAATAGTCTAATACAAAAACAACTCAATACAAATAGTCCAATACAAATAAGTACTAATAGCTAATGAGAACCACGCTGCTCACGCAAACGCTCAGTGATACGATCACGCAACCACCTCAAAAAAGCGAGATTTTTGGCATGAGGAGAGATGTCGTCCCTTGCAAGGATTGCTTGAAGAGAACTCCCGGTCTCACTAGCTACCGGTGCTGGATGAATAGAACTCCCAGTCTCACTAGCAACCGGTGCCACTTCCTCCTTAACTATAGGAGGAGCCACCTCAGCATTCACTGTTTTCCTCAAACGACGTGCCACTCCTCGGGTCATGGGTGCCATCTGGTAAGATCGATAGTCACAAATAATATAATTGTAACATAAGCAAGCTAACTAAAGGAACCATCATGTAATTTGAGTACATTTTTGAAAGCCGATAAAGTATAAAAAATTTAATTTTTTGCCAAGTGTGAGAACGGATGGCTCAGAACATAACCCAAGATTCATTCAAGCATATATTAGTGTGAATCATCTATGTTCTGTACATATGGTGTAGTATATGTTCTTATCGTATCTAGTATCTGAAGAATGTAACAGAATTAAGATGAACTCACATAATGTAATACTAAGACATCATCTACTACTATATAAGATATAGTGATAGGTTGTCGTATCATCATTGTCGAGGGGATGAGGGTCGGAAGACAGTCAACTTTATCTACGGCTACATAGTTTCTGCCTCGCCAGTCGAATGGCTGCAGGGACTATGTCCTGATCACCATGTCGTACCATAGATTAATGCAAATTGAGCTGGAACTGGAGCCAAAATAAAGTACTACTTCACCATGTCGTACCATTAATTACTCTCTCTCTCTCCTCCCCCCTCCAGCGCTCTCACTCTCTCCGGTGCTCTCACACTACTAATTTCTATGTGTTTTAAGTGTAAGAACGGATGGCTCAGAACACAACCCAAAATTCATTCTAGCATACATTAGTGTGAATCATCTATATTCTGTATACATATCGTGTAGTATATGTTCTTATCGTATCTAGTATCTGAAGGATATAACAGAATCAAGATGAACTCACTTAATGTAATACTAAGACATCATCTACTACTATATAAGATATAGTGATAGGTTGTCGTATCATCATTGCCGAGGGATGAGGGTCGAAAGACAGTCAACTTTATCTACGGCTACATAGTTTCTGCCTCGCCAGTCGAATGGCTGCAGGGACTATGTCCTGATCACCATATCGTACCGAAGATTAATGCAAATTGAGCTGAAAATATCCGTCGCTAACCAGTAACTAGTCCGTCGCTAACTGAGATTGTCACATACACATATGTATATCACAGCTAGATGTATAGATATATATCTATACAGAAGCACACAACTGATAGAACTCGCACTGTCCTTGAGACAGTGAACATATATATACACCATGAATCCAAATCCTATATTCATATTTACTAATCCAAACACCACCAAACTAATAGAACACCCAATATGGATAACACATTATTTAGCCAATATATAAACTCAGATAAATTTGAGAAGCAAAGCCACCCGCCGCCCCCGACCAAAGCCCGCCGCCCATTCCAGTAGTTCGGTTGCATATATATACGAAGAGTGCTTATGGCTGTGCGTCGGTTGCAAATAGCCCCGACGCTCCCGCCCCAAGCCAGTCGCCCAGCCCCCGACGCCGCTGCCCCAAGCCCACCGCCCAGCCCCCGACCCAAGCCAGCCGCCCAGCCCCCGACGCCCCAAGCCCACCGCCCAGCCCCCGACCCAAGCCAGCCGTCCAGCCCCCGAAGCCCCAAGCCCACCGCCCAGCCCCCAACCCCAAGCCCGCCTCCCAGACCCCGACGCCCCCGCCCCAAGCCCACCGCCCAAACCCCGCCCCAAGCCAGCCGCCCAGTCCCCGATGCCCCAACCCCAAGCCCGCCTCCCAGACCCCGACGCCCCCGCCCCAAGCCCACCGTCCAGACCCTGCCCCAAGCCAGCCGCTCAGCCCCCGACGCCGCCGTCCCAAGCCCACCGCCCAGCCCTCAACCCAAGCCAGCCGCCCAGCCACCGACGCCCCAGCCCCAAGCCCGCCTCCCAGACCCCGACGCCCCGCCCCAAGCCCACCGCCCAGCCCCCGACCCAAGCCAGCCGCCCAGCCCCCGACGCCTCCGCCCCAAGCCAGCCGTCCAGCAAACGACGCCGCCGCCCCAAGCCCACCGCCCAACCCCCGACCCAAGCCAGCCGCCCGACGCCACAACCCCAAGCTCGCCTCCCAGTCCCGAGAGAGAGAAAGAGAGAGAGATCGAAAGAGAGAGAGAGTGAGGGGGTTACCTTCGGGAGAGAGAGAGGAGAGAACGTCGACGTCGACGACGACACCGACGTCGATCACCGAAGCCGACACCGGCGAGAGAGAGAGAGAGAGAGAGAGAGAGAGAGAGAGGAGAGAGAGTGAATTTAGGGGGAATACAAAAAGTTCCCCCTGCCATTTCATTTAAAATCTGGTACGTATATATAGCGACTGAATAGCGACGGAAGATAGTCCGTCGCCACGTAGTCGCCATGTTTGATACGTGCCGACTGAATATCCGTCGCTACGTAGTCGAAGATATGTCCCGCCAATTTTCTACATAATTCCTGCCAAATAATCGACTACGTAGCGACTGGGTATCCGTCGCTATATTTCCGACAGTCTAGCGATGGACGTGCGACCTTTTATCCCCCTAAAATTAAAATAAAAATGGCAAAGGCGTGTAGTCGGTAATCCGTCGCTGAGCGGCCACGAAACGGTCGCTAATACCGAAGGAAAAATTTCGTCGCTATAAAGCCATCGCTAAATAAGCGTATTTTGGTAGTGAAGTACAAACACTAACAGCAGTTTCATGTGAATTAACAAATTCTATAAGAGACAAGTATAATAAAATACAAGATGAAATATCAAAACAGGAATGTAAACATGATAACTAAATTGGATATCATGTCATGGTAAGAAATACAGGAATGTAGAACAGAATATGAATATATGATGTATAAATGTAAACATAAAATGGTGCCTTGAGATATTAGAGCGTTATATGATCGGCTTGGGACACATGAACATTATTTGGCCCGACTATCACTAAGTGAAACATATATATAGGGTCAAGCCGGCCAACATGGAAAGCGAGCACAAGAAATAAGATCTCGCTACACCCTACGTGCAGTGAGGGTAGTGCAAGCACATGAATAATATGGTGGATATGATCACATAACCCCTAACAACTCTCCATCCCCGAATAGTATATGGATTCGGACACAACACGTCATGACACGAGATTCAAAAGCAGGAAGCCAGCTCACTCCCAAATTGGTGTCTATACTAGTATAAGAAAACAAGATCGAATAATGTACCAATATACCATAATAAACCAGGAATGATATCTCATGACAGAATTCGACGTATACTAGTCCGTGAACCATAGTCTCGGGAATTAAGTAAAATACTACAATTGAATCGGATATAACAGATATCAAGATAATAAAAACTATCAGTGAATGTCCTCGCCTGTGGTCCTGAGCTGGCAGTGAGAATAGATGCTCAGTGTGATGTTACAGACCTAAAGATAAGATATCATAAGTTAATTAGGGTTTGATAGTGAATGGCATGATATTATAGTTATGTTGTGCAATCTAGGTCAATCTTAGTCAAGCTAAGTCAAGCTAAGTCAAACTAAGTCAAACTAGGTCAAACTAAGTCAAACTAGGTCACACTAGGTCAAACTAGGTCAAACAGAGTCAAACTAGGTCAAACTAGGTCAAAGGTTGACTTACAGTTGACTTCTGGTCAACTGGTCAACGCTAGCCAACTCTAGGTCAACTCTAGGTCAACTCTAGGTCAACTTTAGGTCAAACTAGGCTAATGTCGACTCACAGTTGACTTTTGGTCAATTGGTCAGCTCTGGTCAAGTTCTAGTCATTTCTAGGCCAAGTATTGACTTTCGGTTGACTTTGAGTCAAAACAGTCAAACTCGGTCAACTAGGGTCAACACTAGACTAGGTATCATATTTTTAATATTTACCTACCAAGATATTTTATATCTTGGTTAAATTGGTATCCGATACCAATATCTTAGTTTAGGGTAATTACCTTAACTAAGGTAAACCTTTACCTTAGCTAGATAAACTCACAACCAAGCCTCTACTTTAGTTTGTAGGCACCCCTCTACCTTAACCAGGTATGCTAATACCTTACCCTTGCATCTTGATACTAAACTTTGGTATCTTGATGCCTTAACTAGAAGGTATCACATATACCTTACCCTTGTAGTATCTCATTACCTTGAGATACTAGCTAGTATCCTATGATACCACTATGGTATCTCAAGATACACACTAGTTTCTATAGGTATTCTATATTTCAATAACTATACTTATCCTAACTTAACAACTAACATATAATGCTTACTACTAACATACCTACAATACGTTACTAACATATCACCCTCTAAGGTATTCTAATATACCTTAACTTCATTAATATCTCATTTAACCCTCTCATATAACCTCTAATCTAACCCCTCCTACAGTCACACACACACATATAAACACACACACACACACACACACACACACACACACACACAAATATATATATATATATATATATATATATATATATATATATATATATATATATATATATATATATAAATATATATATATATATATATATATATATATATATATATATATATATATATATATATATATATATATATAAAAAATATATATATATATATATATATATATATATATATATATATAGGGTTATATAGGGGCTTACATGGGCTAAATGGGGGGGTTAATGAAGGGGAAATGGGGCTGCACACAGCAGCTGCTGCTGCCTTCATGGACAGTAGCTAGGCTGCTGCTGCTGCTGTGTCTTGCTGTCCAAGACAGCAGCCCCAAGTGGGCTGCTGCTGCAGTTCTTCCCCTCCTCTCCTCTCCTCTCCTACTCTCTATCTATTTACCTATCCATGCAACACTCTCTCAAGCCACAAATCAACACACACACACACACACACACTACTCTCAATATTACACTCTCATATTGCAAGCACTCACACACAAGACACTAACACCCATCACTCTCACCCTCTCTTAACACAAACACACACTTACAAACACAAACATCATCCCCCCCTCTAAGCACAAACACACACACTCATAACACATGTAAATATATGAATATATATTCAAAACAGTCTACTATGTAGAGTATCTCAAAATTTACATGAAAAAGGCTCAAATAAGACCTTGTAGGCTAAATCACTTGGATACCAACATAGGTATCCACATGAAACTCATTCTAACCATCATAACTAACATCAACCCACTCTCTAACATGTCTAAATCTAAAATTAAAACACATTAAAGCCAATTAGACATTAAATCAAACACAAGAAGGGCCTCCTCTTGGAAACTCTCCATGGGGACACCAAATCTACCCCAACTTCCTAGAGAGGACTCATGAGAGCCTCTAAATCCATACTAATGGTGGTTTATGCATGGAGGTGGTCCTAATGAATGCAAAACTAATTAAAATGGAAAGAAAATCAATTTAGAGGGTTGGTTTTACCTATTAGGAGTGTGGTCCCAATGATACTCTCAAGGACACGGCTCCGACACGAAGATCTTCCAAAAAAGACACTCCTCCTTGCACTTTGCTCTAAATCTTTGCTAGCACCCTCCCTTGGTAGTATGAGAAGGTTGGATGGAAGTTTTGATGGAGAGATGTAAGGATTTGAAGATCAAATCAAGGAGGGAAGCTCTCAATTTGGGGAAGAACAGTTGTGAAGGAAAAGGAGGCTAGATGGAATGAAAGAAAGAGGGGCATGCCCTACCTATGTTGGTCGACCAAGCTTGGGTCTAATGGACCTTAGGGAAAGCCCAATAAGGCCTCTACTAGTCCCCCTTGGTTAATTCTAAGTTAGGTTCAAGTTTGGGATCAAAATGGTTAAGTTCTAATCTCCTAATGAGTCATTTAAGTCATGTGTGACTAGCCAAATTACACTAGACTAATTTGTAGGACTTGTGGGCCATGCCTAACTAATATTTGGGTCCCGACTAGAGTCTAAGCTACCCGGGTCTCCGATACAAGTCGAAACAAGATAAAATTTGAATCCGACTTAAATAATCTCCAAATAACATTATTAATAAATAAATAATTTCAAAATATCATAAAACAAAAAATGACCATTTTACCCTTATTTATGAAAACTGGGAGTTACACATGCAGCCAAGACTTACCGTGAGGCGGATCGTCGGGGACTTCGGTCTTGGTCGTGTCATTGATATCGACAGGATCCCAGTGGTGCAGGAGATGTTACGCATGGCAACTAGCGTCGACGTGACGGTCGAGGAGCTGGATACAAAGAAAGCTGTAAAGCAACTCGGGGGATCGGAGATCAGTGGTATGGGGGAGCAAAAATTCTGTCGTGGGACGACAAGCATGGAGTCCAGTTCAGGAACCATGGGGTCAATACCCTCTTATCAGACTAGAGGGGGACATTGTTGGAGTCCAGTCTGGATTTGGTAACAACATACTTGTGGAATCCAAATCTAATTAAATATTTGATTTGATTTGATTTGATTTGGATGTACATAATTAGTGTTGTGCTATTTTAGATATAATATTATTCTTATTTTAGGAAATCCTATTATGATCTAAAATCGGATAATTGATGGGCTATTTTAGGTGTAATATGATTCTTATTTGAGGGTTTCCTATTTAAGAATCATATTATGACCTAAAATAGGATTTTTCTCATCTTATATATATGGGGTGAGGGTAGAGGCACAAAGAATAAGCACAAAACACAAACTAGATATTCATGGTGCTTGTCCACAAGAAAATCTAAGAGAAAGTCCGTACTTGGCTCTTAGGACTTCGTCATCCAAGACAGAAGGAAGAAGAAGATCTAATCGAGGAGTCATCAACTTCGATTAAGGAGATTGCTACGGGTTGGTGAGTGATCTAAATTGTAATCTTCTATTTTTCTTCTTGAGAATGGTGAGGGGGTTGAATCTATTAGGGCAAAGGGTTCGACATGAGTTCTATCAATCTTGTAATTTCATCTAAGTTATTAAAGGTTGGAATTTGTCCAGGTGATGTACGTCACCGTCATATACTTGTCTTCATCTTATGCTTGGTGTCCGTTAGACGAGGATTGGTTTTGATCAGGTAGGTTGGCAAACACTTCCGCACGTGCCCAACAATTGGTATCAGAGCGAAGGTCCGATTCATTCTGGTCTGATACCCAACAATTTCATCTTATACCTTCATATTATTATTAATTTGTATCTATTTTGGCTACCCCTAACCATCTCAACATGGAAAAGCTTGTTTTCCAATTCCCCTAGTTATTTTGCAACAATAGCTTTCAATATTTATATCGGCTAGCAGCTTACAACAACAATTTCAAAAAAATAGCTTACGAAAATGAATTTGATTTTCATAACGTAGATATTTGCTACAATGGTCTCATGCATGTAATGTTCTAGCTACTGTTAATAATTTCCCAAAACACTTCAGGTCTGCTTGATGATGACAACAACTACAATATGATTATGTAATCCGTCTTTCCTAATCTTGACCGCCAACTGATTGTTAAAAGTTAGAACGAATAATAAAAATTTGACTGAATTAAATTCAAATCCCACAAAAGATGGATCACAGCATTCCACAGTAGTTAGAACATTATAAGCATGATGCATGACACGGAGAACACTTATAAATATGAATTTAATTCCGTCTTCATTTATATTTCACTTCAATACTATTTTGATTAGATTAGATTAGATGTTATCTAATAACAAATAATTAATTATTTGAAATTTATGAAATGAAATATTGGTGAAAATCAAAATGAAGATACTCTAAGAATTACATTGTCATCTTATTCGCGAGGGAAAGCTCCGTTCCCCAATATTGGCGATCAACCCTTGCTATAAAACCTCTATCCCCACGATGTTTCACCTGCTCGTCGATATCATCTATCCTTCAAAAATTATGGAGGACATCGGGCAAAATTCAGGTCAATGATCTTGACACAGAGGCGGGCTCATTTCTTGTTCGTCTAGCCTCCCCTATGGAAGTTGATCGGATCATCACGGAGGCAGCATGGTCCATCAATGAAGACATCTTAATACTGGAGAGATGTGATCCTTCTAAGTTGTCGGAAGAATATAGCTCATGTATGCGGATCTATGGATCCAACTTCACCGCATTCCACCTAAATATTTGAATCAAAAGGCTATTGGGAAAATTGCTGAAGCTATAGGTTCACCACGGCCATGCTCAGATGCAGACGCTATGAAGTGGAAAACGTATGCTCGGGTGAAAACCCTTATCGACATATCCAAATCCCTCAAGCGTTCAATCTCCACCAATCTAGAGGGTTGTACCTCTAATCAGGTTATCATCAAATATGAGAGGTTGCCTCGATTGTGTCTTTTTTGTGCTAGAGTGGGCCACTTGCTTACTCAATGTGCTGACAGAAAAATCTTCTTGTCTTTGATCGGGGATGATTGGACGGAAGAAGAGAAGGAAAGAATCAAACTCCTGTCTCAGTCGAGGGTGCGTGCAGAAGATTACATGGCTGATTTGTTCAAGGTTTCGTCCAGGCGCCCACAATCTACAACTAATACTGGCGAGATAAATTTCAACTCATAAAATCCGGTGTCCCAGCCACCGGAGAGCCCATCTGAGACTGCTGGCCCACGTGCTATCCCCTGTGAACGACCACCAAATGATGAGACATGTAGCAATTTGTCATTGCTCCAGATGGTCAAATATACTCCCCCGCAAAGGAGGGGATCTCCACATCCCCATACAACTGATACATCAATTCTAGTTGTATCAAATCCCGAAGTGGATAACTTCGTATGGGACAATAATATCCATAATTGGGGACCATATTTTGATTACAATCAAGTAATGATTGAGGCCAATCCTGTGTTGATTCCCTCTATCCATGAAAAGGCTCCTCATCAACAAAATCCAGGCGTGGCCATACATTCTCCCAATGATAGCATCACAACCGCTACAGATTATTCAGAATCTTCGTCCTCTCCCCACCTATTCAGTATTTCCAGGAATGATGAAGACACACATACACCTATGAGGATTCCCCATGCTATGCTCATGGAGGAAACCCCAAGCATGCCACTACCATCATCTCTGACCGACTTTATTATATCCAAGAGAAAATCTACATGGAAGAAGATGGCCCGTAAAAACAACAAGAACTCAAGTGGACAAGCCGCAGTGGGTTACAAGCGCCCTTCTCCAAACTTACTCCTAAGTCCTTCAAAAAGACTCCTGATCTCCAAAATCCCGAATGTGACATACACCAAGGTGGTGGCGGCTGACCTCCAACAGCCGCAAGGACAATGTTAGTCCTTTCGTGGAACTGTCGTGGCATGAGGAATGGCCCGACAGTTCACACCCTCCGCTCGTTCCTCGCCTCCACCCGCCCCTTCATCTTCTTTGTTTCCGAAACCATGTCCTCACCAATTCATACTTCCACAACTCTCCCCCTCCTCGGCTACCCAAATTATCACTTAGTTCCTCCCACAGGTCACTTTGGTGGCCTTTGGATTGGATGGAATGACTCCATCACTGCTACAATCAAGCACGCCTCCAAAAACCTCATCATCTTAGCTGTCAAAGCTACCCCAAGCGACCCAGCATGGCACCTCCTGTGCGTTTATGGGAGCCCGATTAAAAAGGACAGGCCAAAGCTATAGGGTTATATCATGACTCAATCAGCGGGGTTCGCCACTCCCTGTGTGTGCATTGGTGACTTTAACTCCATCACCAAAGATAATGAAAAATACGGAGGTAGGCGTTTTGATCCTAATGGTGCTGCTCCTTTTTTGAACATGATAAATCAATGTGGTATTATAGATTTGAGTTTTAACGGACCTGCCTTCACTTGGAGCAATGGTCGTAGCCCAAAGTTCCTTATCCAAGAGCGACTGGATAGAGTCCTTGCTGATCCGGAATGGAGCCATCTACACCTCTATGCTTCTGTATCCGTCCTCCCTCGCATCAACAGCGATCACGCACCAATTCTCCTCAACACACACAAAAAGGCCCCTTATAGGAGACAGGCGATTAAATTTGAAGAAATTTGGGCTTCCCATGCGTAGTACTCCTCCTTTCTTAAAAAACTCTGGCGGAACTATGATCTTAAATATCCTCTCAACATCCCACTGAAGCTCAACCACACTCTGCAGCGCCTTAATATATGGGGTAAAAACAACTTTGGTAACATCAAGCAACAAATTTCTGATCTCAAAGGCAAATTGCTGGATATACAAAGCAAGAGCCCGAATAATATCAATATTTCCGAAGAACGCAACCTGACCCAAGAGCTTAATGACCTTCTCCTCCTTGAAGACATTTACTAGAAGCAGAGAGCGAAATGCAATTGGATCCAAAATGGGGATAGGAACACTAAGTACTTCTATCTACGCGCCACAGCTCGAAAGAGGAAGAATAATATTCAAACACTCCAGCTAGAAGCACGTGGACTAATAACCATCAAGTAATATCGACCAGACTGGTCGATCACTTCCGGGATTTATTTAATGAAGATGTATCAAGACCTGTAGATCCTGGCTTCATCATATCTCGTCATCCTCTGTCGCCTGAAGAGAACTCGGCCTTGGGTGCAATACCTGGGTCGGATGAGATCGAGAAGACTATCAAAGCTATGAAACCTCGCTCTGCTTCTGGACCGAACGGACTCCCTGCGTGCTTCTACCAAAAAACTGGCAGCTTGTTAAATATGATATTGTGTGTCACGATCCGCACCCTAGAGTTAGGGCACGAGAACGTAATAACGCCCAGCCTACGTCGCAGTGTCAGCGGTAGAACGCTGTCCTAGGTCTCATGCATCTAACAGTATAAGGCTAAGCAGTTTATACTCCCCGAATGGGGGTGACATAGCAGAATGTAAACTCAATCACATCTAAGGTAGAGCATAATGGAAGATAGATAAAACATAAAATCCAAAAGAGATACAGGAGATAGAAGTCTAAGTGTCTAAGATACATAAACCCAGAAGTATATCTCAAAACTCAAATACAGTAATCCACAAGTAAATACAACTCCCGACAAAATGAAATAACTATCTAAACAACCTCTACTGTGTCTCCTCTAGGCTAGCAGGCAATCCCAGGCCATCTGTAAAATTTATCAACAGGTCCAGTCAGGACAGGAGCGAGCACAATACATCTCATGCAGTTCATATCATGTCAGGAAATATAAAGCAGACAATAGAATAAGATACATGAAATGCTGTAAGAAGATGTACATAAAAATAGGAGAGATATTTGATAACTGGAAATATATATACATGATAAGTAAGAACTGTAAGTGACTAGTGATTTAGAGTACGAGATGGCATGTAATTGGCTTAGGTTGTACATGATGAACATAAAAAGTAACAGAGTGTACATGATGGGTAAATCACATGACCATTTATACTCACCCCTACCCACAATCAATACACAAGGATCTATTCAAGTTACGTTACGGACATGATGTTTTGGTTATACAAGAAACACATGAGGAAACATGAGCGTACATGAAAGAACATGAGAGTACATGAGCGTACATGTAAGAACATGAGAGAACATGAGTGTACATGAATAACGCAGAAGCAAGGAATACATGATGTACATGAAACACATGTCATAAAGTATCCGATGCGCCCGTTAAGGGGGTAACATCCCAAGAAGAGATCCATATAGTACCAATCCGTGATGATAACGTGACAGCATCAAGTAAAAGTAATCTAGAGCGAGAATATAATTCGTGACAAGTATGAAACGATCAGAGAATGTACTCGCCTGATATCTGAATGTCCAAGGTAAAGATACTGTCCGAGGAGAGGTGTCTGGCTCCTAATTAGAACAGCATAAGTCACAACATGTCCAGAAGGGTAATATAAAGTACTACAATGCATTCTACATGAATCTAGGTCAAACAAGACCAAAGTCAACCCTTGGTCAACTCTGGTCAACTGTACTAGTCAAACTAGGTCAAACTAGGTCAAACTAGGTCATGTCCTAACCCAGCAAGTCTTACTAGGCCTAACCAAGACTATCCTAGCAAGCACACATCAATACAAGGCTATACAAGCCAACATACACCCAACTCTATATAGCATGTAATTATTCAATACTCAAATAGGCAAGAATTCACATTGGATATACACTAGGTAATCTATTACTTTAAGCTATATATGTCTACACATATATACACATGCATATATTGGTATTCAACATTAGGTCTATAATCATGGCATTTCAAATGGTTATATAAACTTATATATTACAACACAATATGCTAACATATATATAATATACATACATAGCTAAGTTAACTATATTCTTAAATACTTATTTAAGAGGCTATGTGTGTGTATGTGAACATGGCAAAGGGGCAAGTGAGGGTTAAATGGACATACATAGTGTATACATATCAAAGAGTGTCAAAGTGTAAGTGAACAATGTGTCAAGTGTGATAGTGTCAACATAGTATAAGGGGGTACATGAGGTAATATAGGATTTGTGTTAACATAGAACATTACATCTCATTAACTTGTATATTACATACATTACATCTATTATTATATTACATTCATTCTTGCATTCATTCATCATTCATTATTCTCTTGTACCACTATATGCACCATACATTACATACTATGGAACCTACATATTCATTACAAGCCATACTTATGCATGCTTACATTAGATAGGATACTTACACCTCATACATTATTTATTTAACCATTTACTCATGCTTGTATTCTCTATTTAATTACATAATATATATGCATTAACATGGGTTAAAATCAAATAGAACATTATATTACACACAAGGGTGCACAAAATGTATATGCCGAATAGTAACTCATACTAATAATCAATACTGTACCATCTCAGCATGAATTAAAATTTAGGATTAAAGTATGTTATAGATCTATGTGTTAGCTTTCCGAAACTTCAAACGGATCGCGTTTTCGTTTCCGGAAACTCCCGAAATCGCGAAAACACCGAGAACGCGTTTGTCTTTCGTACAGCTGACACTCAAATAATTCTCCAGAAAGTTACAGAAAGAATTAGGCCTATTAATACATGTTTTTGGAAAGCTAACTTCAATACTCTTCTTTTAAAAAAAATAGGAGATTAAACTGAGCTTTGATCTAGAAGTTATGATATTTCTAAGTTAGGGCTGAAATTAAAAACGTGGATAAAAATCATGACGGATTTGGGTAGTTTGAGCCAAAAGAATACACAATATATATCCTAATTATCCACAACAATAATAGCAATAATAATATGAGGAACCACACTCACAAACTTGATTATATAATCATCATGAACCATTTATTACATATATAAATATAGATACACTTTCATTACAATATATATATATATATATATATATATATATATATATATATATATATATATATATATATATATATATATATATGTAATATGAACACATCCACAACACAAAGGACACTCCTATGACCTCCAAATGGACACAAAATGGACACAAATGGAGATACAACCATGGGGGTCATTCCTATGGGTTCAAAATAGACCTATATGCATGAGGAAATGAAAAGGAGAAGGGATTTATACCTCCCGGTAGATCGAATCGAAGAAAAACCTTCCCGGAGCGACACCGACACGTAGAGATTCCAAAAGGACACGAACGAGCTCCGAATCCTCCCAAACTTGGGTAGCTTCCTCCTTGTCTAGAATGGAGAAGGAAAGAAGAAGATTTGGTGGTAAAATGGAAGGATTTGGTGGAGAAATTGCTAGGGATTGCTCTCTAGAAATTTGGGGAAGAACAAGAGAGAGAAAAATAGATGGATAATGACAAATGGGAGGCTCAACCGTATCCTTATTGTGGCTGGCCATAAAGGTGGTTTTGTCCTATTAGGAAAAGTCCAAAAGCCCCTACTAACCTATTCTATGAGTATTAGGAAAGGGCTAATTGGTTGGGGCTAAATTAGTCATTCTAAAGTCTGTAATCACACTAACCTTATCCATAATAATTAGTCTAACCTCTAACTAAAATATTTCTATCATGTGGACTAAAATTAATTTCATGTGGGCCATGCCTAACTAGTGTGTGGGTCCCACTAGAGTCAAACTACCCCCCGGGTCCCCGTTTCAAGTCGGATTGAGTTGAAATTCGAACCCGACTCAAATAACCCCAAAACAATATCATAAATAATAAAATAATATCAAAATAATTCAAAGAGGTCAAATGCAAAAATATCCTTAGGCCAAAAATGATATTAAAATATCATAATCACATGGTTAGGCTCTAGGTCAAACAGTCTCTAGGATTTCACTAGCAAAACGTCAAAACCACAAGTCATTGATTTAAATAATTTTAAAATGATTTAAAATTACCAAAAATCATATCATGAATTAAATATCATTATTAAAATAATTATAAACACGAAATTTTAAAATTACCCTCATTTGGGAAACTGGTTGCTACAACTTTACCCACCTTAGAAAAATTTCGTCCTCGAAATTAAAATATCCATACTCCCTCTAGGTCAAACCCCCACAATCAAAGTCCCAGATTAAAACAAATCATGTGATCAAAAGGACGACATACAGGGTCATGGCATACGGTGGTAGTGAAAGTCTCATCTAGGTATACTAGTCATGCTAACCGAAACGGTCATAGGGTATCAAAACATACAAACAATCTAGGGTGCTAAACTAGAGAAGTTACAGAAACAACAAACCATCAAAACTGTAAGGCGGTCTACCATCCTATATGAAACTGGTACTTATCAAAACAAAATAAAGGCAACTACCAATTATCTGAAAAAGGGTACAGAAAATCAAATTCAAAAATTAAGGAATTGAAAATCACTTGCATTGAAATCCAAATCACAATATATATATGCAGAGAGAGCGTTAGAGAGGAAAAACTAGCATTATGTAATGTTATGTGGTTTGTGTGTGTATGGGTGTATGTGAAACATACATAAAATTGTATATGAGCTATCCTGTTACACTACTCATGGCATATGGGTTAACAACCTACAATACACAACCTATTTAATCATAACATGCACGGCTAACCATAAACATCTATAAGAGGTAGAGATTTAGTTATGTATATACATATATTATAACATGTATGCCTAAGCTCTATATATATCTATACAAGTATGTGATCATAACATAGAAAGGAAAGGTTAGGTTACATGACAGCGTATACTAAGTTAGGGGGTGTGTGTGTCCTTGTACAGGGTTATAGCTTAGTATTGAAAGGTTAAACCCAGTTTTAGTTCAGCATTTACATACAAAATCTGAAAATAAGCTAACATTTAAACCAGTGTAATATTAACATAATGCAGTCTCAGATTTTACAAATTTAACATAACTTAACCAATTTCTCTAAAAATTGAAACTCTGCAGATATCATACATGTGCAGTTATGTAGACAAAACTAATAACATGAAATTTATATTTAAATTACGAATTTAAACTGGAAAAGCAGAAAACCAGAAATATTAGGGTTTTGAAAATTTTAACATTAACAACATATTAATATGTATTTAGATAGGTGGAAAATCAAGTGTAGCATGCATACGTATCAGGCAAGTGTCCACTATGTAAATATACTCATACATTCTCATGTCCCAAAAAAAATTAATTCTACGTTAAGACCAACATTTAGATTCCTACCAAGATCATAAAATAGGTGATTGACGAAATCAAGGCAGTTTTATTACTATTATTCAATACTAGAATAATAGCAAGAAGGAAATAACGATAAAAGCTGTTTGCTTATTTGCCTAAAAGAAGGAACTATTTTGAAACCAGAGATAAATATCAAATCCAAGATAAAGTCTAGCAAAATCATCGATTCATTGTATTAAGAAGAAACTCATAGCAAGAAGTTACACAAGCTACTCCTAAGTTAAATAATTAGAAGCAAAACAAAGCAAAACAAATAATAATTCTTTTTGAAGGACTGCATCAAAGTAGAGAAAACATGCTTGAAAATATTTAAGGTACAATCTGATAATCATATGCGTCTATCCAAAATCATGGTACTCTAAATCCCCGTCATACTAGTAAGCAAGGCTACGATAATAACAGAGTCCTTGACTTATGCACATACCTCTAGAATCGTGGTATTTAACATTTTCGCGGTGCCGCTAGCTTGGCTGCGAAAACCTTAAATTTCCACACCCGAGAAATATATCCAGAGTCAGACTATATGTCCTCACCATGCTGGCTAATGTGACTATAGAAGACTAGATTCCATAACATAGATGACCTAGCCCATATAATTTTATCTTGTCAAAAAAAATAAATTAAATCAACAATGAATACCCATAAATCAAATCAAATTTATCAACGAACTTCAAAATTCAAAATGAACAAAAATCCATCAAAATACAACTCGGATGCAACAGCTATCATCAAGATTCAAAATTCGACAATCATTCATCAAAATCACTGAATATAACTCAAATTCAACCATAATCCATCAAAATCAAATTTAACAACAGTAAGTAAAAATAAATCAAATCAAGGAAAAAAGAGTTCTCAAATCGAAGTTAAAATAAGATTCTCAAGGGTCGTTCCGGAAATCTCTTAAGGGTTCCTAACTGTGATTGAGTACCTTCAAAATATATCCTAATCCTACTGCAGGCTGTAGTGGTACTCAAGTTCGAATACCACTACATAAACTCGACCTGCATGGGCCACCACTAAAAATGTGTCACGACCCGCACCCTAGAGTTAGGGCACGAGAACGTAACAACGCCCAGCCTACGCCGCAGTGTCGGCGGTAGAACGCTGTCCTAGGTCTCATGCATCTAACAGTATAAGGCTAAGCAGTTTATACTCCCCGAATGGGGATGACATAGCAGAATGTAAACTCAATCACATCTAAGGTAGAGCATAATGGAAGATAGATAAAACATGAAATCCAAAAGAGATACAGGAGATAGTCTAAGTGTCTAAGATACATAAACCCAGAAGTACATCTCAAAACTCAAATACAGTAATCCACAAGTAAATACAACTCCCGACAAAATGAAATAACTATCTAAACAACCTCTACTGTGTCTCCTCTAGGCTAGCAGGCAATCCCAGGCCATCTGTAAAATTTATCAACAGGTCCAGTCAGGACAGGAGCGAGCACAATACATCTCATGCAGTTCATATCATGTCAGAAAATATAAAGCAGACAATAGAATAAGATACATGAAACGCTGTAAGAAGATGTACATGAAAACAGGAGAGATATTTGATAACTGGAAATATATATACATGATAAGTAAGAACTGTAAGTGACTAGTAATTTAGAGTACGAGATGGCATGTAATTGGCTTAGGTTGTACATGATGAACATAAAAAGTAACAGAGTGTACATGATGGGTAAATCACATGACCATTTATACTCACCCCTACCCACAATCAATACACAAGGATCTATTCAAGTTACGTTACGGACATGATGTTTTGGTTATACAAGAAACACGTGAGGAAACATGAGCGTACATGAAAGAACATGAGAGTACATGAGCGTACATGTAAGAACATGAGAGAACATGAGTGTACATGAATAACGCAGAAGCAAGGAATACATGATGTACATGAAACACATGTCATAAAGTATCCGATGCACCCGCTAAGGGGGTAACATCCCAAGAAGAGATCCATATAGTACCAATCCGTGATGATAACGTGACAGCATCAAGTAAAAGTAATCTACAGCGAAAATATAATTCGTGACAAGTATGAAACGATCAGAGAATGTACTCGCCTGATATCTGAATGTCCAAGGTAAAGATACTGTCCGAGGAGAGGTGTCTGGCTCCTAATTAGAACAGCACAAGTCACAACATGTCCAGAAGGGTAATATAAAGCACTACAATACATTCTACATGAATCTAGATCAAACAAGGCCAAAGTCAACCCTTGGTCAACTCTGGTCAACTGTACTAGTCAAACTAGATCAAACTAGGTCAAACTAGGTCATGTCCTAACCCAGCAAGTCTTACTAGGCCTAACCAAGACTATCCTAGCAAGCACACATCAATACAAGGCTATACAAGCCAACATACACCCAACTCTATATAGCATGTAATTATTCAATACTCAAATAGGCAAGAATTTACATTGGATATACACTAGGTAATCTATTACTTTAAGCTATATATGTCTACACATATATACACATGCATATATTGGTATTCAACATTAGGTCTATAACCATGGCATTTCAAATGGTTATATAAACTTATATATTACAACACAATATGCTAACATATATATAATATACATACATAGCTAAGTTAACTATATTCTTAAATACTTATTTAAGAGGCTATGTGTGTGTATGTGAACATGGCAAAGGGGCAAGTGAGGGTTAAATGGACATATATAGTGTATACATATCAAAGAGTGTCAAAGTGTAAGTGAACAATGTGTCAAGTGTGATAGTGTCAACATAGTGTAAGGGGGTACATGAGGTAATATAAGATTTGTGTTAACATAGAACATTACATCTCATTAACTTATATATTACATACATTACATCTATTATTATATTACATTCATTCTTGCATTCATTCATCATTCATTATTCTCTTGCACCACTATATGCACCATACATTACATACTATGGAACCTACATATTCATTACAAGCCATACTTATGCATGCTTACATTAGATAGGATACTTACACCTCATACATTATTTATTTAACCATTTACTCATGCTTGTATTCTCTATTTAATTATATAATATATATACATTAACATGGGTTAAAATCAAATAGAACATTATATTACACACAAGGGTGCACAAAATGCATATGCCGAATAGTAACTCATACTAATAATCAATACTGTACCATCTCAGCATGAATTAAAATTTAGGATTAAAGTATGTTATAGATCTATGTGTTAGCTTTCCGAAACTTCAAACGGATCGCGTTTTCGTTTTCGGAAACTCCCGAAATCGCGAAAATACCGAGAACGCGTTTGTCTTTCGTACAGCTGACACTCAAATAATTCTCCAAAAAGTTACAGAAAGAATTAGGCCTATTAATACTTGTTTTTGGAAAGCTAACTTCAATACGCTTCTTTTAAAAAAAATAGGAGATTAAACTGAGCTTTGAGCTAGAAGTTATGATATTTCTAAGTTAGGGCTGAAATTAAAAACGTGGATAAAAATCATGACGGATTTGGGTAGTTTGAGCCAAAAGAATACACAATATATATCCTAATTATCCACAACAATAATAGCAATAATAATATGAGGAACCACACTCACAAACTTGATTATATAATCATCATGAACCATTTATTACATATATAAATATAGATACACTCTCATTACAATATATATATATATATATATATATATATATATATATATATATATATATGTAACATGAACACATCCACAACACAAAGGACACTCCTATGACCTCCAAATGGACACAAAATGGACACAAATGGAGATACAACCATGGGGGTCATTCCTATGGCTTCAAAATAGACCTATATGCATAAGGAAATGAAAAGGAGAAGGGATTTATACCTCCCGGTAGATCGAATCGAAGAAAAACCTTCCCGGAGCGACACCGACACGTAGAGATTCCAAAAGGACACGAACGAGCTCCGAATCCTCCCAAACTTGGGTAGCTTCCTCCTTGGCTAGAATGGAGAAGGAAAGAAGAAGATTTGGTGGTGAAATGGAAGAATTTGGTGAAGAAATTGCTAGGGATTGCTCTCTAGGAATTTGGGGAAGAACAAGAGAGAGAAAAATAGATGGATAATGACAAATGGGAGGCTCAACCGTATCCTTATTGTGGCTGGCCATAAAGGTGGTTTTGTCCTATTAGGAAAAGTCCAAAAGCCCCTACTAACCTATTCTATGAGTATTAGGAAAGAGCTAATTGGTTGGGGCCAAATTAGTCATTCTAAAGTCTCTAATCACACTAACCTTATCCATAATAATTAGTCTAACCTCTAACTAAAATATTTCTATCATGTGGACTAAAATTAATATCATATGGGCCATGCCTAACTAGTGTGTGGGTCCCACTAGAGTCAAACTACCCCCCGGGTCCCCGTTTCAAGTCGGATTGAGTTGAAATTCGAACCCGACTCAAATTACTCCAAAACAATATCATAAATAATAAAATAATATCAAAATAATTCAAAGAGGTCAAATACAAAAATATCCTTAGGCCAAAAATGATATTAAAATATCATAATCACATGGTTAGGCTCTAGGTCAAACAGTCTCTAGGGTTTCACTAGCAAAACGTCAAAACCACAAGTCATTGATTTAAATAATTTTAAAATAATTTAAAATTACCAAAAATCATATCATGAATTAAATATCATTATTAAAATAATTATAAACACGAAATTTCAAAATTACCCTCATTTGGAAAACTGGTTGCTACATTGTGCAGATGACTCAATCAGCTTTCGAGAAGGCAAGCCAACCACCAACGATCAACCATACAAATATAGCACTCATTCCCAAGACAGCGGCGCCTACATCTCCAAGTGACTTTCGTCCAATCTCTCTATGCAATGTTATTTACAAAGTTATTGCCAAGATCATCTGTTCTCGACTCCGTATTCATATGGATAATCTTATATCTCCATTCCAGAATGCCTTCGTCCCAGGTAGACAAATATCTTATAATATTATCATTGCACAGGAAGTGTTGCATGCCATGAAGTCACCAAAAGCCAAGAAGAAATTATTTGCGCTCAAGATCGATATGTCCAAGGCCTATGATCGGCTATCGTGGAGTTTTATCAAATCAGTTCTCCATGGGATGGGCATCCAGGGGCACACCAACATGCTGATTATGGAATATATTACATCGGTGTCATTCTCTGTGCTTGTTAATGGATCGACTGAAGGTTACATTAAGCCCAAAAGAGGCATCAGACAAGGCTGCCCCCTCTCGCCATATCTCTTCATCATCTGCATGGAAGTGTTTTCGAGATTACTATATTGCCTAGAACGTGATGATATCTTTAATGGTATCCGCATCAATAGTTACTCGCCTTCGATTTCTCATCTGTTCTTCGCAGATGACATTTTTATTTTCGGCAATGCTTCACCTCAAGCTCTGGACTATGTTAATTCCACTATTCAAAAGTTTGCGGATTGGTCAGGCCAACGCATCAACTTCTCGAAATCTTGCATACATTTTAGCCATGGTGTCGGCCGCGGGGAACAACACATCTTGCTACTTCTATGAACCTGAGCAACATGGGAATTGAAGACCGATACCTGGGTCATCATTTATTAAAATCAAAGAGTCATAGGGATACTTATCATCAGCTCCTTGATAAATGCATATCTCGGCTCCAGGGATGGAAGCAGAAGGTGTTATCACATGCAGGTCGTAATACCCTCATTCATTCAACACTTAGCTATATTCCAATCTACTATATGTCGGCATACAAGATCCCAACGTTCATTACGGGGAAATTCTCTAAAATTCAAAGAGATTTCTGGTGGGGACACAACTCTGATGAAAGGAAAATGCATTTCTTAGGTTGGGATAAATTCTTGGCACCTAAAAGACTTGGTGGACTGGGATTTCGCAAGCCTGAATGGGTTAACGAAGCCTTAATCGGGAAGCTCCTATGGCGTTTCCTTGAGAAGCCTGACATGCTCTAGGTTCGACTCCTTAAAGGTATTTACCTCCAAAACAAATCGATATGGAATGCTCAAAAATCGGCAAGAGACTCTCCTACATGGCGTTCTCTCTTGGATATTCGAAACAAAATGGCGGATAAAGTTTGCTGGAAAATTAGCGAGGGGTGGATTAACATCCTGGATGATCCTTGGATTCCTACGTACATTGCTTGGGTTTCGTCTCCTCGGGATATCTATACTGCCATATGGACCCAAAATGGTTTGTGACCTTATGAACCCCCAAACAAAAGCTTAGAATACTGAGTTAATTTCATCATTATTCCCAAAGATGGAGGCTAAAGCTATCCTGGCCATCAGGCTCAGTGGGAGAAGCGAGCCTGATAGACTCATTTGGACAAGTACAAGGACTGGTACCTTCACTACCAGATCGTTGTATGAATCCATCCAATTACAACAGCCGAGTTGTTTGCTGAACACCTCTGAATCTTCATTCTGGAACCGGCTATGGAGAGTCAAGAACATATCGCCTCGAATCCAAGTTTTTATATGGCGACTCAGTAGAGATGCTGTAACACCCAGTTTTCCAGATGAGGGTAATTTTGAAATTTTGTAATTTTAATTATTAACTATTGATATTTATTTCATATTATGATTTTTGGTGATTTTTAATTATTTTTAAATTATTTAAAAACTGGTTTAAGTTATGACTTGTGATTTTGATGTGCTGCTAGTGAAACCTGAGAGACTGCATGACCTAGAGCCTAACCATGTCATTATGATGACTTAATTATCATTTTTAGCCTAGGGGTTATTTGGTCATTTTGACTTATTTGAATTATTTGGTGATTTGTTGAATTGGTGAATTCTAGTTGACTTTGACTTGTTGAGACCTAGTGGACTAGCCTAGAACCTAATCCTAGCTGTGTAACCATAGCCTAACTTGAGTTAACTTATTTTAGTCATTAGAGAATAGTTTAGAATGAGGGGATTTGGTTTAGTGGATTTTAGTTGTGAAACCCATTGTTTGTAAATAATTATTAAATAGTGTTTCTATTAATATTTCAAAAATTATTATTATTATTATTATTATTATTATTATTATTATTATTATTATTATTATTATTATTAAATATTTTTGAGTGAAAAATGATTTCAAAAATATTAATAACTTGGATTTTTGATTTTCGGACCCAGACCCGAGTCCGAGCCCAGACCCAAGCATGAGCCCAATCTTTTCCTATTTCTTAAATCCAATTATTTGACTTGGTTAACTATTAAAAAAAAATAACTTAGTCAGCTGGTCCTCCACACACGAATGGGTAAACACCTGACTTTTTCTCACTGTTCTGTTCCCTGAACTTCTCCCTACCACACGTTTCTCCAACACCTCCCTTCATTTAGTCCCCACTTTTCCCACTCTCTCACGACACTTCACAGAGAAGAAATTAAACTCCCTCTCACTCTCCTTTCTTTCAATTACTCTCTCAGAACCATAATCTCCCTCTCCATTTCTCTGGACAACCCTTCCCGAACCCTTCTCTCAAACCCCTTCCCAAGCCCTAGATCCGGCCGTCACCCGCCGAACCTCTCGCCGGCGACCGCCCCGTCGCCGCCCGCATGCGAGCCCCTCTCACCACGCCACTCTCCGGCCACCCGAGGCCGCGCGACCCCGCGCTGTCCCAGCGGATCTCCGACCGGCGAGCCCCGACCGCCAGCCAGCGCCCCCAGCGCCCCCGCGCTGTTCCGACCGACGCCGACCCCGCCAACTCCGGCGAACCCCCGCCCTCTTTTCGTCGGCGCCCTCGCTCCCCGCGAGCGTGCGTCCGCCCCGACAGCACCTTCCCGCTGTCCACCGACAGCGTCGTCCTCTCTTCCCGTCGGTTTTCCCTCTTCTGGCCAGCGTGCCCTATTCTGGATTTTCGACGTTTCGTCGTCGACGTCGCTGATTTTCAGCGTTATTGCAGGAACGTCGCTGCTGGACTTCTATATTCTTTTATTTATATCATCTGAGAGCTCTAGCCGAGCACCCCGAGGTATAAATTCTCTGCCCCGTTGCATTTTATTGGTAGTCGATGATGATAACGGTCCCCGGTTTCCCCTCAGAAATTCGATTTAGCTACGTCGTAGTTCGGCTAGCAACGTTAGCATTTTGTGATGATTGTCTGCTGAGATTTTATGCTGTTGGTTTGATTTCGGAATTTCCGAGTATTTCGGGAAGGCTCTGTTGGTTTCGGAAACAATTTCTGTGGTTATATTTTCGGTATAAATGGGTTATTCTTTGGTTGGGACAATTGCAGGATTTTGTTGTTGGCGCATTTCCCAGTTTTGGGTTGTCCCGAAATAGAGGAAATGCTGCCCAAATTTTTATCTATTTTGGATTTCAAATTGGTTTTCGGAAATGATTTTAAAACTGATTTTCGGGCGACGACCGTACCGGTCTGTGGGCCCTAGCGAAATACAAACGCACCGGTCCGACCGGGCGTTGAGGTATTAGCTAGATGTGACGAAGGACCAAGTCTGAGACTCCCATACTTTTGATTTAAATTACTTTATTTAATATTTAAATTATTTATTATCGATAATTGGTTACTGCACATTTTTTAGGAACTAAACATTTTCCTCTTATTTTATGTAAAAATATGTAAAGGGCATAAGCCCATAACTCTAGGATGATTAGCTGTGCCCCTGTATTGTATAGTGTAAGTTTTACTTCTTTTCTGGGTGGTTGATGTTGATCTTTTGGGTGGTTTGGATTGGACGTGTAACTCGTAGTTAGAACGTAATTATCTCTCGTATAATTAATTAAGAATTACCAAGTAAATTAAATGGATAAAATATTGGTAAGATAACTAGATTATGTTTTGTCACTGGAAGAAACTATTTTTATAGATATATTACAAAAGCACAAAGTTTTCCAAAGATAATTGGTTCTTGATATTATTTCCCTAATAATCAAATTAACCGGTTTAATCAACACACGTAGCTTGCGACGTAAACGTTAGTTGTAGCCTAATAACAACTTAAAACCTGACTAGGACTTGTTACTAGAGATTGCAACTAGCACACTTAGCTTGGTTATACAGCGGATCTAAGTCGAGTTCTCAACTGTAGGAACTCGAAGACATACCTGACGTTCCTCCTCGGTATCAACTCGTCTTTCCAGTCATTCAATACGAGGCAAGTTTCGGATTATATATTCTTGTATTTTACTTAGTAAAGTTAAGCTGCATATTAAACCACACTGCTAACACGGAACTCCATCTTGGGGTTCAACTACTGATTGATACTGTTACTGATTGTGGGACTGGAGGAATAGTGTAGGCGTTTATGACCAAAGCCCTACTGTCATAACTGTATTAGCTTGCCCCTCTTACACACGGGGATAAGCCATATCGTATCGCTAAGATACTACTGCTCAACCCAAGCCGGTCATAGACGTTTGCATATTCAAAACATACAGAACTGTTTTAAAATCGCTGAAAACTGTTATTTCAAACTGTTTATCCTGCACTTTCCAATTACTATTTAAGTTATGAGATGCATATTTCGTTCTTGCTCCCTCCTGACTGGAGACAACATTTTTAGGTAACACTGAGGATGATGAGTTATATTATAATAGCTATTATGACCCGGTTCTCTACCCTGTGACGATACCGGAGCCGTCTCCGGAGGACGCTGATCCAGGGACTGCTGAACCAGATGTTTAGATAGTCTTTTTTTTCTGCATTTTCTTTCTTTATTTGGATCGTGTAGTTTTTTTAGCATTTTCTTTCCCAGTTGTACCTCTAAATACTTTATTAAACAAAGTTTCAATTTCCGAATATAACAGTTGTGACATATGTACTTGTGTTGTTGTGAATACCTGCAATGGAACAGCTTACTGCCGCCGTCTCACCACGGTGCAGGCTGGGCATGATCCGGTTCGACCCATTAACTTGGGATCGGGTCATGACATTAGTCATGGCTTGTGAATTCATGAAATGACTTATGGCTCAATAGTATAATTGATCATGACTTAAGCCCATGGGCCATTTAGTGAACCCTAACCCTAATTATTGAACCTAAGAGCAGCCACATAGGGATCTCTACCCTATTTAAACACTTATTCATTAGGGTTGCCTCTTTTTATCATTCCTACACTTGAAGAAAAGAGGTATTCTTCCCCCTTCCAAAAATTCCCATTTATTCATTTGATCTCCTTTTTCATCCTAGTCTTTTGCATTAGGTTCTAATTTTTGTATATTTTATAATTCTGGAGGTTAATCTCAGCTTTGGGCTCATTTGGAGAATTTGGCCATCAAGAGAAACACCCCCCATTTGGAGCTTTCTTGCAATTTTGCACCTATAGGTAAACCTCCTTAAATTGATCTAAATTTTTGTTTTCTTTGCATTTAGGGCTAGATCTAGGAGTCCCCAAGTGTCCCTGAAATTTGGGTAAATTTTGTGTCCGTTTGGTGTCCGTATCGGATACGTGTCGTATGGTATGTTAGGTGTTCGACGAAATGCCTCAATGGATTGAATGTTAATGTTTTTCAAAACAAATTATATATTTGGATAGCTCTTGATGTGTACATTAATTATGTTGATCACTGAGTTGGTTTTTATGCAGTTTTTGTGTCCAAATCGGACACGTACTGCACGCACGACACTGTGCACTGGCCTCGTGTGGCTGTCCTGCCGCACGAGTGTCCTAGCGGACACGACACAGCACCCCGACACATGAAATTTGGTGTGTGGGTGCGAGCATTGACTGAGAGGACCCCCACAAAATTTCACGAGTCCTCGTCGACTGTGCACGAAGATATCGAGGCTGCACTGATTTTACACTGTCACTGCACGTACGAAAATCTCTCTCTGATACGGCTTTAAAACACGGACACGACACAACTTGGCCACGACTCAGGCACCTAGGAACATACCCCTATATCCCACGTGTCACCTTGCAAGAACACGGCTCGTCTCGAGCACTGAGTCGTGTCCAATCGGACACGACATCGCTGCACGAGGCTGCCTGTGCAGAGACTGATACACAGTTCGGTTTGGGTTTTGGACACCTCGTGTCCTATTTCCTGGACACGAACGCATCCCTCATGACACGTGTGACATGTATTAACCTCTGACACATGTTGTATGACTTTGAATGATTTGGTTCGCATGAACATGTGTATAAACTGTCCTATTTTTCTGATACGCTGGATGTTGTTCATTATTTCGAAAATTGGTTTCAAAATCGAATCCTAAGGTTTTAATGGGTCTTTATATAGTTCACCTGAAATCACTTTGTCTTCGAAATTGGTTTTCATGAATTGTAATGGTTTTCAAATGTGGGATTCGAAAATTCAGGTTCCTGATCGTCTGATATATACTAACTGTTGAATAATCTGAACTTTCCTTCTTTTTACTGTTGAGTGTTGTTTTAAATTTCCACAGTGATTCCTACCTATGTATTAGTTACTAAATTATTGGATTATAGTTTGTGTTTGAGAATTTAGGTTTTGTTTTGGTTTTGGGCTGAAATTTCTGAGTTTGACACATATATTAGATTTATACACACACACACACACATTGATCCTGTCACATTGCCACTGATTCCTATACTCCCTATCTCACACACACTGTTAGCTGACACCATAATCTTTGACACATGACACTTTAGACTAAACACACTTTTTCCTATTGACATTTCTGTTAGTGTCATGCACACACACACACCACTGCATTGCTCAAACACACACACACATTGTACTAGCCTATACACATCCATACACTCACTGTTCAGTTTTCGCACACACACTCAACCCCCTCACCTTCATAGACACCATCACATGACACCACATTTATTGGGTTGGTTGTTGAATCATTTGATTTGGGTTTATGAGGATATATGTGATACTTGTATATATATATAGGTGGTATGTTGAGTTGGATATCTGAGTTAGGATTGAATATGTGATGCTGAGTTCGAAGGATTTAGAGGGAGAGTTGACATTTGGTTTGGTATGTTGAGTTGGTATTTCGAAATACCTGAGAATTATGAGGATGTTTGGCTTTGGCAATTAGGTTGCATTAGCAAGCAGTGGGCCTTATCTGAGATAAGTACTAGGTTTTCCTGAGATTTGAGTTTGGCTCTGATTCCTGAGTTTGGGTGTTGCTTAAGATTGGTTGTACTGCCATAGAAGGATAATTTGGAGTTAGAGAAGTAGCAGTGAGCTTGAGGTTGCATTGCCTGCAATGCATAGTAGCAGCAGGAGCTTGCAATTGTGGCAGCCTTGCCATGGCTTGCCCTGTTATGGCAATGCCTTGTGGCAGCAACATTGGCAGCAGGCAATGTACTGCAGCACATGCCAATGCATCTACTGCAGTGGCAATAGAAGGAGCAGAGGACAGAGGTTAGAACTTATTTTTCCTGAGTGGAGCCTTATATTCCTAAGTCTGATTAGGTTTAGTTCATGTAGGGGTTGATGTTGTGAGTTTAGTTGGATTTTGGCTGAGGGTGTCAAGGGATGGAGGTTCAAAATGAGCCTTGGACTGAATGTTGAAAACTGGATTTATACTGAGTTGGGTTCAGGATTTGAACCTGAGAACCTAAGAAGGATGTGCTAAGATATAGGCTCAAGGAGGGGAGGTTCATGAGTGAAGGGAATTTTATGCACTGTATCTTGTGGATCAGCTGTGCATTAACTAGTGTAACCCTTTTACTTGCAATACCCTGCCTTGAGTCCAGTTGGTACCTAGCAAGATAAATTCAGTTGTTTACATCTAGTTCTGGCTATGCACATACATGATTTGTGTTCAGTCCCTTCCCTTCTTGTATCTTTTCATGTATAGCTTCTAAGATTTTGTTTTCAGGTTTTCCAATTCAGTAGGTAATTGATATAGTTTTGGCAATACCTGTCTTTTGGTGCTATTTGTTTCAGGTTTGATTTGAGTATATATATATATATATATATATATATATATATATTTTTTATATATATATATATATATATATATATATATATATATATATATATATATATATATATATATATATATATATATTATACAAGGATGTTTGTATAGTATATATATATATATATATATATATATATATATATTTTATATATATATATATATATATATATATATATATATATATATATATATATATATATATATATACCTTAAAAATATATATATATATATATATATATATATATATATATATATATATTTTTAAGGTATATATATATATATATATATATATATATATATATATATATATATATATATATATATATATATATATATATATATATATATATATACCTTAAAAATATATATATATATATATATATATATATATATATATATACTTGGTTTTAAGAATAACTTAGATTGTTGGCCTAATCTAGAGTAATGGCTTAGGTTGACTAGTTCAGACCAATTGAATTATATTGACCCCATTTACCTTGTTGACTAGTCTAAGATTGACCTAGAATTACCTTAGCAAATTGTTAACCCTAGATGTTGACTTGATTGACTGAAGGTTGACCAAGGTTGACTCTTTAACCTAGATTGGACTAATTAACCTATTTTGACTAGACTGTTGACGAAAAGTCAACATCGAGTCTAGATGTGACCAATTGACCTAGTTTGACTAGAGTATTGACTTGGGTTGACCCAGAGTTGACCAAGTTTGACTTGGACCTAGTTTGACCTAGATAGTTGACCTGGGTTGATTTAGAGTTGACTTTGACCTAGATTGGCCTATAAATCATATAGATTGCATCATAACCATCATTTGCCTGGTTTAAAACACATTATAACCTGTATTGTTCTATTTAGGACACTGTGACTCCAGTGCAGACATCTGACATTACAATACTCTTTCAGAGTATCAGGCGAGTACATTCTCTGATAGTTCTCTCATTTATTTGCCATACGTATGGATATTTCTGGATTCATGTATGCGACATACTCACCATATTATCTGGCCTTTATTACTGGAATCACTGGAATCATTCTGGAATCTATTTCTGAAATCATTATATTTTGGCTGGACTTATCTCGATTCTCGTGTCGAATTCTGGATTCATTTGTTTACGGGGCGGGGAAATATTGAGTAAGACATGTAGACATACCCTAAATCTGGAATCTCCCTACTGGAATCTACTAGAAGCATAGCCATCTCTCGCCTGATCAGTGAGAGGTGTGCCTGATTACCCACAGCCGTTTACATGTCGATCTCGGTATTTTAAAACACACTATTAGATTAGCTGGACTCACCTGGATTCTTGATCACTACCTAGAATCATCTGGTACTGGATTCATCTTGTATTAGATTCATCTCGTACTGGATTTATAGCAGTTTACACTTGTTTTACATTTACTGCCTGGACTTATCATGTTACTTTAGTTCAGCTAGATTTATTTACAGTCGTCATTGCCATCATTCTTCTCTTGTTTAGTTACTTTACTTTCCTTGTATCTTACTGTTTCTCTATACCATCACCTGTATATAAACTGCCATATTCATCAATAAAACTGTCTATAACTGCTTTATAGTTCCCTGTCATTTACTTGGGTTTTATTGATGAGTTGTACTCGTTCCTATCCTGACTGGACCTGTTGAAAATTTTACAGATGATTGCCCTGAGGACACATGCCCTACATTTTACTGAGGAGATGGCTTAGCTACCTATGGCCCGACACTCAGGAGTGATCGGGAGTTTAGTTAGTCTGTCCTGTTTAGTTTTCCTGTTTAGATCTGGAGTTGTATATAGAGATTTGAGACTTGAGATGTATTTGAGATTGTTGAGTTTGTTGTTATTTTTTGTCACGCCCCAGAACCAGAATACTGGAGAGCGGGGGAATGACTCAGCCAGCTACGTATTACGGGTAGATGAATACCGTATAATACGATCAATGCTGTCTAAAAGACGAGGGGGGTGCATACTACATGAAAGTCTCACTATGGTCACTTCACATCTATTGTCTCAATCATTCAAATAAGAAACAGAAATAGAGAACATGTAAGATAAAGCAGTAAGGCGTCCCAAACGCTTAGTCAAAATATTCTTGAGATCTGGCTTTACAAAATATAGCCAGATGATATAGCAACATATACACAATTGTTATCAGCTGCAGTCTGACTTAATTACAATTATGTAAGGGTAAGTACAAGACAATCCGACTAACATGTCGGTGCCAAACGGCAAAATATAAAGTAAGTAACTAAACGAGCGGGGAAGTAAGGAACCCACTCGAGTCCTCCTGCGATCATTCCTCTAGTATTGACCATCTTGGAGGTGGAAGTAAGCTGAGTCCTCGGGAACCGGCTCTAAATCTGGCCATGCAAAACCAGAGAGGTTAGACCTCCAATAGCAAGTACCACAAGGAAGCACGATATGAGGAATTAAAACCAGTAATAAGAGAATATGATAAGTAGATCTCTGCTTGCCACTGGGATTCACATAACATCACGACACTTCGAACCAACCTCCCAACCAAACAAGGACAGAAGTTGGCCCGTCATGTCCTGACATTCTGATCATCTCAGTTAGGTAACAGAGTAGATACAATACACAAACAAATCATCTTTGAACGGCCAATCAATTCCTACGGCTTGCTATTGTGAGTCCCAAGTTATCCTGGAATTATGCAATTAGGGATTCCTTAGTTCTTACTATGTGCAAGCAAGACTAGTCTATCCAATCAATCAATTGCGCCAATCATGTAGTTAGACGAGTCCCAGCGGGACGTCCGCCTTTATAGCATGTACAATAATATAAGCAGATACCGTTTCCTGCCCGTGTGACAGATTTACCGTATCTGTGGGAACCAGCCGGCCCGTCGGGCACTTAATAGTCCCAAGGGGGCTGCCATGTAAGAACTCGGGAATCCATTCTCTCCATGCCATCATTATTTTATTTAACTTAATAGTCTCTACGTTGCGTGAAGTTCCATGCCGTGGATCATGGTCATTCAAATGAGTACTTTCGTACGGGGTACGATATGCGCAACTCTACAACGATACCCGTATGGCTATGTTATAGGTCTTACATAGCGTAATGCAACAATCAAATCTAACCACGGAGTAATCATGCCTTGACCATAAAGTACACATGCTGTTTTTGTAAGATAAAGAAATAAATAAAAATAAATAATTTGAAGCCTGCATGTGCCTGTATGCCAATATTTGGGATCGGCTAATCGAGTATAATAGTTCATTGCATGAACGTGTCTCATTCATTTTATTTAATAAGACGACTAGCCAGTCTCTTAGTTCCAACTAGGAACGCATGATCAATTATTAGTCAAGTAACAGTCGGGGTCAATTCATGACAAGGCATAAAAGTCAAATTAGTATTAATCATGGTCGAGTCCATAACTAGTATAAAATAGTTGGTAATATATTCTTAAATCCAAGGAAAAGATCAATAAATTTATGTTGGGAGTTGAAAGAAATTCTAGCCACAATTCAGTTAATTAGGACATATAACAGTCAGAAACAACCAAATTATGCATATGCGATCTATTCTGCGATATGCATGCAACTGCGACACCATATGCGCCTACTGCGACATGATATGCGCCTCATGTGGCTCAACTGCGATATGATATGCGCCTATCGCGACATGCGCCTCATGTGCCTCAACTGCGACATGATATGCGCCTACCGCGACATGCGCCTACCGCGACATGCGCCTCATGCAACATGCGCCTACTGCGACATGCGCCTTAATGCGGCTCATGCGCGACATGATATGCGGCTACTGTGACATACGCCTTCTGCGACATGCTGTGTGCCTTTCGCGACATGCGCCTCATTGCAACATGCGCCTACCGCGACATGCGCCTTCTGCGACATGCGCCTCATGCAACATGCGCCTACTGCGACATGCGCCTTCTGCGACATGCTGTGTGCCTTCCACGACATGTGCCTCATTGCAACATGCGCCTACTGCGACATGCGCCTTCTGCGACATGCTGTGTGTGCTGCAGATGAATATAGGAACGAACCAAAATACTTTTTGCCATAACTTCCACAAAATAAATCGAAATCTAACTTTTCAAAAGCCAAACTTTAGTAGAATTAAATTCTCTACAACATGGAACCACTTAATTTCGAAAACAACAATGTTTGATAGATCAAAACCCTAAAATTCATATAAAAACCAAAACTATGAAAACCAAAACTTAAAACTTAGATCTACACCCAACCATCCATGGAAAACAAAAACTTCAAGACCTAAACTTGTAGAGGAAGAGAAGATGAATAACATAAACTAAAAATAATTGGGGATGCATGAAATCCTTCATGGTGTGCAAGATGTACTTGCCTCTCCAAATGGGTTAGGGTTTGGTGGAGGAGTAAATGTGAATGAATGAAGAGAGAGAGTGGAAGAAGAACTTTTATATCAAGGTCAAGTGGATCTCCACCATTCATTCTCTCTACCAAATCCAAGCCATCCATTCCTTTCCATGTTGAACCAAACCGAACCAAGTTGGTTTTCCATGAACCGAAATGAACCAAGAGCCAAGAAAAAGCAGAAAATAAAATACAAAAAAAATTAATAAGCGCAAATTTAAAGAATTTAAATACAGAATAAATGCATGATAAATATTGAATAAGTACATTCAAGAAGTAAACGTATAAAATACTTTATTCTGGGAACGGAGAGTGACATTTTTATTAGTAGTTTTGTTTTCTTCAATTTCTTAGTTATATTTGATGTTATCTTATCGTGCTTAGACTGTGATTGAGTTACACCATATCTTATACTTGTCCTCCGTTCGGAGTTGATCATGATGAGTACATTATATACTGCATGAGTGGATGGTTAGTTAGGAACTTATAACAGCGTTCTACCGTCGACACTGCGACGTAGGCTGGGCGTTGTTACGTGCTCGTACCCTCACAGTGGGTGCGGGTCGTGACACGTTTTTAGTGGTGGCCCATGCAGGTCGAGAGTCACATTAGTACGATATCGTGGTAGTACGGCGACTTAGTTGTACTGCCGCGAGCCTGCGATAGGATTGAGAGATAGGCTTTAACGGAGAGGTACTCAATCACAGTTAGGAAAAATTCTGCTTCAATTCATGCCATCTACATATCTTACTGATTGCCTTCCTTGAAATAAACTGTCCTCCTTTGATTTTATCGATTCCTGCTCAGTATTGACTTCCTTTTCGATCTGTCTTCAGGATGGTGGAGACACGATCACATCGCTCTGGTACAGTGGCCGCTGCAGAGGGGTCTGCCACCTCTCACCTTCAACAGCCAGCCCCTGGTACCGCAGCCCCAGTCATGGCAGCTGGGGTGGATGTTTCAGCAGTTTTCGGAGATCCATCCGCTGGGGTGGGTGTTCCATCAGCTAGGAGACAGAGTCCGGTGCTTCCCGAGATCCTTCCACCGCAGCAGCCTCCACCTGCGGGGATGGTAGATGCTGCTCATCTATTTTCTTTCGTGGAGAGGATTCTGGCATCTCACCAGCAGCAGCAGCAGCAGCAGCAGCAGACTGTCGATTATCGTCAGGGGATTGACGAGGCCCACCAGCTGGTTCGTGCTACAGTAGAGATGGTGACTGCTCAGGGGGAGCAGCAGCAGACTCGTCGGAAGGAGAAGGATATACAGGACTTCCAGAAGATGCACCCCAGAGAGTTCCTGGGCACGGAGGGCATTCATTATGCAGACGACTGGATAGAGCATATCGAGGAGATATTCAGGCTAGCAGAGATACCAGATCGACTCCATATCGAGGCGGCGGGCAGTCAGATGCAGGACTTAGCCCGTGCGTGGTACCAGACAGATCCCAAAGTGGGAGTTGAGGGCCAGACTTGGGCCCAGTTCAAGGAACTGTTCAAGGAGCAGTTCTTTCCTGATGTGGCCTTGGGAGGCATAGAGGCACAGTTTGAGGGTCTGGTTCAGGGAACCCAGACGGTAGCTGAGTACGCTGGGGAGTTTTGTCGTTTGGCCCGGTTCATAGACGACTTGACTGAGAAGACGAAGGCGAGGAAGTTCCGCCGAGGCTTGATTCGAGAGGTTCGGTCGCTGACTAAGAGCGACCGGAACGCTACCTTTGCAGAGATATTTTTTGGGGCTATGGCAGTGGAGGATGACCTAGGGTTGAAGTTGAAGAGAGGTCGTGACTTCCAGAGTGGTAGCAGCAGCGGAGGCCAGGCCAAGAGGCCTCATGTTCAGATTCAGCAGACCCGGGCACCAGTGATGGTTCAGCAGGTGCAGCATGAGCATCGGGGTCAGGACCCGAAGACGATCAGTTGTTCCTACTGCAGGAAGTTGGGACACACCAGGGAGCAGTGTAGGAAGAGGCTGAAGGTTTGCTATTCCTGTGGGTCTGAAGCCTACCAGAAGATAGACTGTCCCTTTGCACCTCGTCTTGAGGGAGCTAGTCCACCTGTAGCTCAGCACCAGAGAGGTGGAGCTTTTACGATGGCGGTCGAGGAGACCGACGCTGCAGGTGATGGGTTAGCAGGTTTGTCCTTCTCATTCTTCTTCCCACTTTTCTGTGTGATTCCATTAGTACCTGTCAGAATATTATTTTGATTGCTAGATAGTATAGCTACCCCGTTCGAGACTATAAAATCACGACCAGTAGGATTGTGTTGCTTCGACCTTGATTTGCTGGGGGTTTGACCTAGGACGGGTACGATCATCTTAATTTCGAGGACAAAATTTTTCTAAGGTGGGTAGGATTGTAACACCCAATTTTCCAGATGAGGGTAATTTTGAAATTTTGTAATTTTAATTATTAATTATTGATATTTATTTCATATTATGATTTTTGGTGATTTTTAATTATTTTTAAATTATTTAAAAACTGGTTTAAGTCATGACTTGTGATTTTGATGTGCTGCTAGTGAAACCTGAGAAACTGCATGACCTAGAGCCTAACCATGTCATTATGATGACTTAATTATCATTTTTAGCCTAGGGGTTATTTGGTCATTTTGACTTATTTGAATTATTTGGTGATTTGTTGAATTGGTAAATTCTAGTTGACTTTGACTTGTTAAGACCTAGTGGACTAGCCTAGAACCTAATCCTAGCTGTGTAACCATAGCCTAACTTGAGTTAACTTATTTTAGTCATTAGAGAATAGTTTAGAATGAGGAGATTTGGTTTAGTGGATTTTAGTCATGGCTTGTGAATTCATGAAATGACTTATGGCTCAATGGTTTAATTGATCAAGACTTAAGTCCATGGGCCATTTAGTGAACCCTAACCCTAATTATTGAACCTAAGAGCAGCCACATAGGGATCTCCACCCTATTTAAACACTTATTCATTAGGGTTGCCTCCTTTTTATCATTCCTACACTTGGAGAAAAGAGAGGTATTCTTCCCCCTTCCAAAAATGCCCATTTATTCATTTGATCTCCTTTTTCATCCTAGTCTTTTGCATTAGGTTCTAATTTTTGCATATTTTATAATTCTGGAGGTTAATCTCAGCTTTGGGCTCATTTGGAGCATTTGGCCATCAAGAGGAACACCTCCCATTTGGAGCTTTTTTGCAATTTTGCACCTATAGGTAAAACTCCTCAAATTGATCTAAATTTCTGTTTTCTTTGCATTTATGGCTAGATCTAGGAGTCCCCTAGGTGTCCCTGAAATTTGGGTAAATTTCATGTCCGTTTGGTGTCCGTATCGGACACGTGTCGTATGGTATGTTAGGTGTTCGACGAAATGTCTCAATGGATTGAATGTTAATGTTTTTCAAAACAAATTATATATTTGGATAGCTCTTGATGTGTACATTAATTATGTTGATCACTGAGTTAGTTTTTATGCACTTTTCGTGTCCAAATCGGACACGCACTACACGTACGACACTGTGCACTGGCCTCGTGCGGCTGTCCTGCTGCACGAGTGTCCTAGCGGACACGACACAGCACCCCGACACATAAAATTGGGTGTGTGGGTGCGGGCATTGACTGAGAGGACCCCCACAAAATTTCACGAGTCCTCATCGACTGTGCACGAAGATATCGAGGCTGCACTATTTTTACACTGTCACTGCACGTACGAAAATCTCTCTCTGATACGGCTTTAAAACACGGACACGACACAACTTGGCCACGACTCAGGCACCTAGGAACATACCCCTATATCCTACGTGTCACCTTACAAGAACACGGCTCATCTCGAGCACTGAGTCGTGTCCAATCGGACACGACATCGCTGCACGAGGCTGCCTGTGCAGAGACTGATACACAGTTCGGTTTAGGTTTTGGATACCTCGTGTCCTATTTCCTGGACACGAACGCATCCCTCATGACACGTGTGACATGTATTAACCTCTGACACATGTTGTATGACTTTGAATGATTTGGTTCGCATGAACATGTGTATGAACTGTCCTATTTTTCTGATACGCTGGGTGTTGTTCATTGTTTCGAAAATTGGTTTCAAAATCGAATCCTAAGGTTTTAATGGGTCTTTATATAGTTCACCTGAAATCACTTTGTCTTCGAAATTGGTTTTCATGAATTGTAATGGTTTTCAAATGTGGGATTCGAAAATTCAGGTTCCTGATCGTCTGATATATACTAACTGTTGAATAATCTGAACTTTCCTTCTTTTTACTGTTATGAGTGTTGTTTTAAATTTCCACAGTGATTCCTACCTATGTATTAGTTACTAAATTATTGGATTATAGTTTGTGTTTGAGAATTTAGGTTTTGTTTTGGTTTTGGGCTGAAATTTCTGAGTTTGACACATATATTAGATTTATACACACATACACATTGATCCTGTCACATTGCCACTGATTCCTATACTCCATATCTCACACACACTGTTAGCTGACACCCTAATCTTTGACACATGACACTTTAGACTAAACACACTTTTTCCTATTGACATTTCTGTTAGTGTCATGCACACACACACACCACTGCATTGCTCAAACACACACACACACACATTGCACTAGCCTATACACATCCATACACTCACTGTTCAGTTTTCGCACACACACTCAACCCCCTCACCTTCATAGACACCATCACATGACACCACATTTATTGGGTTGGTTGTTGAATCATTTGATTTGGGTTTATGAGGATATATGTGATACTTGTATATATATAGGTGGTATGTTGAGTTGGATACCTGAGTTAGGATTGAATATGTGATGCTGAGTTCGAAGGATTTAGAGGGAGAGTTGACATTTGGTTTGGTATGTTGAGTTGGTATTTCGAAATACCTGAGAATTATGAGGATGTTCGGCTTTGGCAATTAGGTTGCATTAGCAAGCAGTGGGCCTTATCTGAGATAAGTACTAGGTTTTCCTGAGATTTGAGTTTGGCTCTGATTCCTGAGTTTGGGTGTTGCATAAGATTGGTTGTACTGCCATAGAAGGGTAATTTGGAGTTAGAGGAGTAGCAGTGAGCTTGAGGTTGCATTGCCTGCAATGCATAGTAGCAGCAGGAGCTTGCAATTGTGGCAGCCTTGCTATGGCTTGCCCTGTTATGGCAATGCCTTGTGGCAGCAACATTGGCAGCATGCAATGTACTACAGCACATGCCAATGCATCTACTGCAGTGGCAATAGAAGGAGCAGAGGACAGAGGTTAGAACTCATTTTTCCTGAGTGGAGCCTTGTATTCCTAAGTCTGATTAGGTTTAGTTCATGTAGGGGTTGATGTTGTGAGTTTAGTTGGATTTTGGCTGAGGGTGTCAAGGGATGGAGGTTCAAAATGAGCCTTGGACTGAATGTTGAAAACTGGATTTATACTGAGTTGGGTTCAGGATTTGAACCTGAGAACCTAAGAAGGATGTGCTAAGATGTAGGTTCAAGGAGGGGAGGTTCATGAGTGAAGGGAATTACATGGACTGTATCTTGTGGATCAGCTGTGCATTAACTAGTGCAACCCTTTTACTTGCAATACCCTGCCTTGAGTCCAGTTGGTACCTAGCAAGATAAATTCAGTTGTTTACATCTAGTTCTGGCTATGCACATACATGATTTGTGTTCAGTCCCTTCCCTTCTTGTATCTTTTCATGTATAGCTTCTAAGATTTTGTTTTCAGGTTTTCCAATTCAGTAGGTAATTGATATAGTTTTGGCAATACCTGTCTTTTGGTGCTATTTGTTTCAGGTTTGATTTGAGTATATATATATATATATATTATACAAGGATGTTTGTATATGGCTTATGTTTATAGATATGCAATAATAGTGGTAAGGTATATATATATATATATATATATATATATATATATATATATATATATATAATATATATATATATATATATATATATATATATATATATATATATATATATATATATATATATATATATATATATATATATCCATGTGATATGTATGTGTTGTATCCCATACTTGGTTTTAAGAATAACTTAGATTGTTGGCCTAATCTAGAGTAATGGCTTAGGTTGACTAGTTCAGACCAATTGAATTATATTGACCCCATTTACCTTGTTGACTAGTCTAAGATTGACCTAGAATTACCTTAGCAAATTGTTAACCCTAGATGTTGACTTGATTGACTGAAGGTTGACCAAGGTTGACTCTTTAACCTAGATTGGACTAATTAACCTATTTTGACTAGACTGTTGACCAAAAGTCAACATCGAGTCTAGATGTGATCAATTGACCTAGTTTGACTAGAGTATTGACTTGGGTTGACCCAGAGTTGACCAAGTTTGACTTGGACCTAGTTTGACCTAGATAGTTGACCAGGGTTGACTTATAGTTGACTTTGACCTAGATTGGCCTAGAAATCATGTAGATTGCATCATAACCATCATTTGCCTGGTTTAAAACACATTATAACATGTATTGTTCTATTTAGGACACTGTGACTCCGGTGCAGACATCTGACATTACAATACTCTTTCAGAGTATCAGGCGAGTACATTCTCTGATAGTTCTCTCATTTATTTGCCAGTTACTGTATTTCAGTTCTATTTAGTTTTATGTGATTCTCTGATACCACACGTATGGATATTTTTGGATTCATGTATGCGACACACTCACCATATTATCTGGCCTCTATTACTGGAATCACTGGAATCATTCTGGAATCTATTTCTGGAATCATTATATTTTGGCTGGACTCATCTCGATTCTCGTGTCGAATTCTGGATTCATTTGTTTACGGGGCGGGGAAATATTGAGTAAGACATGTAGACATACCCTAAATCTGGAATCTCCCTACTGGAATCTACTGGAAGCATAGCCATCTCTCGTCTGATCAGTGAGAGGTGTGCCTGATTACCCACAGCCGTTTACATGTCGATCTCGGTATTTTAAAACACACTATTAGATTAGCTGGACTCACCTGGATTCTTGATCACTACCTAGAATCATCTGGTACTGGATTCATCTTGTATTAGATTCATCTCGTACTGGATTTATAGCAGTTTACACTTGTTTTACATTTACTGCCTGGACTTATCATGTTACTTTAGTTCAGCTAGATTTATTTACAGTCGTCATTGCCATCATTCTTCTCTTGTTTAGTTACTTTACTTTCCTTGTATCTTACTGTTTCTCTATACCATCACCTGTATATAAACTGCCATATTCATCAATAAAACTGTCTATAACTGCTTTATAGTTCCCTGTCATTTACTTGGGTTTTCTTGATGAGTTGTACTCGTTCCTGTCCTGACTGGACCTGTTGAAAATTTTACAGATGATTGCCCTAAGGACACATGCCCTACATTTTACTGAGGAGATGGCTTAGCTACCTATGGCCCCGACACTCAGGAGTGATCGGGAGTTTAGTTAGTCTGTCCTGTTTAGTTTTCCTGTTTAGATCTGGAGTTGTATATAGAGATTTGAGACTTGAGATGTATTTGAGATTGTTGAGTTTGTTGTTATTTTTATTAGTAGTTTTGTTGTCTTCAATTTTTTTAGTTATATTCGGTGTTATCTTATCGTGCTTAGACTGTGATTGAGTTACACCATATCTTATACTTGTCCTCCGTTCGGAGTTGATCATGATGAGTACATTATATACTGCATGAGTGGATGGTTAGTTAGGAACTTAGAACAGCGTTCTACCGCCGATACTGCGGCGTAGGCTGGGCGTTGTTACGTGCTCGTACCCTCACAGTGGGTACGGGTCGTGACAGATGCCCTCTCGTTAAACACAGCCATCAACAGGCGTATTATCACTGCTAACAGCACCTGTCCCTTCTGTGCATCATGGGATGAAGACAAGGATCATCTTTTCCTTCACTGTCAAGTGGCTAAGGAGGCATGGTTCATAAGCAACCTCGGGTTACGAGTCGAGGATCATTGGAAGATTGATTCTCTACTACAAAGCTGGATTATGGATCAAAACTCTACCGAGGTATTCATAATGGGTTCATGCATCCTATGGGCTATATGGAAAGCCCGATGCTACTGTATTTTCAACTGCACAGCTCCAAACTCTTCATTAATTATGAAACAGCATATGAGAATTTCTACAATTACTCGGAAGGACCAGTTCGGAGGCTAGCTGAGATCAACAAGATGAAGGAAGTCCTGGTTGAGAAATCCCATTGGGAGCCACCGCATGAGGGGATGATTAAGATTAATATCGATGGAGCTACGTCTTCGTCTTCTTGTGATGTTGGGGTGATTGCCAGAGACCACATGGGAGAATTTGTTAGAGCTTCGACTTGGCATGCAAACTCTATTAACTACCTGGAGATCAGTCTTGAAGCGGAGGCTCATGCTATGCTTCAAGGAATTCTACTAGCCAGGGATCTTGCTAAATCGACGAGTATCCGGGCCTTCATTATTGAAACCGACTCACTTACCACTGTAAGGATCCTCGGAGGAGAGAAACAAATCACCCCATGGCGTCTGGGTGATATCTTTGATACCATCTTCGCTGAGCTTTCAAATTCAAAGCACTTTGAACTCAAGGTTGAAATCAAGTTCATCAGAAGATCAGGTAATCAAGTGGCCCATTCCCTTGTTGGGAAAGAAACGCAGAAACCTTTCCCCAAACTAGAGAGTACCTGCGAGAGAACCGAGCAAACAACACACGAACCAAATACCAAAAACAAACCACGCAGACACAGAGAATTTTGACGTGGAAAACCCTTGCGGGAAAAACCACGGGACGATCGGAGTCCAACCCTGAGAAGCCTCCACTAATGGAATAGAAGAATTACACCCTCTACAAACTCCTCCCGATCCAAATCGGATCCCCACAACACTCAGAAGTAAGAACAATGATTACAAGGCAACGAAGAGCGAGAACGACGAGTAGAGATTATCCGAACGCGATCTCCTTCGAAAAATGACCTTCAATCCTCCGTCTTCTCTTCCGAAGTTGTAATGGCACACTTGCCTCCTTCCTCTCTCTTTTCTTGTGTGTTCTACAATTGTGTTACAATTGATTAGGGTTTGAAAATCCCAACTTAACTTCCTAATCCCGCAACAAACCTGGACCGTTTGATTAGATCCAATGGTAAAAAAATCACCAAGATTTTCGCCTCATCCCCGACGACACAAAGTTCGGCTAGAACTATGTGTCGGGCAAACAGAACCTACCAGCAACATTCTGGAACAGCCAGACCGAGTTCGGCCAGAACTCGACCTGGGACCGAGTTCGGCCTGAACTCGGTGGCTCCAGTCCAGAACCTCCCTTCGGGTTAGCAGCAGCAGTAGCAACTCCTCGATGCCTACTTTCCGAGCTTCTTCGACATCGAACGGCGCTCGTCGCACTCCGGGATCTTCTCCACATAGGTTGGGAACCCCACCCACTCCAACAAATCTCCCCCTTCACAACTATGGGGAGGATATCGTCATCCCGACGATCTGCCTGCAGTACTCAAACTTCTCCCTTGGTAGAATCTTCGTGAACATATCAGCCCCGTTGTCATCTGTATGAACCTTCTCAAACTCCGCGTCCTTCTTCTCAACCACATTCCGTATCCAATGATACCGAGTCTCGATGTGTTTGGACCGGCTATGAAACGTCTGATTCTTCACAAGGTGAATCGCGTTCTGACTGTCACAAAGCAAAGTATACTGCTCTTGCTTCAGTCCTATTTCCTGCAGCAGCTTCGTCATCTACAGCAACTCCTTGCAAGCCTCCGTCGTTGCAATGTACTCTGCCTCTGTCGTTGACAAGGTAACACACTTCTGTAACCGCGACTGCCACGACATCGCTCCTCCCGCAAACATCATCACGTAACCCGAAGTCGATCGCCTCGTGTCTACATCTCCAGCCATATCAGCGTCGGTATACCCAACCAGCTTTGGTTCGTCACCACCAAAGGAAAGTCTCCAACCAGCAGTGCCCTGAAGATATCGTAGAATCTACTTGACCGCACTCTAATGTACTCTTCCAGGATTTGAAAGATACCTGCTAACCGTACCAACTGCATGAGCAATATCTGGCCTTGTACACACCATGGCATACATAAGGCTTCTCACAGCTGAGGCATATGGAACACGCTCCATATCTTCCTTTTCGTCCTCGGTAGATGACACTTCTCCTCAGTGAGCTTAAAGTGAGCCGCAAGGGGGCAACTCACTTTCTTCGACCCGTCCATACCGAAATGCTGAAGTACCCGGTGAATGTACTTCTTTTGGGACATGTGTAGCAGCTTGGACTCTCTCTCGGCTGATCTCCATCCCAAGAATAGTCTTCGCTGTACCCAAATCCTTCATAGAGAAGGCCGCACCCAGTTGTCGCTTCAGCTCCGCTATCCTAGTGGCATTCCGACCCACTAATAGCATATCATCAATATAGAGCAATAAAATGATAAAATTATCCTCGGCAAAATTTCTCACAAATGCACAATGGTCCGACGTCGTCCGTGCATAACCATGCTCCCCCATAAACGACTCGAACTTCCTGTACCACTGCCTCGGAGCCTACTTCAGACCATACAAGCTCTTCCTCAACCGGCAGACCAAATGTGACTTGCCCTTCTCACAGAATCCCTCTGGCTGCTCCATGTACAACTCCTCCTTAAGATCACCGTGGAGGAATGTCGTCTTCACATCCATCTGCTTGACCTCCAAGTCGAGACTGGCTGCTAATGCTAGCACCACCCGAATAGACGAATGCTTGATGACAGGCGAAAAGATCTCATCATAATCCATGCCTTTCCACTGACCGTAGCCTTTATCTACCAGCCTCGCTTTGTATCGAGGGCGAGTAGCATCATCCGTCTGTTTCACTCTAAACACCCATCGATTCTTTAAAGCCTTCTTACCCTTTGGCAACTGCTCCAGCTCATAAGTAGAATTGGCGTGTAAGGAACTCATCTCCTCCTGCATAGCCTCCATCCACTCCTGTCTGTGTTCGTCTTCCATAGCCTCTGTAAAACTTTCGGGCTCTTTTCCGTCAGTCAATAGCACATACTCATCCGGTGAGTATCTCGTAGATGGTCGACGATCTCTGTCGCTCCTTCTCAGTGGAGCCACTGGTGCTGGCTGTATACCAACAGCCTCTTCCTCTTCAGAAAATGCCTCTTCAGCATGCTCATCCTCCTGAGGGACACCTTGACCACCATCAGCAGGCTGATGATCAAGGTTGGAAGCTACTCCATGTACTGGCTCCCCCATAACTGGATCCTCTGCGATGTCCTCTGGAAACTGTTCGAAGCGAAATGACTCTAACTCAGGCAATTCCTCGGCCTCAGAAGGCGTCTCGAAATCTTGAGTGTTGGTCATGGTCTGATCCTCGACGAACACCACGTTCCTGTTTCTGTAGACCTTTCTTTCCACCGGGTCGTAGAGTCTATAGCCAAACTCATCCCGACCGTAGCCGACAAAGACGCATCGCCTCGTCTTCGGCTCAAGTTTGGTCCTCTCGTCCTTCGGTACATGCACGAAGGCCTTACAGCCAAACACTCGCAGGTGATTGTATGATGGCTCTTTGCCGTACCATACTTTGTCAGGAACATCACCCTACAAAGGAGCACTAGGAGACAAATTAATAACATAAGCAGCTGTGAGAAGAGCCTCACCCCAATAACTGCCCGGCAAGTTTGCTTCTGACAGCAAACACCGTACCCTCTCCATCAGTGTCATGTTCATGCGCTCCGCTACACCATTGAGCTGAGGTGTCTTTGGCAGAGTCTTCTGGTGTCGTATCCCTTGCTCTCTGCAATACGCATCAAAGGGACCGATGTATTCGCCGCCATTGTTGGACCGAACACACAACAACTTCTTGCCCGTCGCACTTTCAACAGAGGCCTGAAACTCTTTAAAAGTAGGCAGCACCTGATCCTTGGTCTTTAAGTCATAGACCCAAACCTTTCTGGAACAGTCATCAATAAAGGTTACAAAGTAAGAAGCACCACCAAGAGATTTTACCTTCATAGGATCGCAGACATCCGAGTGAATCAACTCGAGCAACGCCGGCTTCCTCGAACTTGGGTAACTTTGGAAAGACACCCTATTTTGCTTCCCAGCTAAACAGTGCGTGCACTTCTCCAACTTTGTAGACTTGAGACCCGGAATCACCTTCCTGTTCACCAAGTAGCTCATCCCCTTCTCGCTGATATGGCAGAGCCGACTGTGCCACAACTCGGTAGAGGCATCACTGACTGCGTTCACCTCCTGTGCCCCCTATGCGCTCCCCTCCATATAGTAGAGACCGGACTTCTTGCTTCCTCTGGCAATCACCATTGAACCTCTGGAAAGCTTCCACTGACTGTTCCCGAAGAGACCGAAGAATCTCTCGTCATCCAACCTTCCAACCGACACCAGGTTGAAACGGATATCAGGGACATGACGAACATCCTTGAGAACAAGAACTGCACTCGTCTTCGTTCTCAAATGCACATCTCCAACGGCAACCGCCTTCGACACATCTCCATTGCCCATCTTCAACACTCCACAGTCGCCTGTTGTTTAAGTGGCAAATAGTGCCCTGTTGTGAGATACATGTGCTGAAGCCCCTGAGTCCACCAGCCAAGAATTGTCATTGTAGGCGAGGTTTGTGATAACCTCATCACCTACGACGATCACATCGCCTCCGTACATCGAGGCCGCCGCTGTAGTGTTCCCTTCTTGCTTCCTCTTGTCGCCCTTCTTCTCTCTCTTCCAAGCGAAACAGTTCCGCTTGATGTGGCCCTTCTTACCACAATGGTAACACTCTGAGTCCTCGTAATGACCCTTGGACTTCCCCCTGCTCTTTCTCTGCCACCACCTGGACCCCTGCTTTTGTCCCTTCCGCGGCTCTCTGAAACAAGTGCCTCTGAGTGGTGGGATGTGGATAAAGTGCCCTGAGAACGTCTCCGTATCTCTTCATTCAGCACCCCGCTCTTGGCAAACTCCAGACTGACCATGCCCTCTGGAGCAGAAGCGATCATAGATACTCGTACGGTCTCCCACGAGTCTGGCAATGTACACAGCAGCCATAGTCCCTGAACTTCGTCGTCGAACTTGACTACCATAGAAGATAGCTGGTCAACCACGTCCTGGAACTCACTCAAGTGGTCTAAAATAGATGCTCCATCTTTGTACCGCAGACCCATCATCGTCCGGATCAGAAACAACTTGTTTATCCCGGTCTTCTTCGCATACGAAGACTCCAGCTTATCCCATAATGTCTTCGCGTGCTCAATATTGGCAACGTGGTTGTACACGTTCTCGTCCACAAACTACCGTATGTACCCACACTGTCACGACCCGGTCCTAATTTCTTGGGTCGAATCGGATCATGCCCAGCCTGCACCGTTGTTAAGACGACGGCAGTAAGCTGTATCACTCATGCAGGTAATATCAAGAACATAATAAACCAGCTCATCAGTCTTGAGATCATCGTCCTCTAGTTGGGATCTCGAAAAAATACCGCAGAATAAAGCATCATCAGTGATACCTAAAATGTTGGGTCCCCAGTCAGGAGGGAGCAAAGTACAATTTATGCTAATTTTAACAGTTAAATTAAATAATAGAATCATGCAGTTCTAAACAGTTTAAACATGAACAATTTTCAGTAGTAAAACAGTATGATTTGAACAGGCAATGAAATATGACCGGCTTGGGTTTGTTACAGTAAAGGATATGGGATTTATTACAGTAAAGTTACAGTATGGTCATACTCATTACACTATTCTTCCAGTCCCCAGTAGTTACAGTGCTCTTAGAGAGAGTTTCGTGTTTGCATCGTGGTTTAAACTTGCAGTAAAGTGATTAATTAAATAACTGTAAACTAACATAAACTATACTTGCCTCAAAGGAATTGACTGGAGAGGTAGAAGACTTCGAGACAGGAAATCAGAATCGTCCTCGAATTCCTATATTCGAGAAATTGACTCAGATTTCAGGTTTACCAATCTAGCTACGCTAGTTGAAATCTCTATTTGTGTCCTAGTCCAATTTTAATCTTTATTTAGCTAACATAACCAAAACGTGATTATTAGTGCGTTGAATTTAATACGGGGGAAAAGATCGTTTTATCTTGGTATTTGGAAAAACTCGTCAATACCAGATTAATTGATTAAAACTTTGTATTTTAATAACTATAAATATAAAACTAAATTTTCTTATTTTAGTGGGAAATACATGATCGTTAATTAATATTAAAAACTTGTAGATTTTAGGTGAGAAAATCTTTATTAATTTTTATACGAAAATACTTTTATCCGATTTATTCAAACACTACAAAAACTCGCAAAATCAGCAATAACCAAAAACCTACGCTACCAAAATACAGTTACAGAACCAATCAGCTGGACTTATGCCCATTATAATTTATTTACATAAATTGAAATAAGACAAAAACTGCCGTTAGTCCTAAACTTTATATAAATTAAATAAATAAATAAATAATAATAATAATAAAGTAAATATGAACTAGTCTCAGATATGGTCCAATCTTCAACTAGGCTAATGCCTCAACGTCCGGGCGAAGCCGGTTTCGTTTGCACTTAGCCGGGTCCATTGACCGATACGGTCGTCACCCAAAATAAAATATCAAATAAAATTCCGAAATCCATTTTAAATTTATTTTTAAAATAATCTAGAATTTACGGAAAAATCTGGCAGCATCTCCTCTGTTTTTGGTCAACCCAAAAACTGGGAAATAGTGCGAATACTTTCCTGCAAATCCCAAACCAGGGAAACCCAAATATGTATATATATAATAATCCACAACTAATCCACAGAATAATCGGAACGACCCAAATAATTTTCGGAAGTCCGATTCCAACCCAAAAACTCACAGAACGCTACCGGGAAAATCCGAAAAGCCAAAACATACCAAAAATCAATTCCCGAAATATTTCGAAAATCCAAAATGATCCACAGAACCTTTCCGAAGGTTCCGGAAAAATACGACGTCGCTAAAACCGAATTCCCAAAGGGAACCGGGGACCATTCTCATCATAGACTAAAAATAGAAAAGGACGGGACAGGGGTTATACCTCAGGTTGCTCGGCTAGAGCTCTCAGATGAAATAATAGAAAGAATTGGGGATCCGGACAGTAAAATAATCCCGGAACAGCGTCCAAAGTGAAATCCAGCTCCTGGTCGGGAACAGAAAGTCCCAGAACGCGGATCGGGGCGCTGGGACAGCAGCGGACAGCGGCAACGCTGCCACAGAACAGTAGATCAGGGCGCTGGGACAGCAGCGGAAATGGGGCCGAGCTAGAGCTTGAACGCCGGCGTCGACGGGAGGGTCGGCCGGAGGCAGCGGCCAGGGGAAGTCGGGCGCTGGTGTGGGTGCGCGAGGGGAGACGGGCGCAGGCGCGGCCGGGCCAGGGGTCGTCGGCGGCGGCTCGCGGGACGGAGGGGGCTGGAAGGTCGGCGGAGGGCGCGGGCTCCGCTGGGGCGCGGCGACAGGGGCGGCCGGAGCGCGGGCGTCGGCCTGGAGGAGGCCGGCCGGAGGGTCTGACAGATCGGGAAGGGGGTCGGGAGAGAGAAAGAGAAGGGGGTTTCCTCTCTGAGAGTGAGAAGAAGGGAAAGTTTGTGAGGGAAAGAGAAAAGTGAATAAGTTTAAATGGAAGGAGGCTGGAGTTGGTCGTGAGAGAGAGGGAAAAATGTGGTATGGAGGAGTTAAGGGAGAGAGAATAGGGGGTTTAGCTTTGAACGTGGGAAGAGGGGTTCTGTTGTTGAATGGGCAAAAGCTGGTCCAGACTTGGACCGGCTCTAAACTTTTATATATATATATATATATATATATATATATATATATATATATATATATATATATATATATATATATATATAAACCAAAGTTCAGATTTAATAGGAAAGGGGTTCGGGCTCAGGCTCGGGTCTGGGTTCGGACTCGGGTCTGGGTTCATCCAAAAATCCTTGTTTAATTAATTTTGAAATAATTTTAACGCTCTAAAATCATAATAATTATAATAATATTAATAGAATACTAATAATAATTTATAACACAAGAATTGGGTTTCACAATCTTTCCTCCTTAGAAAATTTTGTCCTCGAAATTAAAGGCAGGGTAGGAGATTCAAACAGGTACGGGTACTACGCCCGTAACTCAGGTCCAACAATAAGAATTTCCAAAGCAGTCGTGGATGAGACGGTTTAGGGACAAGTTTCATTTATGATATCATCCATGTAAAAAATTACAAAAGCGAACCAAAGTACACGAGGTTGATCAGACCATCATGCACCGGTCCTGATTAGACAATATATTAGTGGGTGCACCCAATAAAATACCGTCATGATCAAGCTTGAAAAAAGATAGCTTGCAAAACTAGGCTAATTTAGCAGCATCAGTCAAGTTTAGAACGAAAAGATAAGGAATAGGAGTTTACGTGATGCCTCAAATTCTGATCTTCTTCTCACCTCTGACTACACTTGTAACTGGTTTCTCTGGCTCTGAAAGGTTGAGTCCAATCTTCAGCTCTGAATTATCCAATATATGACTGGGATCCAAAATGTAGCGTCTGAGCTGTGATACGTAGAAGACGTTGCACACTTTCAAGATTAGCTGGTAGAGCTAACCGGTACGCTACTTCCAATTCGTCTTAAAACTTCAAATGGCCTGATGTACCTGGCCTCAATTCCCAGCTCCGTCAAAACTGTTTGTTCCTCTGGTAGAAGAAACTTCACAGAAAAGCTATCTCCTTCTTCTAACTTCACCGGTCGACTACTACCATCAAACCCAATGCTCCTGTCTGTCTTGGGCAATCCTGAACTTGCATTCACCTTCTCTACTGCGTCAGTTACCATCTCTGGACCCAGCAGTACTCTTTCTCCTACGTCGTCCCATGCAAGTGGTGTACGGCAACGACGTCCATAGAGAGCTTCAAATAGGATCATACTAATGCTGGCTTGGTAATTGTTGTTGTAAGAGAACTCTACCAAGTGCAAATGATCTTCCCAAGACCCTCTAAACTTCAAGACGCAAAATCTCGACATGTCTTCAGGCGTCTGGATTGTCCTCACTGATTGTCCATCGGTACTCCATGAATCCGGTAGATGTGCCGCATGTACAGTGCTGCCAACTTCTGGGTGGATAGACCAACCTTGAAGGGGGATAAAGTGAGTTGACTTCGTCAGTCAGTCCATGATAACCCAAATGGCATCCTTCCCTCCTTATGATCGAGGCAGTCCCGACACAAAATCCATTATTATGTGCTCCCATTTCTACTCCGAAAATGTCAAGTGGCTGCAATAGTCCTGCTGGTCTCTGCCTGCTAGCCTTCCCTTGTTGACAAATTAACATCTAGCAACATACCTGGCCACGTCTTTCTTCATTCCAAACCACCAAACAATGGTACGTATATCCCGATACATTTTGTTGGCTCCAGGATGTATGGAATACTGCGACTGGTGCGCTTCTTGCATCAGCTCGTTCCTCAGTTCGCCAGTTGGTACACAAAGCCTCGTACCATTCTTCAGCGCTCCGTCACTGGCGATTTAGAATCCTTCAAGTGTTCCTGCCAGCACTTGATCTCTAAATTTGTAAAGTGTCTCGTCTTGAAACTGCGTCTCCTTGATTTTGTCCATCACACTCGAGCTCACTTGCAACTTCATCAAAAATGAATCAGCATCCAGCTCCTTCCTTCCAAGCAGTAAAATCTCCCGTCCAAGCTTCTCGATGTCCTCTAGCAGATGTCGCTCCTTGGTCAAAAATATCGCCATAGGGTATCGACTAAGTGCATCTGCGACCACATTAGCCTTACCTGGGTGGTACTGTAGATCGATATCAAAATCCTTCATCAGCTCCTGCCATCTTCTTTGCCTCATGTTCAGCTCCTTCGGAGTGAAAACTTATTTCAGACTTTTGTGGTCTGTAAATATTTCCACTCTCTCTCCATATAGGTAGTGCTTCCATATCTTCAAAGCAAATATCACCGCCGCAAGCTCCAAATCATGTGTAGGGTAGTTCTTCTCATGAGTCCGTAATTGTCTAGATGCATAGGCAATTACTTTCCCGTGTTGTTGAAGAACGCAGCCCAGTCCCTTACCGGAAGCATCACTATAGATTGAGAAACCGCCGGTACCTGCGGGTAGCGCAAGTATCGGCGCTGTTGTAAGCCTCTTCTTCAGTTCCTCAAAAGCTGACTGGCACGCTTCAGACCATATGAACTTCTCGTTCTTCCTGGTAAGCTTCGTCATTGGCTCCGCAATCTTGGAGAAATCCTTCACGAACTTCCGGTAGTAGCCAGCCAAGCCCAAAAACTCCTGATTTCAGCAACTGAGCTTGGGACTGAAAACACGTGTAGGCAACTCTAGAGGGGGGTGAATAGAGTTTGTGTCAATAATCACCAAATAAAAAATAACTCTATATCACCTCCACAAAAACAACTATCAAGATAGTAAATAAATCAGAAATAAATGCGGAAGTAAATAAAGATCAGAAGAGCATTCGCAGACACAGCAGTTTTAACCTGGTTTCCCTCGTGGAGGACTAGTCCAGGCCTGAGAACTCTAGCTCAGGATTCAAATCCACTATTTGTGAAATAGTAGTTTACAACCCGTGCCTTTTCTTCAGAAGAGTACGTCAACTTCTTACAGAGGATCGCAGTGGCGATTTGCTTGGAATTTTCCAAGCGACTTGGAATTGTCCAAGTGACTTTTCTTTTCAACTCTTGCACAAAAACTTCTAGCTGAATCGCACTTGAGTACCTTGGGGCTTAGGAAGTTTTGTGGCTAGTAGATTGGAAGAGTAAGGCTCTTGACTATATAGGCTATGTAAGAGAAGAAGAATAGAAGAGTGGATGGTTTCAAATGAGAGAAACTAAGGCCTATTTATAGGGTTCGGGACAAGCAGAATTCGGCCAGAATTCGGTATGGATAATTCAAATTTTTGGCCGTTGGACAGCTTGTAGCAAGCAGGCCCTAAAAATCAGGGTGCTGGAAATCAGGGGACAGAGTTCGGCCCGAACTCTGTGTGGAGGCAGAGTTCGGCCCGAACTCTGTCTCCAGCAGACAGAATTGGTCCATTGGGCTTTTGGACTTTGTGGAGCTTGGGCTTGGTTCAGGAATTGGTCTGTTTGTATGGTAGAGCTTGGAGAGATATGTCTAGGGGTTGAGATGACTCAGTGCGACTCAACGTACACATCCTCCTAGACTCAATAAATTGAAGATTACAGACTTGGAACAAGTAGGAAAACCAAGAGCCATTTGATGATGCCTTTCTTCTGATATTTGAGCAGCCCTGAAGACATCTTTTTCTCTGACAGCAGTCGTCCGAAGATAAACAGATCTGAAAATCTGAATACCTTTCGGGGGCTTCGCCCCCGAACCCCCGATGGGGGGCGCTGCCCCCTCGACCCCTGTCCGCTGACCGGGCAGCGGAACCCCCGATGCGAGGCCCCGGATAGGTCGCTAGGCGGTTCGGAGAAATCTTTTTGTATGACGCCGTCTTCGCTCCATCATTAATTCTTCATTGCCTATGTCCTGTTTGATCATGTTTGATCATGCTTACTGCATGTCTACAAATACATGTTAGGCCAGCAAAATATGTTGCAGTACGATAGAAGCATAGCAATATAATACAGGACAATTAGGACAATGCTAAGTTTAAGTAACAACATGATAGCATGTTAGGCCAACAAAATATGTTGCAGTACGATACAAGCATAGCAATATAATATAGGACAATTAGGACAATGCTAAGTTTAAGTAGCAACATGATAGTGAGTATATGAGTATTAGTGACATCATTATGTTAAACTTAACTGATTAGCCATATTCAAAAACACAATATAATCATTGGGCCAACAATCTCCCCCTTTTTGATTATGGCAAATCGGTTAAGTTTAAGACAGATATGATAGATGCATATATCACTAATAAACACATACTACGAGAAGATAGTGTGCTAACTTAAACTTATTTCTCCCCCTTTGTCATGATCAAAAAATAAGCTCCCCCGTAATAAGAGATAAAATGAACTCAAGCATAAGGAGGAAGGCATAGACAATCATGATCAAGATATACTAAATAAGGAACAATGGAAGAAGTGTGTAAAGACAAGTATAGAAACTACATACCAAATGTAGAGTGCCATACAGAAAGTAACTTGTCAAAACACAAATAGTTGGTAAAACTAAAAGAATTTGAAAATAATCAATAGATACTTTACCAACATGAAATCCAAGAAAGATATCCAAAAACATAGTATTACATGAAATCCAAGAAAGACATCCAAAAACTTTTGGAAGAAAAAAAATTCAGTCAAAAACCATAAGGATTAGATAATTGCAAATAATAGATATCAAAGAAGAAAGAAACCAATTGAGATATTGAAATAGACAAACTTGATATCAATTGAAATATGAAAACTTGAAACATTAATCAATGAAACTATGATAGTCACAATTGTCCACAGATAAATAGTGAAACAAAATAAATGAATGATCAATGTAAAATAGAAGCAATTGATATAAAAAGATCTCATTATTTGCAAATCTATTTGCTTATCCAAAATTCATGCATTTGAATTCAATTACCTTATCATGCTATATGAAAACCCTTTGAAATAAACATGAATGTAAAGGAGAAACAATGTTTGAGAAGGAGAAATTCAGTCAAATTGAATGCTCCCCCTCAAACTATGACCAATAAATAAAATCATAAATTTTGGGTAAGTTCTCAACAAGGAAAGTCAAATCAATTAAGCATACAAGGAAAAACCAAATCAAAGAAAGCACAATAGTCATCACGATAAGATACGAAAGTTAATATTAACGAGATGACTCATATAAAAGACAGAGATAATATGATGAAAATAATTGCATATACTCTCATAAACCTTTCACAAAATATCAGTATCAAAAAAAATGGGTCAAAGATGAACTACGTATACGACATATTAAAGGGTATAAATGAATTGAACCAATTTATTTGCTCCCCCTTAAAATATGCGTATCTAGTTCCAAAGCACTTAAAAAAAATAATAACTTCAAGATATAGGGGTAAATCAACTATAGATTTCTCCCCCTTGCTCAATGCTATAAAAACGTCTACAAAATGATAACTTATGACATAAAAAATGATATAAGGCTATAAAATTATCATAGAACGAAAAATATCATCTTTAGTCAAAAAGATATATCCACTAATAGGTACTAAAGATGAGAAATCAAAAGAATATTTCAATTTAGCACATGTAATCAAAAGACGACATACACTAACCTATATAGAAGAATATCATATTGGAATATGATAGATCAGTGCATGTTACCTTTTGAAAAGAAGATCATCATGAAAAGAAATAAGGTCCATTAGAAAAATATCATTATGAAAATGAATAATAAGGACCATTAGAAAAATATCATAATGAAAAGGAATAATAAGGTCCATTAGAAAAATATCTTCATGAAAAGAAATAAGGTCCATTAGAAAAATATCATTATGAAAAGGAATAATAAGGACCATTAGAAAAATATCATTATGAAAAAGAATAATAAGGACCATTAGAAAAATATCATAATGAAAAGGAATAATAAGGTCCATTAGAAAAATATCATCATGAAAAGAAATAAGGTCCATTAAAAACAATCATGATGAGAATCACAATATAGCTCAAAAGATAAAAATAAAACTAAAGAAAAATGTCATCATGAATAAAGTCAATTAAATCAATCACGAAGAAAGTCAAAATATAGCAAAAAAATAAAGCTCAAATATCATGTCCATGATTATCTAATTAAGAAATGATCAACCAACTTATTGCTTTGCAAGGACTATGTATGTTTTACCACATATGTACCCATCAACGGGTAATAATCCAACCTTGCTAGTACTAAATAAGAAACCAATGAAGTTCAAATAGCAAAGAGCATATGTGATAATCCATGAGTAGTCAAAGTAGAGTAATAAATTAACTTGATAACCACATAATTAGATAATATAGGACTACTTAATCATTAGGATCACCAATAAATAATTATGATCCGTCATAAATCCCATCTAAAAACCATATAAATAAACCAATGAAAAATATAGAAAAGATTCAATCTTATTTAAAACATTGCAAATTTATTCCACAGAAATGATAATATAATAGAATCATGACTCAAAAGATGAGAGAAAATTAAGAGATGCTTGTCAATGACTAGTATGAAAGGAAGTTAAAGCGATGAATCACAAATCTCAATAGAAACAAGATAAAATAAAAAATTTGTCAAACTAATTTTAGAAACCAAACATATGTATCTAAAATAGAATACAAATCAGAAAGAATATTCATAAATCTTGTTTTTGTAAACTAGCATATCACATATAGATTGAAGTTCAAGAAGATAGCTAGATGAGTGAAAGTGAACAAAAATCATGTAGCTTAACAATACATCGCAAATAAGCAAGCTAGCTACATAACAAATTAAGATTAATGAGATAGGCCATTAACAAGATAAATGTGCTCATTAAATCTTAAGTCACTAACACTAAAAATACATGCTTAAGCATAGAGTTCACAATAAGGGCAATACATTTTGAATGATCAAAATGATTTATATACTCTTTGCTAAGCAAGGATAAGAGTATAAGATAGCAAGTAAATGAATTAGACTCTCATCAAGTAAAAGACAAAAGAGATGTTCATGAAAACACAATAAAGCAAATCTCTTTGCCAAAAATATTGAGATTAACCCAAGATAATGAATAATAGAATGATCTAGAGAATGTAAAATTATAACCATTATGAAAGTGTATTCTCTAGAAATGGAAAATCTCAACGTAAAAGTTCAACCCATAGTAGCTAAAGACATGAGAACTATGATATATCAATTACATGTATTCTCATGTGCTACAAAACTTCATTGGGCAATAATAATAAAATATTTACAGCTCAAATATAAGGCTAGATATGATGAAGTATTCTGGAACTTAGGAGAGAATCCAGAACTAGATAATGATTGCAAGTAGACCTTAATACATCCTAAGTCTATAAAGTGTTGATCACTTTGGGTTAGCTGTAGGGGTCGGTTCCCAGCTAGCGGTAGTCCGAAGACTAGTGCACCGTGTCGCTTCAGGCTATTTACACCTGTATGACGGAAGGACCCTTTCGGCTTGTTCCCAAACTGTTCTTTACTTTTAAGAAATTAGATTTAAAGGAATATATGCAACATCATCAAACAACATCAAAGTATAAAAATCCCTATGAATAAGAGAGGTAAATACCCAATTAATAATGAAAGAATGATCATCAAAATTTGCTAAGAATATTTTCAAAATATAATACACTTTATGAAAATAAATATATAGAAGATTCATACTCAAAATAAGTATGATGATCTCAACAAGTAAGGTAAAGTACAAAACCAAGCAATTCTTAAAAGAACTTCCATAAGAGTCATGAACAAGACACTAATAAATATTTTCTCTCAACATTCCAACTTAAAGGCATTTGAATAAATAAATATCAACATTTGGAATCAATAATGGCCATTAGATCTATAATTTGATCAACGGCTGAGGCTATTTCCGGTTCTGGAACAGCCAGGCCGAATTCGGCCCGAACTCTGGTAAGGGCAGAGTTCGGCCCGAATTCCGGATTCTGGTGACAGAACTGGAATCAGACTGAAAATTGGTTAAGCGAAAAAGATCAAAATAAGAGTGAAAGACATGTATCCATAAAGTCAACAAATAAAAGCCAATAAGATATCATCAAAAAGAAGACTTTAAGGAGGAAGCTAATTGATTCAAGAAAAGATAACACAAATTTGGTCAAAAGAATCAATAGCCAAATTATAAGGTAAGCACAAGTATGAATAAATACTCTTCAAAATAATATGAAACTTGAGCTTATCTCATATGCCCACATAAAGATATTTATACAAAGATAGATGTCAATATAATAAATACATGATCTACATGTAAATAAAGATTTAATGAATATAGTCATGTATCCATCATGAATGTTTGAAAAACTATCACAAATTCAAAACACGTATAAATAGACTTTATTAGGCAAAGACATAATTGATTCTCAATAGGATAATCAAAATAAAATATGAGAATTGATAATGAAGATATTATGCAAGCACAAGATTAAAAAGAAGTATAAGTATATATTTATCAAATTATAAGTAGCTTGTGCTAAACACATATATTCACAAATACCAATGATATATTAAATACAAATCGGCAAGAAGTAACTATCTCAAAACTTTTAAAGATGAAGAGTTAAAATCATATTAACTCAAATCAAAACCAAGGTTATATAGACTAGAGTGATATGCATGCTTTGTAAATAAGGATTAAGAATAACGAGCATGCATATATAAATGTATCACACTACTAGAAAATGAGTGATAAACTACATAGTGTGAACTAATCATATAAAGCTATGTAACTAGTCATGCTATATAAAAGAAATAGAATGAAAATCAACTAAGCATGCTAGTATTATATCTCACATTAATTTATATAATAAGCAACTAAAAGATATCAATATGAGCTAATAGCAAGACATCAAAAGAAACATGCTAGATTCAACAAATATCAACCATTTAAAGAGAATCGTTGAGCATGTTACCAAAGTGGCTCTAGTGGCCACACTTGTGTTGGTGCAATTGCTTGGAAGATGACCTTTGAGCTTTGCAACCACCAACACGCTCCTTGGTGCTATATCCCAATACAAGAAGTTCCACCTACAACATTAGGCGAAGACTTTGGTATCCAAATAAATTTGGATCCACATTTGTTAGCTTTAGGGACCCATATACTATTTACTCTAGCATTGGTAGAAAAACTCCTACGAATAGGACAAGTTACACTCATGTGTCCAATACGAGAGCAATAGAAGCACCTAATACTAGTGTGTGCACATGTATCGGAATGAGCATGATTATGAACATGTGACATACTAGAATGATGAATATTTCTAGAGTGAGCATGCATAGATTTGGTCTTAAGACTATCATGTTCTAATAGCAAATCATTATGCACACAAGTAAGAGAATCACTATGCATGGATTTGGTCTTAAGAATATCATGTTCTAATAGCAAATCATTATGCACACAAGTAAGAGAATCACTATGCATAGATTTGGTCTTAAGAATATCATGTTCTAATAGCAAATCATTATGCAAACAAGTAAGAGAATCAAATTTAGCATTTAAAGCATAATTCTCTTTTTCAAATAAAGCAATTTTAGAAATAAAATTATCATTTTGTTTCTTTAAAGACTCAATAGAAGAATCATGCAAATGATTTAGCTCATGTGCTTGCTTCTTAAGATCTTCTATTGATGAGGAAAGATATTTGATTTTCAAAATTAAAGAATCATTCAAACTCTTTAAAGAAACACAAGATGAGTTTTGAGAATCAAGTCTAAATAATAAATCAATGTTTTTATTTCTCAAAGACTCATTAGATTCTTCTAAATGAATAACCTTTTCTACAAGTTCTTCATTTGTAGAATGAAAAGCCTTAGCAAACTTCAAGGATTGGTTAGCCATGGCTTTCCACTTAGAGCACTTATTGCATTTAGAAGAAACATGATTGTCTATGCTACTAGAAATAAAACCCTCTTCATCGGAGGAGGAAGAATACGATGCCATACACAAATAAACAAGGATCTACTCTAAGGATGTTAAGCCTAACAATAGAGACCTTGCTCTGATACCAATTGAAAACACGTGTAGGCAACTCTAGAGGGGGGTGAATAGAGTTTGTGTCAATAATCACCAAATAAAAATTAACTCTATATCACCTCCACAAAAACAACTATCAAGATAGTAAATAAATCAGAAATAAATGCGGAAGTAAATAAAGATCAGAAGAGCATTCGCAGACACAGCAGTTTTAACCTGGTTTTCCTCGTGGAGGACTAGTCCAGGCCTGAGAACTCTAGCTCAGGATTCAAATCCACTATTTGTGAAATAGTAGTTTACAACCCGTGCCTTTTCTTCAGAAGAGCACGTCAACTTCTTACAGAGGATCGCAGTGGCGATTTGCTTGGAATTTTCCAAGCGACTTGGAATTGTCCAAGTGACTTTTCTTTTCAACTCTTGCACAAAAACTTCTAGCTGAATCGCACTTGAGTACCTTGGGGCTTAGGAAGTTTTGTGGCTAGTAGATTGGAAGAGTAAGGCTCTTGACTATATAGGCTATGTAAGAGAAGAAGAATAGAAGAGTGGATGGTTTCAAATGAGAGAAACTAAGGCCTATTTATAGGGTTCGGGACAAGCAGAATTCGGCCAGAATTCGGTATGGATAATTCAAATTTTTGGCCGTTGGACAGCTTGTAGCAAGCAGGCCCTAAAAATCAGGGTGCTGGAAATCAGGGGACAGAGTTCGGCCCGAACTCTGTCTCCAGCAGACAGAATTGGTCCATTGGGCTTTTGGACTTTGTGGAGCTTGGGCTTGGTTCAGGAATTGGTCTGTTTGTATGGTAGAGCTTGGAGAGATATGTCTAGGGGTTGAGATGACTCAGTGCGACTCAACGTACACATCCTCCTAGACTCAATAAATTGAAGATTACAGACTTGGAACAAGTAGGAAAACCAAGAGCCATTTGATGATGCCTTTCTTCTGATATTTGAGCAGCCCTGAAGACATCTTTTTCTCTGACAGCAGTCGTCCGAAGATAAACAGATCTGAAAATCTGAATACCTTTCGGGGGCTTCGCCCCCGAACCCCCGACGGGGGGCGCTGCCCCCTCGACCCCTGTCCGCTGACCGGGCAGCGGAACCCCCGATGCGAGGCCCCGGATAGGTCGCTAGGCGGTTCGGAGAAATCTTTTTGTATGACGCCGTCTTCGCTCCATCATTAATTCTTCATTGCCTATGTCCTGTTTGATCATGTTTGATCATGCTTACTGCATGTCTACAAATACATGTTAGGCCAGCAAAATATGTTGCAGTACGATAGAAGCATAGCAATATAATACAGGACAATTAGGACAATGCTAAGTTTAAGTAACAACATGATAGCATGTTAGGCCAACAAAATATGTTGCAGTACGATACAAGCATAGCAATATAATATAGGACAATTAGGACAATGCTAAGTTTAAGTAGCAACATGATAGTGAGTATATGAGTATTAGTGACATCATTATGTTAAACTTAACTGATTAGCCATATTCAAAAACACAATATAATCATTGGGCCAACAGGGACCACTTCTCAACAGCGGCTATCTTCTTCGGATCCACCAAAATTCCTTCTCCTGTGACAACATGGCCAAGAAAATCCATCTTGTCTAGAAAGAATTCACACTTGGAAGGCTTACTAAATAGCTTCTCCTTCCTCAAAGTTTCCAGAACTTTCCTGAGGTGCTCTTCGTGCTCCTCTTCCGTCTTTGAATAGATCAGAATGTCATCGATGAAGACAACGACAATTTGATCTAGATATTCATGGAAAACCTTGTTCATAAGGTTCATGAACACCACAGGAGCATTCGTCAGTCCAAACGGCAAGACCAAGAATTCAAACTGTCCATACTTGGTGTTGAATGCCGTTTTGGAAATATCTTCCTTCCTGACCCTGATCTGATGGTAGCCAGATCTAAGATCAATCTTCAAAAATACCTTGGCTCCGCTCAATTGATCATATAGGTCATCGATCCGGGGCAAAGGGTACTTGTTCTTGATGGTGATATTGTTCAGCGCCCGGTAGTCGATGCATATCCGTACTGTTCCGTCCTTCTTGTGCACTAACAAGGCAGACGCTCCCAAGGATGAAGTTCCATCCTGGATAAATTCTAGAGCCTTCATTGATCTGGTCTTTCATCTACTTGGCCTCCTTCGGGTTGACTCTATAGCATCCCTTAGAAATAGGAAAGAGCCGGGGACTAGATCAGTAGTGAACTCTATGTCTAGATCTGGGGTAGTCCGGGAAAACTATCAGGGAAAACATCTACCATAAAGGTGTAACTAAGAAGTTTATTCATGTGAAGAATTACAGCAAAAACTCTTATGATTGATCTAAGGACATCCTGTTATAACTTCTTATAACAATAGACAATGCTATTCAGCAGTCCTAGGTATTAATCCTCATGGCTCTGGCTCTTGCATGAGCAGTCTCCAACTGCTTCCTCTTCTATGAACCTCGAGTCTGCATCATGCCTTATAGTAGGAGGCAAGGTCGGCTGGATAGGAAAAGCCCCTAGGTTGTGGCCTAACAGGTGTTGCTGGGATATGTGCTCTGGTTTGATGGAAAGATAAGGGGCAGTCCTTTACCCGATGTTCAACAGATCCACATGCCAAACATTTCCCTAATCTTTGCGACAAATATTGGCTTGGTGACCAAGCCTTTACAGCAGTCACAAACTAATAGCTTCTTACGATATGACTGCCGGATAGGGCTCAAATATCTTCTAGGTTCAGGGGTATCCCTCCTAGGACGAGGTTCCGCTCCAACTTGGTTTAAGATAGCTAAGGCTACATCATTGACGTTCTTCATGTCTTCTCTCGTGATATTCATCTGTTCCTGCTGGGCTTCAACTTGAGCTTTCTGGAACTCCAGGATTTCTTGGAATAGGGCAACCATTTGGGAGGTGTTTGCTGGTACTGGTGGAGCAACAAGAATGGATACTCCACCAAGGAATTGCAACTCAGTTTGAGAAGAGATAGGATTCGCCAGTGTAGTGAAAACTTTACTGGATGCATCATGGGGACGGTCAATCAGCCGCGAGGGAATAAACCCTGGACTTGGTTGAGAAGATGGGGTATGATCCGTAGATGACACCTCATCGCCAACATGATTGGTCTTATCCTTGGTTAGATTCTGGAAGGTTTAGGGTACAAACATAAGCAAGGTATCCTACCAGTCTATAATCAAACAAAAATATTTATGTATATATATATATATATCGGTCCTATGTTGTGGCAATTTGATGTTCTAGTGTTCTAATTGTTTCTAAGTTGGTTCTCCTAAGTTGTTGATTAGACCTGCATGGGCCACCACTAAAAATATGTCACGACCCGGTCCCAATTTCTTGGGTCGAATCGGATCATGCCCAGCCTGCACCGTTGTTGAAACGGCGGCAGTAAGCTATATCACTCATGCAGGTAATATCAAGAACACAATAATTGCCACAAATTTATTATTCCGAATTTAAAAACTTTTTACAATAAAATGAAAGATACATCTGAAATACACTATTTTCCTCAAACATCATGATTTATAAAAGAAGAAGAAAATCTAGGCAACCAGCTCATCAGTCTTGAGATCATCGTCCTCTAGTTGGGATCTCGAAAAAATACTGCAGAATAAAGCATCATCAGTGATACCTAAAATGTTGGGTCTCCAGTCAGGAGGGAGCAAAGTACAATTCATGCTAATTTTAACAGTTAAATTAAATAATAGAATCATGCAGTTCTAAACAGTTTAAACATGAACAGTTTTCAGCAGTAAAACAGTGTGATTTGAACAGGCAATGAAATATGACCGGCTTGGGTTTGTTACAGTAAAGGATATGGGATTTGTTACAGTAAAGTTACAGTATGGTCATACTCATTAAACTATTCCCCCAGTCCCCAGTAGTTACAGTGCTCTCAGAGAGAGTTTCGTGTTTGCATCGTGGTTTAAACTTGCAGTAAAGCGATTAATTAAATAACTGTAAACTAACACAAACTATACTTGCCTCAAAGGAATTGACTGGAGAGGTAGAAGTCTTCGAGACAGGAAATCAGAATCGTCCTCGAATTCCTACATTCGAGAAATTGACTCAGATTTCAGGTTTACCAATCTAGCTACGCTAGTTGAAATCTCTATTTGTGTCCTAGTCCAATTTTAATCTTTATTTAGCTAACACAACCAAAATGCGATTATTAGTGCGTTGAATTTAATACGAGGGAAAAGATTGTTTTATCTTGGTATTTGGAAAAACTCGTCGATACCAGATTAATTGATTAAAACTTTGTATTTTAATAACTATAAATATAAAACTAAAATTTCTTATTTTAGTGGGAAATACATGATCGTTAATTAATATTAAAAACTTGTAGATTTTAGGTGAGAAAATCTTTATTAATTTTTATACGAAAATACTTTTATCCGATTTATTCGAACGTTACAAAAACTCGCAAAATCAGCAATAACCAAAAACCTACGCTACCAAAATACAGTTACAGAACCAACCAGCTGGGCTTATGCCCATTACAATTTATTTACATAAATTGAAATAAGACAAAAACTGCCGTTAGTCCTAAACTTTATATAAATTAAATAAATAAATAAATAATAATAAAAATAAAGTAAATATGAACTAGTCTCAGATATGGTCCAATCTTCAACTAGGCTAATGCCTCAACGTCCGGGCGAAGCCGGTTTCGTTTGCACTTAGCCGGGTCCATTGACCGATACGGTCGTCACCCAAAATAAAATATCAAATAAAATTCCGAAATCCATTTTAAATTTATTTTTAAAATAATCTAGAATTTATGGAAAAATTCGGCAACATCTTCTCTGTTTTTGGTCAACCCAAAAACTGGGAAATAGCGCCGATACTTTTCTGCAAATCCCAAACCAGGGAAACCCAAATATGTATATATATAATAATCCACAACTAATCCACAGAATAATCAGAACGACCCGAATAATTTTTGGAAGTCCGATTCCAACCCAAAAACTCACAGAACGCTACCGGGAAAATTCGGAAAGCCAAAACATACCAAAAACCAATTCCCGAAATATTCTGAAAATCAAAAATGATCCACAGAACCTTTCCGAAGGTTCCGGAAAAATACGACGTCGCCAAAACCGAATTCACAAAGGGAACCGGGGACCATTCTCATCATAGACTGAAAATAGAAAAGGGCGGGACAGGGGTTATACCTCAGGTTGCTCGGCTAGAGCTCTCAGATGAAATAATAGAAAGAATTGGAGATCCGGACAGCAAAATAATCCCGGAACAGCATCTAAAGTGAAATCCAGCTCCTGATTGGGAACAGAAAGTCCCAGAACGCGGATCGGGGCGCTGAGACAGCAGCGGACAGCGGCAACGCTGCCACAGAACAGTGGATCAGGGCGCTGGGATAGCAGTGGAAACGGGGCCGAGCTAGAGCTCGAACGCCGGGGTCGACGGGAGGGTCGGCCGGAGGCAGCGGCCAGGGGAAGTCGGACGCTGGTGTGGGCGCGTGAGGGGAGACGGGCGCGGGCGCGGCCGGGCCAGGGGTCGCCGGCGGCGGCTCGCGGGACGGAGGGGGCTGGAAGGTCGGCGGAGGGCGCGGGCTACGCTGGGGCGCGGCGACAGGGGGCGGCCGGAGCGCGGGCGTCGGCCTGGAGGAGGCCGGCCGGAGGGTCTGACAGATCGGGAAGGGGGTCGGGAGAGAGAAAGAGAAGGGGGTTTCCTCTCAGAGAGTGAGGAGAAGGGAAAGTTTGTGAGGGAAAGAGAAAAGTGAAGGAGTTTAAATGGAAGGAGGCTGGAGTTGGTCGTGAGAGAGAGGGAAAAATGTGGTGTGGAGGAGTTAAGGGAGAGAGAATAGGGGGTTTAGCTTTGAACGTGGGAAGAGGGTTGTTTAATTAATTTTGAAATAATTTTAACACTCTAAAATCATAATAATTATAATAATACTAATAGAATACTAATAATAATTTATAACACAAGAATTGGGTTTCACACACACACTTGTATATGCTCGAATGTCCAGTCCTCCTCGGATTTATCACTGGGCTTCTCGGATGCAAACACGGGTAGATGCAGCTTCTTGACAAATAGCAAATCCTTCATCTTGCTCCGCCAATGGTGATAGTTGGTGCCATTTAGATTCACCATGCGCACCGACTTCGCGTCCATCTCTCCTCTCTGGTTTCTCTGTCAACTACTGACACTCCTTCTGAATTCCAGAACCTGGCTTTGATACCACTTTGTTGGGAAAGAAACGCGGAAACCTTTTCCCAAACTAGAGAGTACCTGCAAAATAATCGAGCAAACAACACACGAACCAAAACACCAAAAACAAACCACGCAGACACAGAAAATTTTGACATGGAAAACCCTTGCGGAGAAAACCACGGGACGATCGGAGTCCAACCTTGAGAAGCCTCCACTAATGGAATAGAAGAATTACACCCTCTATGAACTCTTTCCGATCCAAATCGGATTCCCACAACACTCAGAAGTAAGAACAATGATTACAAGGCAACGAAGTGCGAGAACGACGAGTAGAGATTACCCGAACGCGATCTCCTTCGAAAAACGACCTTCAATCCTCCGTCTTCTCTTCCGAAGTTGTAATGGCACACTTGCCTCCTTCCTCTCTCTTTTCTTGTGTGTTCTACAATTGTGTTACAATTGATTAGGGTTTGGAAATTCCAACTTAACTCCCTAATCCGCAACAAACCTGGACCGTTTGATTAGATCCAATGGTGAAAAATCACCCAGATTTTTGCCTCAGCCCCGACGACACAGAGTTCGGCCAGAACTCTGTGTCGGGCAAACAGAACCTACCAGCAACATTCTGGAACAGCCAGACCGAGTTCGGCCAGAACTCGGCCTGGGACCGAGTTCGGCCCGAACTCGGTGGCTCCAGTCCAGAACCTCCCTTCGGGTTAGCAGCAGCAGTAGCAACTCCTCGTTGCCAACTTTCCGAACTTCTTCGACATCGAACGGCGCTCGTCGCACTCCGGGATCTTCTCCACATAGGTTGGGAACCCCACCCACTCCAACACCTTGCAGCCTATGCTCTTGAGACCTGCTCGAACTCTTCTTTTTCTCTGCCTCCTAATTGTATTGTCCAATGTATTGTTGAGGACTCTCCTAAGTATGAGGGATACCCTCCTGTTCCATTAGTTTTTCAATAAAAAACAGGGACTTTACATTTAAAAAAAGAAAGAAAAAAGATAACAAATATCTAAATATCTATATGTATGATAACAGATATCTATTATTTTGTTGTAAGCATGGACAATTAGGAATAGGAATAGCGCTTTGACAAACTTGTAAATTATAAGTTATTTGGTGGCGCTCACTGTGGTTGTAACTTTACTCACGGACCACGAACATCTATATACATGTTGCATTCGTCCTATTGTAGTTTAGATAATTTATTATATGTTGCATTCGACCTATTGTAGTGTAGTTTAGATAATTTATTATATGTTGCATTCGTCCTATTGTAGTTTAGATAATTTATTATAGAATAAAGTGCAAAAAAAATACTTCCTAGATTGACACCTTTTACATAGAAAGACCTATTAGTCATTTTTAGCAATTTGTCCCTCCTTAGATTACAAATCCGTTCAATCAGGTCCCTCCAGTCAAAATTAAAAAATTTAATTCCGAAAATGTCCCTGCCCTCTTCTTTTCTCTGGTGGCGGTGGCGACCCTCCAGCCCCGCCCGACCCTACCCTCCCTGCCCTCCTCCCGCCCGACCCCCCCGCCCTCCCTGCCCCCCCTGCCCTCCCCCCGCCGGCCCTGCCCCCCCTGCCCTCCTCCCGCCCGACCCCCCCTGCCCTCCCCCCGCTGGCCCTCCTCCCGGCAGCGAGTCCCCAGCCCCGTCCGTCCCCCGCGAGCCTCCCCCCCCCCCCTCCGACCTCGCCGGCCCCGCACGGCCCTCCCCCGCACTCTTCGGCCCCCCGCGGTCCTCCCCCGCCCTCGTCTCGACCCCACGCAGCCCTCCCCGTGGCATCGCCGGCCACCCAGCCCCTCCCCCAACAGCCGAGGAAGGAGAGGGAGAGGGTAAAATTGTCATTTGAGGATTTTTTGCAACAAAAAATAAATAGTGAAAAATTTAAGAACATGGAGTCTTTTTTCGTGAAAATGGTCAATCTATGGAAGATTTTTTTTGTCATCTACCCTAAGGGTGGGCATATGGGTCCAGGACCCGCGGTTCTGACCCAGCCCGAACCGTATATTGGTCAAACGGGGCGGTTCCTAAAATTTGGAATTTAAACGGGGCGGGCCGGGACGGGTCGTGTGACACTAACGGGGCGGGACGGGTCCTATTATCAAAATAAACGGGGCCCTGAACCGACCCGTTTCTAGGAGTATGATTTTTTTTATTTATCAATTTTGATTTTTTTTATATTATAATTTATAAGTAATAGCACACGTTATTGTTTAGTAAACAAATTCTAGAAATTGAAAAAACATAATACTTGTTTCGTTCTTCTAGATAATAGAATATGTGTAAATGTTTACTATTCTATAATTTTTTGAATTTTTTTGGATCCGTTTGGACCCGCGGTTCGGCTCGGTTTGGACCCGTTTCGAACGGGTCGAATCCGTACCGGTTCCAATATTTTTTGGACCCGTCCCGTCCCGCCCCGCCAATTAACGGGTCCGGTCCGGATCCATAAAATTTGGACCCGGCCCGACCCGTGCCCACCCCTAATCTACCCTTTATTATATGTTGCGTTCGTCTCCTATTGTAGTTTAGATGATTTATTTTTATATATATTTCTATAAACTGAACAAAATTAATCGTACTTCTTTTTTTTTTTTTTTTTCATGAACACCTTTATCCACCACAGTCACATGTGGATTAGGCAATCACATGTGAATTTCTGTGAGGTTGGGATGGTGTGCGTGCGTTATCTAATATATATGATAACAAATATGCCTAACCACTTTCAATATTTATATTGGCTAGCAGCTTACAACAACAATTTCAAAAAATAGCTTTTAGGAAAATAAATTTGTTTTTAAGTTCCATGGAAGTACCAGCCACAAACCCTCAAAAAACACCGAGTATACTTTCCCTCCCTTTGACTGAGTTCGTAATTCTATGATTGCAAGTATTGAAGAGAAAAAATGTTTATTTTTGGTACCAACTGATTTTGAGGGCATACTAAACACTTGGTGTTGTTGAAACGTAACATGTTGTGCACCTCTCATTGTAAACTAATTTCATAACAGCCAACAAACACAGAGCCCCTGAAACAATAGAATCTCACCAAATCAAACTAAACTCTCTTATAAAATCCATTGACAAAATAAGCACCTGCTATTCATTCCAATCAAGAACAGAAGAAGCCAAGATGTCGAGGCCGGCCGAGAAGACCCCTAGCCGGCTGCAGAGGCGCGCCCCGGCCTCCCTCCAGCTCGACCCCAAGGACGCCACCACTGGATTCGGCAGGGAGAACGGCCCTCCGTCGCAATCCCCGATACCGCTCCTGTCCCCACTCTTCGTCTCTCCAGATGGTCCGGTGCTAAACTCGACTGCACCGGACACGAACACGGTGTCATCGTTGTCGCTGCCGTTGTCGGCAATACCGCAGCAGCAGGCTGGAGTCTGGCGCCACCCGGCTCTGCTGACACCAATGATGGAGCCGGGGTCGCTAGTCCCTCTGTTCCATACACAGTGCAGCCTCATGCAATGATGGGGATACGTGCCTAGGATTTAGCTGCTGTGTTATAAAGTAATTCTATTGGAATGTGTATGTAAAGCTTGTGTGTTGAGCCCCCTTCACCAGCTTGATAGATGCAGTCACTGCATGCATATATGTACTCAACATATATAAGTTGTCATGTTCTTGACATTCCAGCCCTTGCAATTGCAATTGGGTTATAATATTATGCATTACATGGTCCATGATCAAGGACCATTATGTTATGATTCAGGCTTATGGTAGTTTGTAATGTGTTCAAAATTATCTAAGATTATCATGTTTTAGACAATAGAACACATTCATCCCCAGCTTATAGCATGTCAACAACAATCAACAAATCGGAGGATTTTAATAATTCACAACAGGAAGCAGCAGTCCGTATATGTACTTCAACATTGTACAAAAATACAAATTAGACGAATTTCTGGCTTCTATGTCAACAATTAGGAGAGCAGCCATCTGAAGTTTCTTTTCTGATTCCAGTGTCCATCTCTATGCAATTTGCTGAATCTAGGAGCAAGTGGTTAAGGCTTGGACCGACAGAGATTCTGAAGAATAATATGGTCTGCGAGAAATATGAGAAGAATGCACACTTGAGCTTTTACACGATTGTATTCTCACACAGTCTTGTGCCTTCGACCTCGCATGCCACCCAAACAATGAAGTCGGCCAGTTTTTGGTGACTGCACGCGAATTCCTTGCTTCACCTGATTTTGACATTAAAAGATCATCATGAATTCCTTGTGTATAATCTTCTTAAATTGCTACAGCTGCGAGCTACAACCAAGTTCAGAGGCAACAACCAAGTTCAGACCAGGTGCCACACAGGTGTCAACCCGACAACCCACACATCCAATTAATGTTTAAAACTATCATTTGGAATGCACGAGGCATCAAAAACAAAAACACTAGAACTACCCTCAAGTCTATTAATAATAAATATCACCCGGACCTCATTATTATCCTGGAACCTAAAATTAGCGCCAATCAGCTCCCTGATTTGGCCAGAGAAATGCATATGCCGCATTGTTTACACGGTGACGACACTAATAGATATATTTGGCTTATGTGGACTGATAGAATTGACCTCAAGGCCACGCATATTCATGAACAATTTATTTCTTGCGAGATTGACGACTCTTTTCAGGGCCAAAAGCTGTTCTTTACGGCAGTATATGCCAGCTGCAGTATGTATACCAGACGATTACTTTGGGCGGCTCTTTCGGATATGGCTAGATCGAACACTCTGCCGTGGATAATCGCGGGGGACTTCAACGTTGTGGCTAACGTTGCTGAGAAGTTAGGCCCACATGGGGTCAACAAACTGGCGGTTGCGGAGTTCAATCGTTTTATTTCGGACGAGGCGCTTATTGACGCGGGATTCTCGGGGTCTAAATTCACGTGGTGCAATGACTTAAAGAACTACCCCAGTACTTGGGAAAGGTTAGATCGCGTGTTATTTGACACTAATTTTATGCTACATGCGCAGCCTATTTCCGTCCTACATTTGCCCAGACTCAACTCCGACCACGCCCCGCTGCTTATTCAGTCGGATACGGAGCTTAACATACCGGCCCCATTCCGGTTTCAGCGCATGTGGACGACACACCAGGATTTCTTGGCGTTTGTGGGAGGCAATTGGAATGAGGCTTGCAATGGTCAGCCTATGCAAATTCTCCAGACCAAACTCAAAAGACTTAGAACTGCTCTCAGGAAGTGGAATTGGGAGACATTTGGCGCCCTCAGAGTAAAAAAGGACAATATTACTAGCAATATTTCAAAGCTGGAGGAATTACTTCAACAAACCTGGTGTGTTAACATTTGCAAAGACCTGCGGGAAGCCAAACAGGAGCTGAATGTTATATGTGCCTGTGAGGAACAGATGCTTCAGGATCAAGCTAGGGTGACGTGGATCAAAGATGGGGATAGGAACACGAGTTTTTATCACGCTGTCATAAAAGAGAGGGTGAACAGAAACAAAATCACCATGTTTGAGGAGGACGGAACCATCATGGAGGACCAAATAGTGTTGGACAAAGCGACGTTGCACTTCTCGAATTTCTTTCAGAGCGAACAAGCCACCAACTCGGATGTCTTCCTCAGTTGCACGCCTAGGCTGGTGACTACGGAGCAAAATCTGGATCTTTGCGCCCTCCCTTCTGAGAACGAGGTCCTGGCGGTCATTAAGGCGCTGAATCCGCAAAGCGCGCCGGGACCGGACGGCTTCACCGGAGTTTTCTACACTCATTGTTGGCCTATCATCAAGTTCGATCTTATGGCTGTCATCACAGACTTTTTCCAAGGTATGGAACTCACTCCTGGTATCACTTCGGCTAATCTTATCATGTTTCCGAAAACCTCGAAACCTTCCTCTTGCGGCGATTTTAGACCTATAAGCCTTAGCAATTTTTCCCATAAAATTATTTCCAAAATTCTTGCGGATAGGCTTGCTGTTGTGCTTCCTTTTATTATTTCCAGGGAACAGTCAGGCTTCGTCAAAGGTAGAAGCATCCATGAAAACATCAGCTTGGCTCATGAGATTATGGACACCATCGACAACGACATCATCGGCGGCAACGTCGCGATAAAGCTGGACATGTCTAAAGCGTATGACCGAGTGAATTGGCGTTTTCTTATGGCCGTTCTTCGGCAATTGGGCTTCAATGAGGTTTGGATAGACTTGGTATTCAGATTAATTTCCAATTGTTGGTACTCGGTTTACATCAACCGGAGATCCGGGGGTTTTTTCCGGTCGGCTCGTGGGCTTAGACAAGGTGACCCACTTTCACCGGCATTATTTATAATTGCTCATGACTCTCTAAGTAGAAAGCTATCTCATCTTTGTCTTCACGGACACATAAAACACTTTACTGGTAGGAGAAATAGCTTGCACGTGTCTCACCTTTTTTATGCAGATGATAGCCTTATTTTCATGAACGGAGGCAATAAAAGTGTGGACGCCCTCCACAACACCCTCCAGGAATATTCCGCGGTTTCCGGTCAAGTCATTAATATGGAGAAATCTTCCTTGATTATTTCCAAGAAGCCTCATATGATTGTTCAAGCGGAAGAAATTGTGTGACGGACCGGGCTTTCCATTACGTACCTGCCGATCACATATCTCGGCACTCCTTTGTACAAGGGGAAAGCTAAACCGGAGTATTTTCATGCGCTATCCGACAAAATCAAAAATAGGATATCAGGGTGGAAAGGGAGGCTGCTCTCTTTTGGAGGTAAGATTACTATTATTAAGAGTGTTCTAACTTCCTTACCTATTCATGCGTTATCTGTTATGAAGCCGCCCGGCACATATTTCAAAACGTTAGAGCGGTACATGGCGGATTTCCTTTGGAACTCCAATGATAAAAGAAGGCGGCGCTGGGTTGCCTGGAATCAGGTTTGCATCCCCCTGGATGAAGGCGGTCTTGGCATTCGCTCTCTCCAACAGGTTATGGTGGCGCTTCACGCCAAAAGAACTTGGGCGTTGATCAAAGGTGAGTCCGTGTGGGCCCACTATATGATACGGAAATACGGTGATCCTCTCAACGATAATTATTCGATGCCGCATGCGGCGTCCCCATTGTGGCGGAACATGCTGAAGCTTCTCCCAACAGTCACAAGGCATTGTCGTTGGGTCATTGGTAGGGGGAACGTGGCTCTCTGGAACGAAAATTGGAGTGGCACTTGCATTCCGATCCCGCCGGACATCAGCAACAATCCATCTATTAGGCAAATTCTGAATGAGTCCCATATCCAGACGAGGCACGGAAGTTGGATTGATGCTAAAGCTTTAATAAGGGGAGAGTCGCGCAAAGTTCTGGACAGTATCTTTCTATCCGAGGAGGCTGACATGAGATGCTGGACGCTCACTCATCACGGCGATTTCACCACCAAATCATATTGGGATCACTACAGGACACCTCGGGACAAGTTCAGTTGGAGCGTTTATCTCTGGAATAAATATATCCCTCCGAGGATTGGTGCGTTCTTGTGGCGACTATACCGGAACGTCATCCCGGTCGATCAAAAACTGAAACGTATGGGCTACAAGCTTGCGTCTATGTGCGTATGTTGCAAGAATCATATGGAGGAGTCGGTCGACCACCTGCTCGTGAATAGTGAGATTGCCGCTGCTACCTGGTTGCATTTCGCACGGAAGTTTAACTTATCAACGGCACCGAACAACGTGAACAAACTCGCGGAGGTATGGCTTCTTGACGCTTCTTTAAATAACCATGTTGGTGTGCGCAGGAACATAGTCTTCGCTACGGGGCTCTGGGAAATCTGGAAGCAGCGGAACGCGATTATTTTCAACGGTGGGGTTCAGAACAGTAGGGACATCATATGCCGGATCGACGCTGCTCTTAATGCTGCAACAAGCGCCCACCATTTACTGATCGGCGACAGCGAGGAACAGGACGACGCTAGGACGGATACGCGGGTGGGGCCTCCTGTGCCTGGGCGGCTCCCTGCGGAGGCGCGGGATCAGCCTCATCCCACCAGACCTGCGGACGAGCGACCTCAGCTTCATCCCGCCCGGCCTGAGTCGAACGCTGGTTTCAGGCTGCACGTCTTTGGCTGCAGCGGGGGTGATGGTGGTACGGCAGGGGGTGGAATTGTGCTCGACCACGGTGGTCAGATGGCCCTTGCTTTCTACTGCTTCCGGACGGCGGAGACGGCCACGGATGCGGACATTGATGGGCTGCTGTATGGTTTATGCCTGTGCCAAAGCCACAACAAAGCTATCAGCAGTATTGACATCTCTTCTCAAAGGCTTGCCAATTTTCTCAACTCAAAATCTAAAATTCCTTGGGCCCTCACGTACAGCATCAGGAAGATTAGAGTGTTGACTCGGAACGTGACTATCAATCACGTCGCTAGTCGGCACAACGGCGTGGCACAAGCTCTTTGTCATCTCGCTAAGGCTTCCAAAGATGAGCAGATCTTCTTCCACTCCGGTGACCTTCCTCCCGTTATTGTCCGTGCTCTTGCGACGGAGATTACGGATTCCCGGGTTTAGTGTTCTGTTTTTCTTTTGCTTCCTTTCTGGGCGTGTTTGTATTTTGGCCCTGTTTTGTTGGCGTTGCCCGCTGAGTTGTTTTGTTTGCTCCTGTAGCTCCTTTTGGGCCGTTGCTTTTGTTTTTGGGGGGCGGCCATTTTGTGCTTTGGGCTACAGGGGGCATTTCTTCATTTTCGTTGGCTGGGGGCTGTGTCCCAGTCACGTTTCCGCGTTTCCTTTTATTTATGATATTTCCTTTCCTAAAAAAAAAAAAAAAAAAAAAAAAAGAGCTACAATTACAATACCTACCTTTCCTTTCTGGGATTTGCGAGGCTGCCAACAAAACAGCCCAGTGCACCCATGTTGATGTCCTGACTCGTATCCCCTGCAATGTACAAAAGAAACATGATATCAATATTTGAATAACCTAAAAAAATAGCAAGATACAGGTCATAAGCTCACGAAATATGAGCGGGATTTATAGTATGTGATGGATTTGAAGCACACATTTAGCCTCGTCATATAACAAGTAAACAATACATCCAATGAATAATCTCATGAAAAGTTTATCTTGACACCCTACAAATAGTTGAACCCCAACAACCATGGCATGAAGGAGCGAAGGAGCGACCAACTATCATATTATACAAAGTTATAGATGATATTATTATAAAAAGTTACTAGCATAAAAATTTATTCATGAGTTGTAGTTTCACTCATGGATCAAATAACTGGAACTCGTGAGATAAAATATTGAGAATGAAATCAAATGGATTGATGCAATAGTGGTCTACAGAAATTCATAGAACTAAAAACTCACAAGTTTTCTTTGTCTATATTTGCTGCGAGCCCACTACTGTGCAATAAACTCGGAGAAATAGCATACTGATCAACTGGGCCTTGTTTGTGGTGGCCTCGTACATCATAGCCTTTTAAAGCTTTTGTAATGTGATGTAGCTCATCTTCCCAGTGCTTAGATGAAGCCAGTTCCACAGGAGCTAGAAGATTCTCACAGCTGATTCCATTTTGTCGCAAACCTAAGTTTCTCCGGGATATTGAATGAGTTGTCGATCCAGATGAATTCTTTCCTGCAGCTTGAAGCCATGCACTTTCCAGCTTACGCTCATCCATAGCAGCTGTATGTGTCCTTAGCACCAAGGCCTCTTGTACTTTCCCTTTCCTGCCACTGGATTCATCAATCTCATCTGAAGGAATCATTGGAAAAATTGCCCCTTGTGAACCTTGATTTTGTACGAGAGAGCTGTCACTTCTCTCTGGTGTTCTTTGCACCGTAGCTTCAGAACAATCCCTACCCCGAGGTAAATTAAGGAGTCCCTTGTACCTACCCTTCTCAGAAACCTTTACATGATCAGATTCTTCCTTTTTCCCCACGGACAAATGCCCATTGTTACCAGCATGGTTGGCAGCTAGAGTCTCGGGCACAGATTTTGGCCTCTTCATTACATTTTCTGACATGAGACCTATCCTGACTTCCACATTGTGTTGCAAAACAATCTCGATTGAATTTGTGATGCTGCTCAAGTATCTGTCAGCTATTGATTTTATGTTACCATCTTCAAATACTATGAAAGCAACCAGGGCACCTGCAAATAGAGCATGTTAAGCATCCGCACCAAGACACTTCATCAAGAGAAGAGGGCAAAATACATGAGTTTGATACATGGAATAATAAATTAATTAAAGAATCCACAAAATATTTAGACAATTCTAGGTATCAGCTAACGTGCACTAATAAAATATAATCATGAAAAAATAACATTCCCATGAAAATGTAGTTGCCTGGAGGCAAGTCTACATCAGGGATACACAGAAGGTTCCAGTAGAAATCTGCATCAGCTGTCAAGCTGATGTCACCCCTTGTGAGTTGATGCTAACCAGCTAACGTGCACCAAAAAACAAATATAATCATTGAAAGAAAAAAAAAAATCCGATGAAAATGTAGTTTAGGCCATCGGGAAGGATACACAGAAGGTTCAAGTGGAAATCTGCATCAGCTGTCATGCTGATGTTGTCACCCCTTATGAGTTGATGCCAACCTCCTAGTCCAGGGAATTATGATAAGACACAATCTTGCCCTAAAATCTAAAGGCCAGAAGCTTGTAAGTTGATTTAACTTGTTGCTTGTAACACATTCTTGATGCATGCAAACCAGGAAGCCATGCTAAAAAAGCCCCCATGCACCAGTTAGTCAAGATAAGGGCACAAAATAAATAGATTTACAGTAAGATATGAAACCCATTTGTGATGCAACATATAAAGTATAAACGAGCAACATTACCTAGTACAACCATTCAAAGAGAACAAAGTACAGACATAATAACCTAAGTGTGTAGAGTACCTATTCGTTGAGAAAGAACCACGGTATGCATCAATGATGGACATTGTTCATCGTGATATGATCTACGATCCTCGATTGTCAATAAATAAAAAATCAGTGGATTGGATAGTCCTAACCAATGTTGTTAAACTCGCGGGATAGATTGTGGGATCGTACGATCCTACGCGTTTTATACGGAGCTTCGAGGCAGATTGGTGGCCGGCGCGGTCATCGGCCGGCGCGGCGAGGAAACGCGTGGGATCTTACGATCCGTGTTACGATCCCACGAGTTTGTGACTTATGATTCATGTATGACATTTTTATATTAAGGTTATTTTGGTTTTTAAGGTTACTTTTTCTTATTTATGTTATATAAATAATATATAATATATATTAAATATAATTTTGTCTTTCTGGTGGGATCTTACGATCCGTGTTACGATCCCACGAGTTACGATCGTTCACCCTTCGAACGATCCTTGGTAGTATCTCGAGTTTGACAACCTTGGTCCTAACGCATACTCTGGAACATAGTTTGCAATATCGGCCGATACCGATAAGGTAAGATCGATATCGATATGGTTTTGCATGTCCCAATCCGATACCGATTGCAACAAATACTGACCGACCGAAACTAATGTTGGGGGCTCTCTTTCCTAGTCAATTCGGCAGAGAAAATTGAACGAAACACGAATAAACAAGCATATAAAAGAAAAGGTTGCAAAAGCATGTAAATAAAAAGAACTTATTTATCGCAAGTAAATCAATCAGCAAGAGTGACTATTTTATTCAATTTCAAAACTATTACAAAGAACACATAAAATACTTAAAATTACACCTAAATGTATAAAATATTTTTCTACAATTTATAATAAATATTTTCTTTCCGATACCAAAAATATATAATACTACGATCTGACCAATACCTGTGATCCCAATACTCATAGGAAGGTTTGATACCTATTCTGATACTGATACCGCGAACCTTGCTATGGAATTATGGTGAAAAAAGTGGATGGATTTCAGTCATCCTAAACTCACTATTAAATTTCACTTGATGCATGGCTCATTAATTATCCAATCCACTGTACTTTTGATTTGTAGACAATCAAGGATGTATGTATCATGATAAACAATATTGATCATCCATTTGATGGCCCAGATGGACAACATATAGATAGGCGGTCACACACGCACACACACATAGAGAGAGAGAGAGAGAGTCATTAGTATTCAAGTAAAAGATCTTTCCATGAAGATCTTAATCATTAAATACTTAAGAAATCAGCTGAAGTCCATAAAAGGATTATATGACTGACCTTCAATTTCAGTGATTGACACAAGTTTTCCATGTGAACTGAGTCGTTCTCTCAATGTCTCTGAGTGACATCTCTGAATGCACCTTCTCCAAATCATAGCCAGCTTGGTCGGGCTCACGCACTGCACTACCTTCTTGCTGGAGGCATCATCTTCATGATTGGTATCAAGTGAGTTCATACAAGCAGACTGACTATTTGCAGGTAATATGTCAGCAGATAACTTCTCACTCTTTGCCATTCTATATGACGGTAGGCAGCTGTTAGGGCTAGAACATCCACTGTTTGCTCTAGAAATTAGAGTTGAACCCAATTGCCGTAATGCAAGGGTGGTGGTATCTTTTGGCATATCAAGCGCACCAGCACTCGTTTTCCTGCTGCTGTGTTTGCTACTACTGCTTGATAGACTGAATTCTGCATTTTGGCCAGAGCCAAGCTGTAATAGTGCAGCAATAAACCATGTTGAGCGCTCACTTGAAAGTCTAAGCTGCTTTTCAGCGTCGGAAAGAATATTCAGCGCCTGTTGTAATCTCTTCAGCTCATCTTCAGATACTGTGTAATATTATCCAGGAAGGGAAAGTTGTTAAACTAGGCTGCTAAGACCATTTGTGAAATTCAACGGTATAGAAAAAGAACAAAAAAACAAAATTAATACTACACTTCTAGGTGATATTTCACTGTAGATGAAGTAATAAATAATTCTGCATTAATCATTATGTTTTTCGACATTATACCAGATATATTTAATTAAGGGGCAGATAAGGTAAGTCCAACACCTATTGGCTGAACAGGAAACACATCAAAATTCAATTTTCAAGCATGACAATATTAGACCCAGGAAATAGCTCCACCAATTTCGTGAAATATTTTGGCAACTTCTAGCATCACCAGCAGCTGCTTTGCGAAGTTCTGGTACTGTACTTAACCAAAAACATTGAATTTTGTTTTGCAGCCCTAAATCTGAGAGAGAGAGAGAGAGAGAGAGAGAGAGAGAGAGAGAGAGAGTGAGTGAGAAGAGAGAGGGAGAGACTAATGAACTTAACGACTACTATAGTGAAACATCCCTAGAAAGTAGACCTGGCCAATGACTTAACGATAATACTGAAGTTTTACTTCCAAACAGAGTATGCTTTGACTTCTTACTTTAAAGGTCGTGCTTTTCTTTGCAACACACAAATTCTTATGTCAGGATTTGTTGAAAGATTATGAACTCGTGAGTAGATAGTGGGTATCAAATGGTGGTTGCTAATAAAATATGAATGACCGAATAAAATTTCTGCATAATTTCTATGACGACATAGCTCAAGATAACTGATCAGGTCGTCTCCAAACTGGATCAACAATTTGGCGTTCTTAAATCATTATGTATTATAGTAGCACTCATGTAAGATGATGTTTGTGTGGTCTTGCATGTAGCATCAAAGATGAGTAATGAACTTACAACTTCGTCCACCAAGTACTGCAGCATAAGATTGAGAACCGACCAACTGGTTTGATCCGGCAATAATGTCCATTATAAGACCAGCTAACTGAGACATCAGGGCCACAGGATCAACACCAGAATCCATCAACTCTCTAGATCTTTTCACAGTTTCTGCTGTGTCCGAAGACATGGCTATCTCCAAAAGGTCCAGCAATTTCTCATCAGAGACAACCCCCACCTGAAGATAAGGAAACACAATAAGACAAGTTGCATTTCAACTAAAATAAGCAATAATATTTTGAACTGCAAATGTTAGTGAAAGTCTACCGATGTTTAACAAATGACTCGGGAATACGTCAACTCAATTGGCTCAAACCCTGCCCAGGCCCAATTGAGTTCGACTAGATTAAGCTGGGTATGAAGCGAGATTGTCACATATGCTGGAATTTGAGTATGTATGCACCTGCTAGTGTCAGCATGTGTCAAAGGAGCAGCTTTTCTGTGCATAACCGTTGTCCTCAAGCTTCCCAATTTGTTAGATTGGAATTCCAATGGTCAATCACAATTGCTTTACTAATACCTTTACAAGTTATTGTGTGCACTGCAGTAATTAACCAACTCTCTACAAGTACTTATCATTCCAATGGCAAATATCGCGGAATCACTTTAGTGCCATGTAAGTCGAATTATCATATATTGAAGCTCAAATACATACGTGTCATTAGAATTTTTCTCCAATTTTCCTTGTATATTTCTGAGGTAATGTTTGTAAAACGTTAAGATTTACTTTGTTGATTATAACTGTCGTATTTACATCAGACAATAGTTTAATTAAACACATTACGAATTGGTCCCTAATGTAATATTGAGAGACTTAGCATTTCTGTGAGAGCTCTCCCACTTGATCAGTTTTTGTCACTTCAGCCAATCCGAACACCAGTCTAGCCAAGTTGCTAAGAACTGACAGTCTGAGACTTGCTCACCTCAATTAATTTTTGGGTGAGCAGACTAGGTGAAAGAACCAAGCCAGCGGTAGAGCTCAAGTACATATCGCCACCCATTCTAGCCATTTAACTTCAAACAGCATTATGCACTAAAGCAATTAGACTGAGCAAACCCTTCCAATTAGGGGGAAAAGTTACTCCATTGACTCTATTTCGCTCTTAAAGGGCAATAGGGCTGTCGGGAGTATATAGAAGAAAAAGAAAATACTTACTTTGAGTGCATTAATTGTTTACATATTTTTTAAAAATCTTGTTGTGCATTTGTCACATAATATGGATTCATACATGTGCACCCTCATTAAAGTATTATAATGCTAAATTTACTGCCAAAAATGTACAACTATTTATTAAAAGAATCCAACTTGTTAAGAAATTCTTTTATGTACAGTACCTACATTCTTATTTTATTTCCTCACAGGGCATGAGGAAGGTGTGTAGCTATTAAAGGGAACAACAAATTGGTTGATAAGGTTGGGTTGGTCATTGGTGGCCTGGAGCATCTCCATGGAGCAGCGACGGACACATAATATTTCCAGGGGAGCGAAAAGTACACTAACTTAAAAAAATCCCGTGGAAACGAAAATACATTCACTTAAAATTTAAAGGGGGCATTATATAGAATTAAAAATAATAATAACATGAACCAATCATAATGTTGCTAGTTACTATTGAACTGCAGATCTCCTGCTTACAAGCTCATTAAGTTACCAACTGGGTCACGATCTGGTTAATGAGTTTGTAAAGACAACAAACAAAAGATAGGACAAAGAAAGACTATATAGAAGGAAACCATAAAGTGAGGGGGAGCACTGCCACCTTTGGCCTATGGGAGGCCTGGCCCTGCCATTAAGTGACATACAGGAAAACTGGGGTTTGCATGTCGGTACGTTGTAGCAGCTGAATCGTGATATTTTCTCATCCAACATAACAACAAAGCCTTGATCCCACAAATCATTTTCTTCCATTCTGCTGGGCGATCTCCTTCCTAACATTTTTGTCACATATACTCATCTCCTCTTGTTCTAGATTGCTTACATGCATTTATTCTTATTTATTTTTCTTTTGTTTTTGTAATATTATTCACATGGTGAACCTTTTGTACACAACCCTATTTAAGTTTTCAACTCACATTCTACGGCTGCTTCGTATTTTATTTTAGTAAAAAAAAAAAAAAATTGCATTTATTGTGTTCAAACTGTTCATCATAGAACTCCATTGGTCTTGGTGCAAAGCGCAAAAGCGATGACATGAAGAATATCTTAATATGACAAAATAACAAAAAGAACAATAACACACAATATACGTGGTTCGGTCAAAATCGACCTACTCTACGGGGCAAGGAAAGTATACTTTACTTGAAAAAAGAACATAACAAAGAATTACAATAGCAATTACCGCACACCACAATCCTTTCCGTATGAAATTTAGCCCGATCTCCCTCTTCGATTTCCTTATGGATCTCTAGAAAAAACCTAGAAATAGCAATGGTTGCCTCCAAAACTCCTTTCGTTTTAGTTTAGAGGAGATACTAACTCCACATAACTACACCTAATTCCTAGAGCAATGATAATTGTCGAAAATATAACTTTAAATAATCCCACCCAACTATATGTCGTCGCCGACGGTATGCTTTGAGCATCAATTTATGTCAATAACATTGCTTGACCAAAAACTGCTCCTCAAGTGTATTGTGGTATATCGATGGTATGTCGCCGGTAATATCGTTCTGTTTGTATCCTTGCTATTTCGAACTCCTTATGTACTTTTCTGAAATCCTTGGATGAACGCTTGTAGCTCTTCTTAATGAAAATGAGATATATCCAACAATCTCCACTTTGACGAGATGTTCTTCTGGCCACCTAATGAGATTGTTGGAATACGTGTGCTATAACTTAGCTCAAACTTTAGTCTTTCCTTCCCTAGAAACAAGAAACTACCACCGCGTCAATTTGGCCCAAAAGACACGGTCTTGCACAAGAAATTGAGAAACTATCCACTGACACGGTCTTCTATCTCAGGACTATGAAACGGCCACGACCTACTACCGAGGCCGAGTATTATCCTCCACCTGGAGTACTTTGGATAGAGGTCAAGACTAACTTAAACTTCTCCGTTGGAATTGCCTCAGCAGGGTTCACCTTTTTGTCGATCTCCTTATTACATAATTTTTTGCATCTTGTGGTATCACAAGTTGATGTGTTTTGTCTGACTATGATATATTAAATCCTCGGCGAGATGTACCACACTCTGATTGTCACAAAATATTGAAACCTATACTTTTTCGAACCCAAACTCACTAACCAAGTCTCTTCACCAGAGTGCCTCTTTGGATGTCTCGACAGTTGTTGATGTACTAAGACACTAAACATCCTGAAGTATCGACTTCCAAGTTCCAACGGAGTGTAAAACGTGCAAAAGAATACATATAGCTGGTAGTAGATCTCTTGTGTTCAGATAACGACCATAATTAACATCCACATAATCATGTAGCTGACTTGGTTCATGTTCTGATTTGTGAAACAATAAACCTAGATCCTTCGAGCACTTTAGATACTGAAGTATCACTTCACAGCCTCCCAATGAGACCTTCGTCAATTTGAAATGAATCGGCTCACCAAACTAACCGCATACGAGAAATCAGAACATGTGCATACCATCGCATACATCAACGAACCCACCGCATTCCCATATGAACCTGAAACATCTTCATCTTCACCTTCTCATATGTTTTTGAACACTCCTTGAAGGATAACTTAAAATGGTCGACGATCGAGGTGCTCACCTACCTAGAGTTTTGCATATTGAATCTCCCTCTAGTACGTTTTCTATATAATTCATTTGGTACGGTCATAGTTTTTCATCCCTTATGTCTCGTCTGATTTAAAAGAACCCTAGAGGGAGGAGGTGAATATGGTGTAATGATAATTAAGCATAAATAAAAGATGGTAATAGGCACTTTATAACAAGTGTTATAAGTAACACAAATACACGATATATCTTGGTATCCTCCGTAGGATACTCTAGTCCCCTCATGTTTTAATCCACTATTATGAAAATAGTTACACTTGCAAGCTTTGATCTGAAGGCCTCGGCAACTTTATACACCGAGTTTTGATTCGAAGGGAATACCGACTTCCACACAAGTTTTGATCTGAAGGCTTACGGACTTCAACCTCTTACAAAAAAGGATGTCTGCTTATAACATTAAAGATACAATATTACAACTCAATTTAATTCTATCTCAAATAGAGATGGCAAGTGAAAGCTCTTGAATATAGAGAGGTTTTCCAAGTTTTGGCTCCAAGAAGTTAGAAACGTTCTAAATAACTGTTGGGGCGGTCGTCTAGGCGGCACCAAGGCGCGAGACGGCCACTCTCTGTATCGCTTTTGCTATCATGAGTGGAATAGGTAGTCGGTGAAGGTTTGAGTGGCGTAGGCCGGTGCTTAGGCGAAGCAATACCTGACTAGATGTTTTGGTAAAACAGTTTTACAAGTATTATGGACCTATGGTTCACTTTTCCAAGATTGAAACTTCATAAATTTTTGCTCTACAACTTATGTATAAAATATCCTTAAAATATGCATATTATGCACACAAAATGTATTACAGTAAAAAGTGCCCAAAATGTACCATCAGACGTCTAGGCGGTGCTTACACGTCCTAGGTGTGAGACGGACCCTCTCCGTCGCACACCTACTTACTGCCGTTTAGAATCTTGGAAGTTAGTATGATCATGAAGGAAGATGATCAAGCCCTTATATAACACAAGTAGATGCTCAAAATAAAACTCTTACTGTAGCAGTAGTATATTGTCGGTGTACTATTGCAATAGTAACGGCTATAAGCCGTTACAAACAAGTTGTTGCAAGGTTTGCAGAGAGAAATACAAGGCAACAGTTTTATGTCGGTACTGATAAACAACAATTTTGGTATGTAACAAATATTAAGTCAAGGTAGGCACAACGGTATACTTCCAGTATAATGGCATTGTACTGCTAGTACAAGATCTATATATTGATGAGCAAATCTGGTGACTTTCTAAAAGTGTTTTGGTTAATAGTGGTGATAATAGTATACTGCAATATAGTGTCGGTATACTGCTAGTGCTAGTATAATGTCTGGCTATTTCTGAGTCAAATAAAGGATATCGGTATACTACTAGTACACTGGCAGCTAGCAGAATATTGTCAATATACTGCTGGAGGAATATTTTGCCAGTATGAGTTAGGTTTTGAGTCGGGAAATAATTGATTGGGTAGATTAGGACAATGATTCAATTTGAGGGTTTTTCTAATGCTACGATTGAGCTTTCAATTTGCATTACCTACTAGAGTTATATCATTTACCTAGGATAACTCAACTAACACTGCAATAATAAGGAAAATATACATAATTGACTTGAGTATCTTGAAGTATTTTGATGCTCCAAATAGCTTGGCTTCTTCAAGTATGTCCATCTTTGATAGAGCTTTGGGTTTTGATCATGGCTTTGCATCTGGATAGCTTTCACCTCCAAATTGACTTTGATATAGCTTGAGTTCGTGTACCATCGTAACTTTGCAATCTCCAAGTTAACTTAGATGTAACAGAGTTACTGTATCTTTGGTCCAATCATAATTTCTTTATTTGCATAAGTCCATGAATAATATTGCTTCCAATTATACAAATTCTTTCTACAAAATAAATGTTAGACAAACATAGCAATATACATAATAGCAATCAAGTATCATATCAAACATTAATTGAGATATCGTTAAACGCAAGTGCGGACATGAGTGATGTAGTATCCTACACTAATAAAGATATCATGAGATACAAGTGTGGATGATAATATATTGACAAACAAGGGGTTTGTCAAGGTTAAGTATTAACTATATAATGATTGCATGACCATTAGTGACTTACAAACAAAAAATTAATTTATTAACCATAATCAAAATACTCAAAGTAATCATTAGGCTAACACGTTCTATCCCAATAGATCTTTTTCGCTTCATGTAAGTCATTTATGTCAAACTTTGCACTTAATGTAGCTTTGAGTGCCTTTATCTACGTCACGCTTTTGGAAGCAATCAACATGTCATCGACATACAAGAAGAGATATATCAACGACCCATCCTTGAGCCTCCTAGAGTAGACACGACTGTCATACGCATCTTGCGAAATTGGCCTTCAACATAAATGAATCGAAGCATTTGAACCACTACTTCGAAGATTGCTTCAATCCATATAGAGACCACTTGAGTTCACACACGTAATCCTCCTTGTCAGATTTCATAAATCCTTAAGGTTGCCTCACAAATATCTTCTCTTCCAACTCTTCATGCAGAAATAACGTTTTAACATCCGTTTTTTTCAACTCCATATCATGAGTAGCGACCAATGCTAACAACACCCAAATAGAAGTATCCTTGACTATTGGCAAGAAAATCTCGTTGTAGTCTATCCCCTCCTTTTGAGCGTACCCCTCTGCGACTAAACGCACCTTGTATCGCTCGTTATCGTTCATCTTGGATACACATTTGCAGCCAATAGTCTTTTTTTTTTCCTTTGATAGCTTAACCGGGTTCCACGTATTGTTGAAGTGATTCTATCTCCCCAATCATGGAAACTATCTAGCGAACTCTATCCTCTTGTGACAATATACTACTGCTAAAGTAAGAGTCTTGTCCTCTTATGATACAAGCGTCTTGTCCAATGATACAAGTGAGTAGTATTCTATCTAGCGAACTCTATCCTCTTGCGAACTCTATCATTGGACAAGACTCTTACTGTAGCAGTAGTATAAAACTCTATCCTCTTATGATACAAGAGTCTTGTCCAATTGTCTCCTTATAATAACTTGGATCACCCATTTTCGTGACTATAACAAATGCAACAATTTTTTTCCGAAACCATATCGTATCGATGTTGTGTGTACATCATGATCTCCTTAATGTTAATATATGTGAATCCTCATGGGGTTGGTCATCTTCTAGTGTCTCTGTATCCTGCTCGTCCCCATCTACATTAATAGGATATATAGGTGCTTCGACATCTATATCCTTATTAGTGTCAGATACCTCCATCTGAACTGAGTTACTACTGTCTGTTGTGCTATTTGCCACCTTAGCCTTATCTTCCATATTTTTCAACAAAGAAACCTCATCGAAGATCACATCTCGACTTAAGAACACCTTTTTTGTTTTCTAGATCCCGTAGCTTGTAGTATTTAACTCCATGTTTGAAACCAAAGAAATACACTTCTTTAAATTTGACTTCATCTTGGTTGTCCTTATGATTTACAAGTGAGTAGGCATAGCACGCAAACACTCGCAATGTATCATAACTCATTAGCTCTCATTTTCATACCTCTTCAGGAAACTGAAAATTAATGAATGCAGATGGTGGCATGTTGACCACATAGCACGCACGATTTACTATTCTGTCTAGTAGTCGTCCGATAGTCCGTATTACAACAGTATGCCTCTGGCTCTCTCTAGTAGTGTACTGATCATGCGCTCCGCTATCCCGTTCTGCTCCGGACGTCTTGGAATAGTCCATTGGTTCTGTATGCTTTGCTCTCTGCAGTAATCTTGAAACTCCATGAAGGTGTACTCTCCTCCATTATCTGTCCACAAAAACATCAACGTTCTCGCCTTTTGTTTCTCCACAGCTGTTTTCTACTCTCAGAACCTAGCAAACCCGTCAGACTTGTATTTGATGAAATAAACTCATACCTCCCGTAAGAAGTCATCTATGAAGGTGAGGTAGTACTCGATACCTCATTTGGATCAAACTAGTGATAGTCTCCATACGTCCAAGTGAACATAATCAAGGACTCATTCGGTCTTGTGAACTACTTTTTTTAAGCAAATATTTCGTTGTTTGTCCATTGTGCAAAACTTGCAGAATTTACACTCCATTATCCCCTTTAGCAACTCCATTTTTTGTAACTCACGAAGACCCCTCTTACTCATGTGGCCTAGACATAAATGTTAAAGGTTTGTGATATACTCTACCTCTTTCTCCGTCCCGGCGGATGCACCACCAATGATTGTGCTACCATCCAACTGATACAAGTTCGGTGAAAGACTTTGTCCCTTAATCACCACCAGACCGCCCTTCACTATTTTTAGAGAATTTGCATGACCAACGAAGTGCAACCTGTGGCATCCAATGCGTCCAAAGGAATGAGGGTTTTTTAGAATCTGAAATGTCTCAACTCTCGCATCCATAAGTGTTTGCATCATCCCATCAAACATTTTCAACTTGATATTCCCAACGCCAATGGTCTTGCAAGACACATTGTTTTCCATGAGAACAACACCTCCATTTAACTCCTTATAGGTGCAGAACCACTCCCTATTCAGACACATATGATATAGGCAATCAGAGTCAAGAATCCAAAGGCCTCGGAGAAATTTAATTTCCGTTATGTACGGTAAGTACGTCTCAAATGGCTCCTTAACTTCCTATTCCTAAGCAACTAGCTTGACCCTGATTACTTGAACAGGCAACTCGACCCTTGTTCTCTAGTCATTGCTTGTACTTAGGACATTGTTTCTTCGTAGACACGACTTCTTGCAAAAGAAATATGGATCGCTTTCTTGCCATGTAGATTTGGACCTACCTCAACTACTCTTTTTCCTTCATCTTTATACTTCGACCTTTCCTTTTGACTAGTGATCAACTATGACAACTTATCGGTAGGATTAACCTCCTCATAATTTCATTATCAAGCAGAGTTGTAGTTACCTATTCCATCTTGGGAGTTTCTTTCTCATACACTATTATTGTCACTAGATAATCAAATGATCCGAGAAGTAAAGCAAGAAGTAAAAGTGACATGTCCTACTCCTCTAACTTTATCTTGAGACATAGAATATCACTTACTATTTTGTTGAGGCTGTTCAGATGGATACGAATCTGAGTCCCTTCCTTCATGCAGAGGCTGTATGGCACAACGAGAATGTACCTTTGCCATTGAATTTCTTCACCTCAAACTTGGTGATATTTACTTTGTTATTCGTCGTTTTAAATTTCAAATTCTCCTTTGGACCTTAATGATCCCACCATTTCAGAAATTTCGACCTAGGAAGGGAGAGGACCAACATCGTCACCTACAATTGACCCAGATAAAAAAAAGATATTCTGACGATTTTTGTAGCTATGATACCAATTGTTGGTGCACAATCATGGAAATGATGATATGAACAATACCTTAATATGACGAAATAACAAAAATAACTACAAACAAGAACGCATCGATCAAAATCGACCTACTCCACGGAACAAATGGGAGAATATTTGAATCAAAGAGCCTTACAGAGAATTACAAAAACCCGCACACCGCAATCCTCTCCGTAATCCGTATGAGATATGGACCAATCTCCCTCTCAATTCCCTTATGAATCTATGAAAAAGTCCTAGAAATCTTCTTGAGATCTTTAGAAATTGTTGCCTCCAAAACTCCTTTCTTTTTATCTTAGAGGAGATTAGAATAACTACCCATAACTTTAACTTAAATCCCAGAGCAGTCATGATCATCAAAAATATCTTTAAATATGAATCACACATAAAAATGTACAGAACCCGACCCGACGGTATGTCGTTGGTGTACCGTTGGTATGTCAACAGTATGCTTTGAGCTTCAATGTATGTCCATAACATTGTTGGACTAAAACATTGCTCCTTAAGTACCGGAGGTATATCGCATGTATCCTGTTATGTAGATACTCTGTATCTTGACTATTTCGAACTCCTTCCGAACTTCTCCGAAATCCACGAACTAGCACTTGTAGCTTTTCGTAGTACGCGAGCCAAATCCAACAATTAGTATAATATATTTACTTAAATAAAGCAAGTTACGGACGCCACAGTTTGTTATAGTGGAGAAATGTGTAATGTCACCAACTCCAAAATTTTTAACACAAGCTTAATCACATCAAAGTCGTTGATGAATATTCACAAAAGAGAGACTTATTTCGATGCAAATCTAGTAATATTGCAACCTGTACTGACTCCTTAAAACAAGAATAACCACTAAGAGCAACATTTATTGTCAAGACTATTAATTGATCTTAGTTTTACTAACAATAAAGTGGCTCGTAAAGCCTATGGAGACCATGCCTTCTCTAAGTGGACTCATCTCATGCAGGACCTTTAGAGCAGACTTCAAACAGGCTGAGGTTAGGTCCACACTCATATGAGCTGGATCCCAGAAAAGCCCATATTCAGCTAGCTCTAAAAAACAAGTTTTCACCACGACACAATGTTTTGTTTAGGAAATAAAATTATGAGCTGGATCCCAGAAAAGCCCATATTCAGCAAGCTCTAAAACCAAGTTTTCACCAAGACACAATGATTTGTTTAGGGAAAAAATTCAACATTGGAATTAAACAAAAAAACAATTTGTAAGGTTTTTTACACTTTTGCCAAAAAAGTAAAGGGCTGTGAATATGCTAAAACAATTTACTGAGGAAGTAAAGAGTGTATCTTTTCAGAAATTATCACGTGTTGGTAAAGACAAGACCTAATGCACATTAATCTTTAATGGCATCTCAAATGGTCCAGAGGGACTTTAATACAAATTTCATATCATCTAGAATCTGATCATTTCTGCTATTTATGGTATACTCGGTCTTGTTAAGCTCATTGAAATAGCAAAACCGAAGACAAATTTATGTTGGCATAGATCACATGGGACAGATACAAAAAATGCAATTGCAAAAACAAAGACAATATTAGTATGTTGGCGTGAATCACATGGGAAGCAAACTTACTAGTTCATTTACAAGAGAGGTAGTGATTCTTTTTCCCAGCAAATTCAATTGGTCTAACATTGTTACTGCATCCTGAAGTGAACCATCTGAATTCAAAGCAATTGAATCTAGAGCCTCCAAATCAATATCAAGGTTTTCTTCAGAAGATATCTTCCTCAACTGGCAAACTATATCAACATCTTTGACCTTGGAAAAGTGGTACTTTTGACAGCGTGACACAATGGCACGAGGCAAGTTCTCTGGATCTGTTGTTATGAAAATGAAGACAAGGTGAGAAGATGGTTCTTCAAGAAAATTTATAAATGTTGACCACACTCTGGAAGATAACAAATGGCATTCGTCAATAATGAAGACTTTGTATCCTGAAACCGCTGTTGCCACAGACATATTTTTCAATAGGTACCTAGCTCTTTCAAGACCTTTCTTATTAGTGGCATTCACTTCTCTCACGTTTGATCCCTTTCCAGTGAAGAAAAAATTGCACTCACTACATGACAAGCACGGCTTTTTCTCTTCAGCAGACAGACAATTTAATGCTGCTGCGAATACTCTAGCTGTTGTTGTTTTACCAGTCCCTCTAGGACCTTGAAACAGATATGCAGGTGCTATTCTTCCCCTCCGGATAGCACTAGTAAGTGACTGTATAACTATATTTTGTCCAATTATTTCATCAAAAGTCCTTGGCCTGTACTTCTGGCTCAAGCTTCTGTCGTCTGGTCTATAGATGTCAGCCTCAGCAGGTTGGAGAGAATCTAATCCTTCTTGGCTTTTACAGCTTGACCATCGCATTCCATCCAACCGGTTTAGTGCCTCCAACTCAAGCTCACCAAAATTTGTTGACAGCTCATCACTTGCTGAATCCAACAAAGAATTACCTCCATCACAACTATCAGTCAACAACAGCAAACCCTGGGAAGTTTTTGAAATGTATTTTTTCTTGTGGGAACCAGATGCTCTCTTCTTGCTGTGCACTGTCTGACTCCCACAAAAAAGGCTAGTACCTTTTCTCCTTAGAGTATCAGAAAGTGATGGAGAATAAAAGCCACCACAGCCCCTATCTTTAGTTCTCTTTGACCAATAACAAGGAATGCCACATCCTTGATGTCTTTGTAAGTCCAGCTGGTCCAATTCATCCCCATCTATAGAAGTTACTGTTCCATCCCAAGACTCAACTACACTGGAGTTCCGACCATGTCTGTAGTAAGAGCTAGTCGATGCGGGAGTGTAAGAATGAGATGATCCCTCCCTCTTGGTACTCCTGAAAATCTTGGAGGTATAAGAAAATTTTCCACATCCAGATCCAGAAAACATGGGTGATGAAGAGGGAGAAGGGTTAGATGTTTTCTGAGTCATCTCCTGGGTCAAGTGCTGCAAATCCTCTGAGTTGCAGTACTCAGTATCATCAGACTGGTCAACTGAGTCAAGGACTCCTATGGAGCTGGATTGGTGATCCAGCCGCCTCGAAACTGGTAAATGCTTGATTGGCAGCTTCTTTGTAATGGTTTTCCTCGACTTCTTGACAGTTCTTCTCAGTGGTGCCTCTGAATTTGTGCTAACACTATAGACATTCAGAGGAGCCTCGGGACAGGTGTTCATTGTAGAATTTGTCTTGTGAAGATTGTTTGAGTTATCTTTTACACTTCCTTCAACTGATATATGCCTGTCATCTTCATCCAACTTTATTCCACTTTCACTAGATTTACCGGAATGAGTCTTCCAGTTATAGAGATATACCCTTTTTTGTCTGTTTCCACTTGATGATAATTGAAGCAATTTATCATTGTTGTTTTCTCTTGAGTTCCCACTGGTCCCATTTCCATGGTTCAAACTAAAAGCTGCAGCAAAGGAATTAGAGCTCAAAGGGGACCTCCAAGACGAACAAGTCTCAGGGTCACGTAGAAAACGTGCTTTGCGAAGTGCAGTAAGCTCCTTTTTCAAATGAAGCTCACTGGGAGCAACACATGTATCCACCATTTCCTCTTACAGTTTCATAACCTGACTGAAGGACGCAACTCCAATGCATAGGGGCAGTTTGAACCAAGAAACATATTTAGTTGAAACCTGATCTTCAGTTTATAGCTGGCCAGAAGAGAAGTCATTTATTATGCTGATGGCAATGCAGAATAGCTAAATCGTGACACCAGAAAGAAAGAAAGAAAAAAAAAAAGGAATCAATCGTCTAGAAAATATAGTATGAAAAGATATTGATAGTGGCTAAATTATATGCAACAACGAAGAATATAATTGAGAAAGTTTAACTGTAAAAGAATTTATATTCGTAAAATTGTTCTCATGGTTCATCGAAACATCTATATCCTTTTAAGAAAGAGAGGGTTTTCATTTAAGCTCTTTGGCTGATCTGTACCTACCCGACAAAACATGGTCACAAAGTTGATAGTGGGGAATACAAATTACATAACTTTCTTAACTGCTCTTTTTGTTGAAGTAGTAAAATATCTGGGACTGCAGTATTTAATGTACTGAGTATTATTTTGCTGACGGTGAGATCCCATGTTGCACGGACACGGGAAAATGGTGCTCGTATTTGTATCGTGTCCGTACCAGTATTCGTGTATGCATTTGTGCAACGTAGGTGATTACATTGTACCTATTTGAAAATATCCGTATCTTGTACCCATATTTTGTCCCTATACATATCCGTATCCGTGCAACATAGGCGATATCGTAGTATGGATTTTTCATTTTATTAAGACATATGTTTGGTTTTATTCAACCACGTATTTATCCATTTTCTAAGAAACAAATTACATAATTTATTAATATGCATTTACTAATGCATCATGAATTCATGATTATCAATACAAGAGAAAGTATCAATTGTTTCAAGAACAAACCTTAGACTAAAGCATGATTAGATACAATGATAACTTATAATTTCCAGATTTTGATTCAAAATTCAAAACATGCCATGATGTCATTCAAGAGAAAGAAGATCCAAAGAATTGTCTCAATGACTTCTGAACTTAGCATCTAGATGTAGGAAGATATATTTCATTTGATAAAAATTTGCTTTCCATTTTTACCATCAATACTGAATGCCACTGGATGACTAATCACATACTTTACAAACTCTTAAAAATAGGAGAACCCAACTGAAGGATAATTATGATGAAAGTTCGTCATGTTATTGAGATAGTAATAAATGCAGTGCATCTCCCAATGAGTTATGTTCTGTACGTCGAAATCAGAACAGCACAAACCATTAACCTCACAAAACTAAGACAATCTCGTGATTCTTGTCTCCATTTAAAGGTTTATAGACACCAGCAGTGCCAACAAGTCTAGATTGATCCGTACAAGACTAAGTGGACTGGGTTCAGAATGTGGTGGGAAAAAAAGTTTTGAATCTTCGACGGATTAAAATTCAAAAAATTGAAGTAACATTTATCGGGTCAATCAGGACCATTCAGGTTTCTTCAGTTTGTCCAAAAATGTCTAGTCCATTCACTGTCAAGTAAGAGTTTGAGTTTCGAATTTATATCCATATCTAAACAATGGTCATGATTTAGGGTACGGTTTAGACAAAATCATGCTGGATTGGCGTCTACCCGACTCTCGTGTACCACTAATATATGAAAGTAGTTCTGAATAGAATAGGCATATTCTACTACACATTCATCCTAATATGAAGAGGTAAGTAGGCCCAAATATTTAGCCCCTAAAAGATGCCACCAAAACCAAATAACATGACATGAAAGTCTACTTGAAAGACAAGGAAGAAGTCTTGTGACCCGTGTGTGGTCTTTTACTAATTGACATATAGAGTTCAGCTTAAACTACATCAAGACACTATTCCGAGATGTCGATAAGATTAAAACTTTCACCGATTGCCGGTGTAAATTAGCTATGCTAAGTTTACTCTCATATGGAGAAGGATGGACAGGTCATTCCTTTTACAGTCTGACCATGACCATAATGCAATTGTAGATCAGTCCAACAACTAACTGAAGATTGAAGGATCCCGATCTTATAAATTTAAAACAAATCCATCACAAACATGTAACTACTAAAATTAATGATACTGGGACACTAACCAAGGCACCAAATCCACCAAAATTAGTATGAATCTAATACCCGAAACATAAGGGCTGGGCTGCACGGACACGTGAATACAACGTAACACTGCCACGGTGACACGGACCCAGCACTGAGTACGTGTCCGACAAGACGCGCCACGGGCATTGACCTAAAAACCAACATTTTGCTCCATAATGCAACATCCGAGAACTGAGATGAGCTTATTAATAAATATCAAGAAACGACCATTACTAGCCGACCTCAAGCAGAAAGCGTTCTCTCTCCACTGATCCAAGCACCACCGTGATCAAGCACCGAAGCCTCCAAAATGCGACATGGGCGTTCGAATTGGCACCGAGAAACCCCCAAATCCGAAGTAAAGGAGGGATCTTGGAGAGGTGGAGAAGAAGAGGAGGAGCTTTTGGATCTGAGAAATTTGTAGGAGTCCAAACAAAGAAAGAAAGAAAGAAAAATAGGGTTTTGGTGGAGTTAGTGCTGGGGAGTGGGGAGATCGGGAACTCCCTCAAAGGCGCCGGGGGAATCTTTCTCAGCAAAGCAAATCATTTTCTTTCCCACTCTCTGTCACTGACCCATAACCCATATAATTCCCTTAACCCCCTTTTTTAAACATTAAACATTACAATAAGTTATAAGTACAGTTATAGGGGGGGCCCACATGTTTTGTGAACATGGGGGAGAGAAAAGGTCTCATTTGATTTTTGTTGGGCTTTCTTTTAAAAAAAAAATTATTATAAACCACCAAGTCATTGTCTTCTAAACATGCATTTTCGATTAAATTCTTTGTTTATCTTCGACTTTAGTGCTAAGCAACACCATGTTCTGTCTACTTAGCATTACTTGTGACTATACTATTTGGCATGTCCTTACTAACCACTTTTACGTGGGCATTATTATATTCAATGTTGTCTACTAAATGCCAAAATGTTCCTAAAAAAACTTTTGTACTTATTGGCTTTTAACGGTGATCCAAAATATTTGACAAGAGTGGCCTTGTTTTCTGACTTTTGAAAATTTTGAAACATTATACTACAGCTTCTAAAACTTACTAAAATATCTGGTATATCAACTCATCTATCCCTATACCTCAAGGCCTCCTCATTTAGTAAAAAATTAGAAAAAAAAATAATTATATCCATCCAAACAAGAAATCACTTTCCCACATTGAAGTATTAACTTTCCTTCCAAAAAAATTTGGCATTTCCAAACATTCAAAAGAAAAATCAATGAAAATTATAATTTTTCAAATGAAAAAAAAAATGTCAAGGAATTGATTTCCTTTCTCTTCCATTCCACAAATCAAATGAGGCCATGGGGAGAAATGCTCAAGGCTATTTTTTGTCATAATGTTGGATAATTAATGCTGAAAAATGAGGAGGAAAAATGAATCACATGGGTCCTGAGATGAATTATTTTCGCTCATATTTTCCTCCATGTCAGGAAAATACTTTCCAAGTTTGTGGCTACTAAACAAAGAAAAAGAACAAGTTTTCTTTCCGAGTTCCTTGAATCCGTGAAGCAAACGAGGCCTAAAAGCAAGGCCGACCTCAGGAAATGGGTTGCCCTAGCCATAACTAAATTTGGTTGCCCTTTGTCCTTGACATCAGAAGAAGATATCAAAAACTTAATGACGAACGGGGTTGGTAGTGGTGTCAAAGTCTCTGATTCTGACGATGGTGTGGAGTTCAGATTTCGAGTTCCTATCATTAAGCTACTCGGGACATTTCCAGTGGAAACTCAAAACATGTGCTGGGTTGCTAGTTGAATTGACAGAGACGAGTTGGGGTGGACCGCGATGTAGGAACGATATAGTAAAGCGTAATACTCTAGAGGGGGGTGAATAGAGTTGGCAGCGGAATAATGCTAATTAAAAAATGTTAGCAACACAATCACAGTTGAAATAATGTAAAGGCAGAGTTCAGAAAGCAAACGCAAAGACAGCGATGTATACTGGTATCCCTCTGTTGAGGACTAATCCAGTCGGTAGAACTCTTGCTACCAGTTGAATCTACTATAGGAAAAACCGCAAGTTTTCTTACGAAGTCCTTGCAACTTCTACAACGCGAGCTTTGATACGAAGAACTCGTCCAACTTCAAATGTGAAGAGGTATTCTTCAATCAAGCCTTCTGATTACAATCTCTCAGAAACTTCTAGACCGTACCGCACTGGCAAATCGACTAGAGGATTGTAACTGGCTTGGGATCTGAAAATGAAAAGCTCTAGAAAACTCTTTGGAAGGCAGAAAGCTTTTTAGATAGAGAGAAGATTGAAAGTGAATGAGTGAATTGAAATGATCGAAATCCATCTCTATTTATAGGAATTCTAAAGGGAGAACTCTGTCAGAATTCGGGCAGAATTCGGACAGAACTCGATGAGCAAATCTCGGTCAAATCCGCAACTACAGGAGGACCAAGTTCCAGAGAATTCAAAAATCAAATGGCCACCAACCGAACTCTGGCCGAACTCTGGCCGAACTCTGGCCGAGTTCTGTCAGGGTTAGGTTAGGGTTTTAAAAATAGATTTTTGGTGATTTTTGAAAACCTTTTTGAAAACCTTTTTGTAAACATTTTGATAGGTCATTTTAAAAATATTTTGAACTATTTTGGGGATAGCCTATTTGCCAGTACGACTCGGTGTACAACGTATTCCTAGACTCAAAATAAAGTGAAAAATTACATTGCATAGGAAGTACAGACTCAAAAGGCAAACAGATCTTCAGTCTTGAACGGAGGGAATATCCAATCTTGCTTATGTCCAAGAAGCTGAGATGTCCCAACAAGCTTCGTATATCCAGACAGAGTTTTGATCAATTATTAAAATCAGGTTGACTATGACCAATGGACCAACAATCTCTCCCATTTTGATAATTGACAAACTATGAATGATATAACATTAAGCTAGTTCAAGCTTGTTCAAAAATATCAAAAAGTAGAAATTGTTCATAACCTATATTTAACTCAAAAAAAATGTTAGATCATTTTTAATTTTCTCCCCCTTTGTCACTTAGCAAAATAATTGCACAAGAGAAGGCTCCCCCGCATTAAATGCAGAAGGCTCCCCCGCAATGAATGCATAAGTAACAAATAGCGAGAAAATAAAAGAAATATAGTATAAGAATACAAATTATCATCACAGGCATGTAAAGTTTCTACAAATTATCATCACAGGCATGTATTGCTTCAAAACATAAAAGAAATCTCAGGCATGCTATTTCACAGGCAGTTTATAATGAAGAAGCAGTATAAAGAGATAGTGCTAAACAAAATGCTGAAATAAACTGAGATGTCATAAATGAAACAACATAAACATGTCCATGAAGATAAAAGAAATACTGATAGCAAACTACAAAGTACTAATAAAAAATAAATGATAAAAACTTGGAATGTCGGAGCATTTCCAAGTATACAGTAGAATGTCACTAATAATCAAATCAGATCTCATCATCACTATCCTCATCAATATCATCAGCAGCGTGGCCAGCATGACCGGAAGTACCAGCACCAGAAGTACCAGCGCCAATAGGATGAGTAGGGGCGCCAGCATAGAACTCACCAACGTAATCTCGAGGTGCACGATACCAGTCATAGGCGTTACCTGGCTGGAAGTAGGCATGAACAGCCTCATCCTCACAGCGGTAACCCGAAAAAGCTGGATCACGAGGGATGGAAGCAGCAGAGTGACCAGTCTGGGCAAAACGCAGATCGGCCAAGGAGTTTGCCATCGCCTGGTAACGGGTGACATCGCGGAACTCTCGCTCGCGAGCCATGTTCGTCATCGAGACGTGCAAAGCTGATAAATGCTGATGTATGCCCTCAAAAGTCATGGCATACGGCTGATGTGGTGAAGATGGTACAGTAGGAGGAGCAGGAGGTGGAGCTGAAGCAGTCCGGCTGCGACGAGAAAGCTGGAGTAACTTGGGCTCAGAGTCCTGAGTACAAGTCGATAGATCGATCTCGAATCGCTGAAAGATACGAGGGAGAATCATCGCGTAAGAGAGATTTCGATCTCTAGCACGACAACGTCCCATCATCTGAATGATTGTCTTAGGGGCGGAAAAAGGAATCCCCTTAAGAATATGGTACATGGCGGACAGCTCAAGCGAAGTCACATCATCCTTGGAAGTGGATTTTGGAAGAAGAGTAGAGTAGATGATGCGATGCAATTCGTAGTTGAACAAGTTCAGGTTGTTAGCCTTGAACTTTCCAGAACGTACTCTGTCAGGTGCACAAAGTTCCGTTTTGAAACTCGTGAGTGTAGTGCCTTCGGGGAAATCGAATTCCGTGATATCAACTAGCGGTTCACCTTCATTGGGAATACCAAGAATCTCCGCTAGAAGGACATCATTGAAGTCAATGTCTATGCCTCCGACACGTGTGCTCACGTCAAAAGTGTTAACTACGAGATTGCAATAGAACAATCTAATGGCATTAGTAGCTATTGGGAAGCACAGTTTAACAAGTAAGTGTAACCCTAATGCCTCAAAAAAATGACGATGATCAGGGAATACCGTCCATTTAACCAGAGCGCCGCTACATATGGAACGGATGGAAAAGTCACCGTACCATAATAAAGCTTGATCGAGGGTTTGAAAGAAGAACCCATCGAAAGCGCCGTCGCTCTTTTGGACCGGCAAAAACAAAGAATCCGTGTGAGGATTCGAAGAGGACCCTTCCTCACTAGGAGTGGTCTTCTTCCTCTTTGACGGATTAAATCTAGGTGCCATTGAAATAAAAAGCACTAATTTGAAAGGTGGAGAGAGAGAGAGTTATACCTCACGAAAATTGGATATGTTGTAGAGAAGAACGATCTCCGCACGATTCCAAATTTTGGAAGGATTTCACCAAGTAGATTGGAAGCAATAGATTGGTGAAGAACTAGGGTTTTGAGGTCGGGGTCGGCTGCTGCTGCTGTTGTAATTAGTTTGGAAGTAATGAAAGAGAAGAAGCTCTCGGGTTCTGTATATATACACATACACCCTCAACCGAACTCGGGCCGAATTCGGTCAGAGCTCTGGCCGAATTCGCCTAGGGTTCTTTCAAAGTTTATTTTTGCTACTTCTTTTTCATTGACTCGTTGCAAATATTTAATTCAAAGATTAGTTATTTTAGTCTTCAAATAACATAATTAATAATATTTTATGAATTAAATGTCGTTACACAGCGACTGTCTCAGATTAGCTGTAGGAGTACTGTCCCAGCTGGCGGAGGTTCACCGGGGAACTCTTAAGTACCGCTTCGCTTCAACCGTAGTTGTGGTGACAGACAGACTCTTTATTAGCTTGTCTCTAACACAGTTTTTACATAATGATATATAATCATAAAATAAAATTAATTAATATTATTGACGTCCAAAATTTCTAATTCTCGACGTAAATAATTGAAACGATCTTCCGCTAGAGGTTTAGTGAAGATGTCAGCTAATTGATTTTCAGTATCTATGTACACAAGGTTTATATCTCCATTTTGATGATGATCTCTAAGAAAATGATGCCGAATCTCGATATGTTTAGTACGATAGTGACATACAGGATTCTTAGTCAAATTAATAGTGCTCGTGTTATCACAGAAAATGGGAATATGTGTGAAAAATAAATCAAAGTCTTCTAGGGTTTGTTTCATCCACAAAATCTGAGCACAACAACGTCCTGCGGCGATGTACTCAGCCTCTGTTGTTGATAAGGCTACAGAATTTTGCTTTTTACTAAACCAAGAGACTAGAGCCTTGCCTAAGAAATGACATGTGCCGCTAGTACTTTTTCTATCAACCTTGCATCCAGCAAAATCTGCATCCGAATAACCAATAAGGTCAAAGGATTTAGTTTTGGGATACCACAAGCCGACAGAAGAAGTACCCTTAAGGTATCGGAAGATACGCTTAACTGCGGACAGATGTGATTCCTTTGGGTTAGCTTGAAAACATACACACAGGCAAACACTAAACATTATATCTGGACGACTAGCAGTTAAGTAAAGTAAACTACCAATCATACCTCGATACTTACGTGTGTCGACTGGCTTGCCTTGTTCATCTGAATCAAGCTTTGTTGAAGTTGCCATCGGAGTGCCAATAGGTTTGACATTGTCCAGATCGAACTTCTTTAGCAAATCTTTTGTGTACTTGGCTTGATTAATGAACGTCCCATTGTCGGTTTGTTTGATTTGCAATCCGAGAAAGAACTTCAGCTCTCCCATCATGCTCATCTCAAACTCATTCTGCATACACTTAGAAAATTCTTGACAAAGAGATTCATCAGTGGATCCAAAAATGATATCATCAACATAAATTTGAATTAAAAGCAGCTTGCCATTAAAAGATTTAATAAATAGTATAGTGTCAACCTTTCCTTTTGAAAAACCGTTGTCAAGTAGAAAAGAGCTTAGACGGTCATACCAAGCACGAGGGGCTTGTTTCAAACCATATAAGGCTTTCTTCAACTTGAAAACATGGTCAGGATTTTTGAAATCCGTGAAACCCGGAGGTTGTGCTACAAAAACTTCTTCTTTTATAAAGCCATTTAGAAAAGCACTTTTTACATCCATTTGAAAAAGTTTGAAATCATGAAAATATGCAAATGCACATAACATTCGAATGGATTCTAATCTCGCAACTGGGGCATAAGTCTCATCGTAGTCGATACCCTCTTCTTGATTGTATCCTTGAGCTACGAGTCGAGCCTTGTTACGAGTTACTAAACCATCCTCATTTAGTTTGTTTCGGAATACCTAACGGGTGCCAATGACCGGATGATCAATAGGCTTGGGAACAAGTTCCCAAACTTGATTCCGTTCGAATTGGTTCAATTCCTCTTGCATGGCATCTATCCAGAAACTATCACTACATGCTTCATCAATAGATTTAGGTTCTAGCTGTGAAATAAATGCAACACTAGAAACAATATCTCTACTGGATGATCGAGTACTTACTCCTTGGTAATGTCACCAATTACCAAATCTTGTGGATGATCAGCTGTGAATTTTAACCTCTTTGGTAGACTCTGTAGGTAGCTGGTTCCTGGATCTCCTCTAGGGGGTTTAGCTAGTGCAGAGCTTGGTTCAGGTTCAGCTGATGTTGAACTTGATGTAGGCAGATCTTCATCACTGTCATCGAGAGTCATTTGGTTCATTTCATCAAAAATGACGTTGATTGATTCTTCGATGATCATGGTACGTTTGTTGAAGACTCTGTACCCTTTGCTCTTTGCCGCATAATCTAGAAATATACCTTCATCGGCCTTTTCGTCAAACTTTCCCAAGTTGTCTTTAGTATTAAGAATAAAGCACTTACAGCCAAAGATCTTAAAGTATGAAACTGAAGGAATTCTATCAAACCATAACTCAAATGGAGTTTTCTTCGATTTGGGTCGAATTAGAACTCTATTGAGCACAAAGCAAGCTGTATTGACAGCTTCAGCCCAGAAGTATTTGGGTAGGCTAAATTGATTTAACATCACTCTGGCCATTTCGGTTAGAGTTCTGTTCTTACGTTCCACAACTCCATTTTGTTGTGGAGTTCTAGGGCAGGAGAACTCGTGTATGAAACCGTGTGTGTCACAAAATTGCTCGAAATCAGCATTCTCGAATTCGCCTCTATGATCGCTTCTAATTCGAGTGATCATGTAACCTTTTTTATTTTGTACTTTCTTGCAAAAGGCGACAAATTCGGATAATGCGTCATTCTTGCGTGTCAAGAAATATACCCACGTGTATCTAGAAAAATCATCTACAATAACAAATGCATATAATTTACCTCCGAGGCTAGCAACTCTGCTAGGACCGAATAAATTCATGTGTAGCAATTGTAGAGGTCTAGTAGTACATACTACGTTTACAGGCTTGAATGTGTATTTGGTAGCCTTGTTCTTTTCACATTGGCTGCATACCGAATCCTTCTTGAATGTTATGTCTGGTAAACCACGTACTAACTTCTTTGTGGATAATATTGAAATTGTATCCATGTTTGCATGACCGAGTCTCATGTGCCATAGATGACTCTCATCACTTTTGGCCATTAAGCATCTACCTGAAATGTTAGCTTCTTCCAACAGATAGAAAACATATATATTGTCTTTCCTGATTCCTTCAAAGATAGTACTACCAGTTGAGCTATCAACTATAGTACATTTGTCTTTGCCAAAGTTGATACCATAACCATGATCAGCTAGATGACTTATGCTGAGCAGATTATGTTTCAACTCGGTAACCAGACAGACATTTTTAATCACGGGATAGGGAGACTTACCAACATCACCGATACCAATAATATACCCTTTCAAATTATTACCGAAGGAAACATAACCTTCCTTCTTCTTCTTCGACAGTGTTGCAAATAGGGTAGCGTCACCGGTCATATGCCGTGAGCAACCGCTGTCGAGGATCCATTTGCTTCTAGCATGTGAAGGATGTTCCACCTACAAAACAGTTTGCAGATGAAACCTTTGGTACCCATTTCTTGTAGGGTCCTGAATTGTTAGCTTTAGGTATCCAAGCATAAACATTTAAATCTACAAGCTTTCTCATTCTACATGCAGATGATATATGACCAATGAGGCCACAATAATGACATTGTGCATGTCAAGTGTTGAAAGCTGAGTGGTGTGCATGGTTGGTAGGTTTGGGTTTTCTAGTATAGAAGAATGCATACCTATGATCATGTTTGGGCTTAACCTTTTGGGGTAAAGGTTTTGTATGGTTTGGTCTGACAGTGTTTGGCTTGGAAATGTTCCGAATTCTCGGTAAGTGACACGTATTAGGATAGAAAGCAGCAGGCTCAGGCTGTTTTCCTAACCTAATTTCCAACCTTTTGGAAGTATCATATAACTTAGTATAATCAGAAGTGAGTGATTCCATTCTGATTTGTGCAGATTGAAGACTTTTCTTTTCTTTAGAAAGATCTTCTCTCAATTGGTCTATAATCTTGTCTTTCTCTTCGGATGACTGTTTAGTCTCGTGTAATAAGAGCTTTATAGAGGAAAGCTCACCAGACTCACTAACATTAGCTCTAACCTCAGCTAGTAGGTCGGTAAGTCTTCCTATTTCTCCTTTGTACTCTTTGAGTACCTTCTTAGCGGTCTGATATTTACTACGCAGTTTCCTGTAGTCAAGCATCAGGTCACTGAAGGCATCTCTTAATTGCTCAAAGGTGAAGTCATCATATGTTTCTACAGATTCAGTAGGTACCTGATCGATTGCCATGAAGCAGATATTTGCAGCGTCCTCTGAATGTTCATCTTCTGAGTCGCTAGCTTCACTCTCATGCCATATGCTGGTGTTGGCATATTTCTGAGACGTTGATCTTTTCAGGTTGCCTTTTTCATACCTGTTGTTCTTCTTGCTCGATGATGAGTTGATGGGACAGTCCTTCTTCATATGTCCCTTCTTCTTGCAGCCATAGCAGACAGCATCTTCTTGGTACCAGTTGTTGCTGTTGTTCTCTTTGACTCTCTTCTCATGTCTCATGAATCTTTTGAACTTCCTTGCTAGGAGAGCTTGATCTTCAGCGTCAGATCCACTGCTGTCTGAGTCATCTTCAGCAGCTTTTCTGTGCTGAGCCTTGAGGACGATAGTCTTCTCCTTTGGTGCAGGTTCTTCAAAATCTTGTAGCTCCAGTTCATGAGTGAGTAGTTTACCCATGAGTACTTCAAGTGACATTGTAGTGAGGTCGTTTCCTTCAATGATAGCTGTAGCCTTCGAAATCCAGTTCTTGGTGAGAGCTCGCAGGAGTTTGCGAATCTTTTCGTGGTTACTGTAATCTTTGCCTAAGGAGGACAAAGGGTTTACAATATCCAAGAAGCTCTCGAACATTTGTGTGACTGTTTCATTTGGCTTCATTTTGAACGCCTCGTACTCTTGAGTAAGTCTGCTGACTTTTGACTCCTTGACTTGAGTCGTGCCTTCATATGTAACTTCGAGAAGCTTCCACACACCATTTGCCGTTGTGCATGTAGATACCCTGTTAAATTCTGTTCTGTCTAAGGCACAAAAAAAAGCATTAATGGCACGTGCGTCAAGACTGGCCTTTTTTTTTTCTTCCTCTGTATAACTGCTTTGGGATTTTTCAACCAAAACTCCCTCGACATTTATACGAGGTGGCTTCTGATAGCCATCAAGAACAATAGCCCATAAGTCAAAATCAAGAGATTTCAAGAAGAAACTCATCCGTGTTTTCCAGTACGTGTAGTTAGTACCATCAAACAGAGGGGATCTGTTTGTGGCCTGACCTTCACTTGTGAATTTCATAGTAGCCATGTGATGTGCTGTGATCTAATAAATAATAGCACTGTTACCTCGCTTTACCTGTAACACCCGCTCTGATACCAATTGTAGGAACGATATAGTAAAGCGTAATACTCTAGAGGGGGGTGAATAGAGTTGGCAGCGGAATAATGCTAATTAAAAAATGTTAGCAACACAATCACATTATATAATCACAGTTGAAATAATGTAAAGGCAGAGTTCAGAAAGCAAACGCAAAGACAGCGATGTATACTGGTATCCCTCTGTTGAGGACTAATCCAGTCGGTAGAACTCTTGCTACCAGTTGAATCCACTATAGAAAAAATCGCAAGTTTTCTTACGAAGTCCTTGCAACTTCTACAACGCGAGCTTTGATACGAAGAACTCGTCCAACTTCAAATGTGAAGAGATATTCTTCAATCAAGCCTTCTGATTACAATCTCTCAGAAACTTCTAGACCGTACCGCACTGGCAAATCGACTAGAGGATTATAACTGGCTTGGGATCTGAAAATGAAAAGCTCTAGAAAACTCTTTGGAAGGCAGAAAGCTTTTTAGATAGAGAGAAGATTGAAAGTGAATGAGTGAATTGAAATGATCGAAATCCATCTCTATTTATAGGAATTCCAAAGGGAGAACTCTGTCAGAATTCGGGCAGAATTCGGGCAGAACTCGATGAGCAAATCTCGGTCAAATCCGCAACTACAGGAGGACCAAGTTTCAGAGAATTCAAAAATCAAACGGCCACCAACCGAACTCTGGCCGAACTCTGGCTGAGTTCTGTCAGGGTTAGGTTAGGGTTTTAAAAATAGATTTTTGGTGATTTTTGAAAACCTTTTTGAAAACCTTTTTGTAAACATTTTGATAGGTCATTTTAAAAACATTTTGAACTATTTTGGGGATAGCCTATTTGCCAGTACGACTCGGTGTACAACGTATTCCTAGACTTAAAATAAAGTGAAAAATTACATTGCATAGGAAGTACAGACTCAAAAGGCAAACAGATCTTCAGTCTTGAACGGAGGGAATATCCAATCTTGCTTATGTCCAAGAAGCTGAGATGTCCCAACAAGCTTCGTATATCCAGACAGAGTTTTGATCAATTATTAAAATCAGGTTGACTATGACCAATGGGCCAACACGCGAAAGATCTATTGGTCGAGAGATGGAGACTTAGGGGCTCGGGAGGTTGTCCTAACCAGAAAGGTTGTCCAAGTCCGATGGCTTATCTGGCTTACTGCAGGGCCAGCCATGCTTAAAAGTATATAAGTTTAAGTTTTTCATGATTATTTGTCACACCCAAGCTCACGGAAACAATAAGAACATGATTTTAAAAGTGTACATCACTTAATCCAACTTATTGATCGGACATGATAATAAACTTTGAGATAATTTAGAAACCTCTCCATTAGACAATACAACGCAGGTATAAAATCAAAGATTTTTTAACCCTTTTTTAGTAGTTTCTTGACTAGCTACTTATACAAGTGTGACAATCTTTTTTGAGGTCTAAAGCCTAAATCAAATAGTTAGATTTTCAATAAATTTACTAATTAATTTATAAAACTTTGAAGATTTTAACTTTGTTTGTATAGAGATGTTAAAATATTAGTGGTATCCAGAAGATAGCCCTGTCTTTCGTCTTTTCCAATTTGTTTCTAATGGTGGTAGGTATAGAACTATTTTTCAACATATTTGCAATTATAATTTTATTTTTATTTTACTTTAAGTCCAAGTAATCTTTATCAGATTTTTTATATTTTTCTCTCTTATTTGACTATGCTATAGCCCTGCTAACTATATTTTCTTAAACTTTCAACTGTTGTCACAGTAAGAAAAAAAAGAAGAGAGGATTTTGAATTTTTGTCTATAGGTCGCTTAACAAAGAACACTTTTACTTTGGTCACTTCGTGATCATCTTCGGCGTGCGGTTGGACAGCAAAATTGGCGAGACCCCATGCCATGATGATGGGTGTAGTCCCAGTGATCTCCGCAGAAAATCACCTCTGCTAGCTAAAGATTTATTTCAAATTCATCGCGCATCTTTGCATGACTGCATCTGCCAGTCGAAGCAGTAGAAATTTGGAATCAGTTTGACATCGTTTGAAGATCTGCCTTTGGGAGGCCAGGAGGAAAGGACAAGGCTGCAGTGATGACTTCCAGACTAAGAGCATCTCCAACCCTATTGTCTTGTTAAGTATTGTAAGTCTTAGGTGGCTCCTATGTGGCATGAGCCACAAGACAATGTCTTGTTTATGTGGCAAAATTATATCTCAAAAGACAATGAGATAGAAAAACTCTCTCCAATGCAAAAGTATTGAGGAGACAATAAAAAGTATTTTTTCCAACTTCCAAGACAACTTTTAAGACAACTACTCATCTTCTTTCTTTTTTCTAATATTTTTTATTCATAATTGATGACATGGAAGAGAAGACATTGTCAAGTGCATTGTCTAGAACAAGACAATCAACTTCACAATGTCTTCTTTAATTTTTGCCACATAAGCTTCACAATTGACTTGACAATTGCATTGGAGATGAACTTTTGAATAAAATTTTGTCATTCCTATGTGGCATTAACTTTTTTCCAAAGTCACAATAGGGTTGGAGATGCTCTAAGAGCATCTCCAACCCTATTGTCTTGTTAAGTGTTGTGAGTCTTAGGTGGCTCCTATGTGGCATGAGCCACAAGACAATGTCTTGTTTATGTGGCAAAACTATATCTCAAAAGACAATGAGATAGAAAAACTCTCTCCAATGCAAAAGTATTGAGAAGACAATAAAAAGTATTTTTTCCTACTTTCAAGACAACTTTTAAGACAACTACTCATCATATTTCTTTTTTCTAATATTTTTTATTCATAATTGATGACATGGAAGATAAGACATTGTCAAGTACATTGTCTAGAACAAGACAATCAACTTCACAATGTCTTCTTTAATTTTTGCCACATAAGCTTCACAATTGACTTCACAATTGCATTGGAGAAGAACTTTTGAATAAAATTTTGTCATTCCTATGTGGCATTAACTTTTTTTCAAAGTCACAATAGGGTTGGAGATGCTCTAAGGGCCATGTTTGGTTCACGGAATCATAGCATTAGAAAAGAAAATGTAATTTATTTTCTATGTTTGGATACCAAAAAAAATGTTTGGAAAAGAAAACTGATTCCCAAGAAAAAAGAAAATTTGGAAGAAAAATGGCTCCTCCATCCAGGTAGGGATTTATTTTTTCACTCTATGGATTCACTTTTCCTTCCAATTTTCTTGGTATTTTTTTACACCGAAAAAAAAATGGATAGAATAATTTTTCAAAGGAAAGAAAATTAACAAGGAATTGATTTACTTTCCGCTAACCAAACCAGGACTAACGTGAACATCTGAGTGGGCCATTTGCGCATGTGGCTACACTGGTCGCCATTCATGACAACTTTCAGACTAACGTCGTGAATGGTTCCGAGCAGTTCATGGCAGATGAGGTGATCATGGGAGGGTTAGATGGAAAGGAGTGGGTTCATCTAATAGAGAATCTCTTTTTGTTCCTACAGAGCCATCAGAAACAGGACGGTGGCTGCTACAACATGCCACAAAGGTACCAGTGAGAAGGGGCTCCATTCAATGGTGATTGTTGAACACGTTGCCAAACACTTCAAGTCGTTGTTCCCTCTGCGAAATATATGTAATGAAGCAACGAGGAAGTCTTATTAGGATCAATTCTTTGTGAGAGGATATAATCAAATATTATTTTGTGAGGGAAATGAGGAATGAAAAAATTGGTTGCTACTTGCCCTCTCAAAACGATTTTCAAGGCTGTGTTTGATTGGTTTTTTTTTTTTCCACGGAAAATATTTCTATCACAAATTTTCCACCAATTGTAGTGTTTGATAGCTTATATTTTTCACAAAATTATTTTCCAAAAAACTATCATTTTCCATATTTTTTTCTAAAATGGTGGAAAATGAAACTTGTCCAACCTATAGGAAATATCATTTTCCATGAAAAATAACTATTTTTCGTGGAAAATAATGACAATCAAATACCCAAATTAAGTTTTTCATGAAATTTTTTTTAAATTCCATGGAATTTTTTTTCCTAGGAAAATAAAAAAAATTCCATGGAATTAATTTTTTTTCCACAGATTTTTCACCTTGCAATCAAACACACCCCCTAAGGCTATAACAACTATAGTCGGTTATCTTATCATGGGTGTATTCTTGAAACATAACTGAGGGAAATTCCATTGTTGGTTTGAATGATAGTTCTGCACTCTTTTATCACATGTCGAGCCCTCCATAGGATGTCCAGGTTCAGGTGCGTAGCAGAGTCTATCTGGGCCTTGCAATCCCTCTCGATGGTAACATTCTTGATCTTCTTTCTTCGGCACAAAATGAGAGCTAAGTTGAGTCCAAGACCTTCTGCCTCCAAAGGGGAACCTCCCTCCTTGCATATAGATAAAGCTCCAAGGAAAAGACCACCTGCGTCTCTGAGGATTGCCTCCCCAGCCATCATATTATCCAGGAAAACCCCGTCAAAGTTGATTTTGAATCCATTAGTTGGAGGTGGCAGCAGCCACTTATCTATTGGAAGAGTAGTCTCAATTGTGTTGGATGAACTACCATCAAAAGCCATTGCTACTATCCAGAGTTCTCAGTGAAGAGTTGATGATGCTGTCTGTATTGATTGGTTTTTTTTTCTGAAATAAGGATTTTTTTTGCGAGCCTTCCAAATAGACCATAGCAGGTACAGACAAGATTTGATTGTATCTTGATTACCATCTTGAAGGATTGACGTGATGAAGCTTTTGATGGTTGAATCTCCAGGCAGATGACGGTTGATATGAGGCACACTACGCCATACAGTACCTGTAACAGGCAGGGCCGGCCCTAGGACAAGTCCAACAAGTCAGTGGGCTTGGGCAACCCCCCAATCATAGGGCAATATTTTCTTCTAACTGGCCAAGTAAAAATAAAAAAATTGTTGCTTCTGCATGTGTGCTGTGAGCGGCTGATGAGAAGAAATTTTTTTTGCTTCATCCCACTTCCCTCATCTCCCTTTAATTTCTAGGTATTCTTCTCTCCTCCCCCTCTAATTTCTCCATTGCTTATTTTATTTCTCAATCTGTCTACTTTGTTTCTGAGTCAACCCATATTTTTGGTTTCATGGTCATAGGAAGAAAAAATCAAATGATTCTGAACATGGATGATGGATTGGATTTGATTAATGATTATATATGTTGGTAATACCAGAAATCAAAATATTCCGAACATGAAAAAAAAAATCAAAAGATTCCGAACTTGATATTTTGTTCAAGACGGAGACCCCGCTGATTATTTTGTAGTCTTGAGTAAATGTAGTGTTCTTATCTATATGCTTTTATGTTTTTTTATCAATTTGTTCGATCATTTTCTTCTAAATGTAGTGTTCTTTGCAAATTGTATGTGGTTGTTTTTGTTACTAACATTGCAATGCTTGTTTAGTAGATTTATTGTTTTATGCTTTTTTTCTCTTTGCAATCCTGTCATCTTCACTCCTATTATTTTTCATTTCTCAAACAAAGAATATACCCAAAACTAAAGGGACATACAATGTATAGTAGATTTAGCCTAATTATGGTGCAGACCCATCGTCTCCGGTATACAATTTGTGTACGTTGTTTTGATGACTTTAAACAAGCAACTACATACGTACACATAGTACTCTTGAATTATTAATTGTTATGGAGCAGAGAGCGTCTTGTTGTGTTTTGATGTATTATGTTGTGTATTTTTTCTCTTTGCAATGCTTCTAATTAACATGAGAGAGCCTTTAAGTAGTGTTCTTTGGACTGGGTAAGGGCAACCAAAATTTGTTTCGTCTGGAGCAACCCAACTCTACTGTCCGGCCCTGGTAACAGGACAATGAAGGAGGAGGTGTTCTTGAGTTTCGAGATGTACATGACAAATATGACACACTGGATTAGCATGGTGCAAACGTCTATGGATGTTGGTTCCCCAGTTGGTAGAAAATCCACGAGAGCCCTCCATGTGAACATGCATGAGCACACGAGGAGACAAATATGACACACTGGATTAGCATGGTGCAAACGTCTATGGATGTTGGTTCCAGTTGGTAGAAAATCCACGAGAGCCCTCGGATTGCCCCATTAAGGGGCGTTTGGTATGCGGAATACTATATAAGTCGGAAATTCTATATTTTCGGAAATTAAATTTCAAGGAATTAAATTTCCTGAAAAATTACATTCCCATGTTTGGTGACAATACAAATATTTCCGGAAAAAAAATAAAAAATAATAATAATGAAAAAAATGAACAAATATAACAAAAACCAGTAAAAACGACAAAAAATCGATAAAAACGAAAAAAATTGGTAAAAACTACAAAATAACAAAAAACGACAGAAACGATGAAAAACGACAAGAAATCGATTAAAACGACAAAAATGACCAAAAAGCGACAAAAACTGTATAAACAACAAAAAATAACAAAAAAAGGGTAAAAACGACAAAAATAACCAAAACACGACCAAAACGACATAAAATCGGTAAAAACGACAAAAAAATTAAAATGCGGCAAAAACGACAAAAAACAACAAAAAATCGGTTTAAAACGACAAAAAATGACAAAAAATCGGTTAAAAACGACAAAAAATCGGTTAAAAACAACAAAAATCGGTTAAAACAACAAAAAAAGCTTCAAAAACGACAAAAAAATCGCTTTAAACGACAAAAATTGACAAAAAAAGCGAAAAAAGGACAAAAATTGGGTAAAAACGACAAAAAATAATCAAAAAGCGACAAAAAAGACAAAAAATGGGTAAAAATGACAAAAAATCGCTTAAAACGACAAAAAATTGGTAAAAACGATAAAAACGACAAAAAATAATCAAAAAGTGACAAAAAAGACAAAAAAATGGGTAAAAACGACAAAAAATTGCTTAAAACGATAAAAATTGGTAAAAACGACAACAAATGACAAAAAAGCGATAAAAACGACAAAAAAAAGAAAAAAATATTCAAAACTAATCAAAATTGATCAAAAAAGAAGAAAAAAATTTAGACAATTTTTTTTTCCCGGGCAAAAAAAAAAATATCCACCTATTCTCAAGGGATAGAATTTCCATGTTTTGTGGGTAAACTATTTATCCGGGTATTTATAATTTCCGAGAATAAATTTTTTATAAGCCAAACAAACGTGGTAATAGATTCTCATCTTAAATTTTTTCGAAAATAAAAAAAAAAAAAACCGCGTACCAAATGCCCCCTAAGTGTTTGTCATGAAGGAGTCTTATAGACTGATTTAGTATTCAACTCTCCATTAGTTGTGTGGATCCATATCAGTTTATCCGTAGAGGTGGAGGGTAGCCAGAGGTAATTTAATGATTGCTAATGCCTCATTCGGAGGAAAGAGTAGGTGAATAAGAGTGATGTTCCAACAGCAACAGTCCTGAGATATAAGTTCACTAACCTTCTGAACTTGGCTACTAGCATGCACCTTGGTTACCATGCACCCTGAAATTAGGCAGTGTAGGAACCCATGGATCAGTCCATATATTGATATTATTGCCGTCTCCAACAGACCAAAAGACACTATTGTCAAGGTAATTTCTGCATTGAAGGATACTGCTCCAAATGTGGGAAGAGGAATGCCGGGGTCAGAAGTCTCCCTGATCCATATACCTAGTTCTGAGAAGCTGAACCCACTCTGCGTTAGGAGAAGACAGAAACCTCCAAGCGCTAGCTTTGTGACCAACGACATAGTAGTAATCTCTGGGTTTCGAATTCCCAAACCTCCTCTAGACTTAGGTGTCGGGAATAAGGTCCAGTTAGCAAAGTGAAGCTTTCTTTTACCAACTGTATCACCGCACCAGAACATCCTTTGGTGTTGTGAAAGTGTCTGGGTGAAAAGTTTAGGAACCAAATAGGATGAGAGATGATAGGTAGGAATGGTGGAAAGAGAGGATTTAGTTAAGATAAGCAACTACGTTTCCACTTTCCAACCTGAGAGTTTGTTATATATATTGTGTAGTCGGTATCGGATTATCCTCCGGCTCGGGATAATTCTTGATGTGGGTGTGAGTTTATTTAACTGTAGCTGGAATTTTATCATATTATCTAATACAAGTATATCTCCAGTAGTTGAGGTGTGAGACATTTTTACCGGAGTGCAACATCGGATCTCTTAGGCTGCAGTGCTAGCGGACCTACGGACAAACTTGTAAGTCCTTCGTAATCAAAGTTGATGGATATTGGGTCCAAGTTGTCCGAGTGGACCCTTTGAATTGAGTTATATATATATATATATATATATATATATATATATATTGAATTGAGTTTTATATATATATATATATATATATATATATATATATATATATATATATATATATATATATAAAACTCAATTCAATATATATATATATATATATATATATATATATATATATATATATTGAATTGAGTTATATATATATATATATATATATATATATATATATATATATATATATATTTTGAAAGAAAATAATTGTGACGAACGCTCCCAAGACTCCCAACAGGAATCGATCTCCTGACCACTCGGACCACATGCATCTCTCTGACCTCTAGCCTAGTGGTTAAGAGAGATGCAGGTGGCCCAAGTGGTCGGGAGTTCGAGCCCCGGTGGAGGCGAGTTCGCCACAATTACCCATTGCTTCAAATATATATATATATATATATATATATATTATTTATATATATATATATATATATATATACTCATAACCGGATTGCTTGTCAGTTGGATCGGACCTTGGACAATAGTGAGTGGTTCAGGTGCTTTCCGAACTCGGTGGCGGAAGGTCTGGCGGCGGGGTACTAGCGACCATTCTCCTATCCGGGTTGGCTTCGGTGAGAGACCTACTCTGAGGGCGAGGCCATTCCGGTATAACAACAGCTGGTATCTGTCGGCCGGATATGAGGAGGTGGTTACGGGAGAGATGCAGCACTTCCGGGAGGGCACGGCTCAGTTCCGCATGGTTCACAAACTTAAGCAGCTCAAGCGGGCTATTAGGGGGTGGGTGAAGACGATACCGCGGACTTCTCTGGCAGATAAGGAAGCCGAGCTTCGGGACACTCAGGTGGCTCTCCAAGCTGACATTCTGAACGGGGAGCTGGCGGCCAAGGAGAAGCTCCTAATTGAGGAGGTTAGCACCATGCGCCAGCAGGAGGAGATTAGTGCGGCACAGAGGGCTAAAGTTACCTGGCTTAAAGATGGAGACCGCGGCACCAGATTCTTCTACGATGTGATCCGCGTCCGTCAGCACCGAAACAGCATCCCCAGACTTCTGAATGCTGAGGGACGTCTTATAGGGGACCCGCGGAGATTCAGGAGGAGGCCGTCAGATTCTACACGGCCCTTTATCAGCAGACAGACTACTCCAGCATGTTTCCTGCACTTGTCACGAAGAGACTGGTGTCCCGACATGGGAACAGTCTGCTTCTGGCACCTGTGAGGTTGGAGGAGGTGGAGGATATTGTTATGAAGGCTAATCCCAACAAAGCTCCCGGGCTTGATGGCTTCTCTTCAGGGTTCTTTAAGCGACACTGGGGTCTGCTTAAGACCCATGTCCTGGCGGCGGTTCAGGAGTTCTTTGTGGAGGGCAGGCTTCTGAAGGAAATGAACCACACTTTTTTGACGCTGGTCCCTAAAAAGGAGGGAGCGACTTCTCGTGCGGACTTCCGGCCCATTGCTTGTTGTAATTTTTTTTACAAGATTATCACTAATCTTATGTGCAGACGTATGGAGGGGATTATGCAGGGATTGGTGTCCCAGAATCAAGCAGCGTTCATCAAAGGCCGGTCGATAGCGGAGCACAGCCTACTAGCTCATGAGATGGTGAGAGAGTTCAGCAAACCTGGGGGGATGAAGGCTCGTGTGAAGCTTGATCTCCGGAAAGCTTATGATACGGTCAACATGGACTTCCTGTGTCACTTGATGCTTGCCATGGGATTCGACGAGAGGTGGGTTGCGAGGGTGAGGGAGTGCATTTGCTTCCCTACTTTTTCAGTCCTCATCCAAGGCACGCCACATGGCTACTCCAGTAGCAACAGGGGGTTGAGGCAGGGTGATCCCCTCTCCCCGTATCTATTTACCTTGGTGATGGAGTACTTTACTTGTATGATGGATACGGCAGTGCATAGCAAGAGGATCGTTCCCCTTTTTTGATTAGTGAGTCCGGTTGTATCCCACTTGATCTATGCTGACGACTTATTGGTGCTTCTCCAGCCTTCCATGTGGGGAATGAGAGCGCTCTCTGACATTATGGAGGAGTTCGGGCGGCTATTGTAGCGCCCCGCTTTCGATAGGCGACGAAACTTCATAATATGCTTGCGCTGAGTCAGATCGGCCGGGAACTTAGATGGCCATCTGACTCGATCGCTAAGCTTGGTAAACGAATAACGCCTTGCGGCATCGATTCAAATCGATTTGGACGGAAGTTACGAGAATTGATCCAACTAATAGAACGACTTCTGTTGGAATAAGTCCTAGATGCAGCGGGCTGCGTCTCGACGAGTGAGCTCTCTATAAGAGTCCCTTCGACGGGACCGGACCGCTTTATGGTTTTCTTGGAGCTTTGCCGCTGGGCTTGATGAAGTGCTTTCGCGTCGTTTTCATGGATGCAATTACAATTTCGATGCAAGGAGAAAAGAAGGAATTCTAACAAAGTGTTGGTGCCATTGCAGGAGCTCGCGTAACTAAGGATTGACGTTGCGTAGCGCTTGGACGATCGGCACGAAGCAAAGTAATCGGTGGGTGATTCGACCCTTCTTTTCTACTCTGTCCCGCAAACTTATTCCTTGCTTCGAATTCATTCAAATCGAACGATGCCAAGTTAATTGCATGCCAATCCACTAAGGTCAAGAACTCGGGAAAAACGTATTGATTTTGAGTAATCTACTCTGAAAAATACAAGTTTCTCACATAAACAGAAAAGTTTAAGGTTCTAGTAAAAAGATAGACTATTTCACGTGCTGCAAAATAATGTAAAACGTCGATCATGGGTTATGATGCCTCGGACAAATTGGTGCCCACGGGACGCTAAATCGGTGTACGGCTTTGGGGAAAATGAATCGTTGCATGAGTTGCGAGAAATGATAATGCCGTTCGATACTATCCGCGCTATACGAAACTGGTTGCATATATTAAACTATTCGCACATAGGCATGGTCATGGACAGCTTGTGCACAAGTTTGTTTTCCTCGAAACGGTATCCGGGGCATCGGAACCGATTCGTCCTATGGGGAATAATTTATCGTGCTTCGGCACGAGGCATGCGGGACCTTCAGTAAGGCTTGCAACTGTCACGCCCCGCTCCCGCAGGAGCGATCGTCCTCGCTAAGGCGTGATGCCGCACGGGCCTAAGTTGCGCCCGTGCAAGGCTAAGTCCAGAAACGGCCGATTTGAGCTAGGCCACAGAGTCGCACAGAGTGTCCCCATTTGCAGCGGAAAGTAAATGAACACAAATTAAAGCGAATTCAACTCTTTATTGATATTCAAGAAGTTTACAAGCGGCGCTAGGCCGATATTACAAATCGCTCAAGCTCTCTCTCTCTGAAACATAAAAGGCGTGCCAAGTGGCTTACATGATGGAATAATTCATGGCGATGTTCCGATACATTATGTCCTGTATATGGCGCTCCAGCTCCTTGCAACGCTCCAAGGCTCCAGAGATAGCTCCGCGCCTTAGCATGTTCGAGGAAAGCTCCGCACCCGCCGACGTTTCCTGCTTCCTGCAAGCAGACTGTGGGGTTATCAGTACATTGTTATGCACTGGTGGGGAGGCTTGCTCGCCCACAACGCTATCATTACCAAACACGTTCTATTTACTTTTGTGCATCTTTATCATTTATTGTCTTTCTAATCTTGCCTTAGGATCAGTTTCATGGCATATTTTATAGCCTATCTCGTGTTGCCAATTTCAAGTGTCGCATGGAAATACATGCACAACTTACCCATACTTACCGTCCGGCCTTCCCTGTCCAAAGTAAACCAAGTTAGTCGACAATTCATGTAAACTTTTAATGTCAAGTGCGTGTCCCTGCCTCGGGTCCTAGCGCGTCGTAGGCGTGTTTTCTAACTCACTTGCACGAAGTACTTTTGATCATTTGTATGTTACATTCAATGTCTGTTCAGAGGGTGCTACATTCAGTTAACTTAGACTACTTTGATTTCAATGCAAGGACTTGCACGTGGATTGCCACCAGCAAAGCCCACTTAAATATATATGCACCGGTCGCTGGCATGTCAGCCATTTTGGACATTTTCCCCTGTGGCATTCTCATCTATCAAGCATGATGGCTGGTACACCTTGATAGACTATTGAATAACCGGCCCTACGTTTGGTTATGTGCCCAAGCCCGCACACCTGTCCGCCCGTAGGCCATGATTCCGCCTAGGCCGGCCACGAAATCGTCGTTCGCTGCCCTTGGAATCCCTTTTCACTCGTGCACGAGCCGTCCACGACTATTTCGTATTTTATTGTCATTTTAACTTAACGGCTGTCTCCGAGCCTTAGGCTAACCCTTAGCCACAATGCGTTATCGACCAGGTTGGCGTCCGTGCAGCGCGGGTAGCGAGCCCCGTTGCACGTGCCCATCATACCTGTCGCTAACCATCCCTTTTCTTTCTTATCTTTTATTCATTCATTCTTTTCTTTCTTTCACCTGTCCGTTTGTTCATTGATTCATTCATTCACTTATTCATGCATTCATTCATTTATACATTTTACAACTCCCCGTGCGGGAGTCGCCTTGGCGACCCATTAGTCCCATAGTCTTTTAATGTTGCTAAACTCTACTCGGAACGACTATGTTGATAGTCTCCCCGTTTCATTGTTGTAAACCATTCATTGTTTCATTGTTTGAACGCATCAGGGACTTGAACGTAAGCTTGTGCCGTAGCATGAGCGTGGAGCGCAGTGCGAGAGTTCACATTTTTCAAGTTCCTTTCCATATTCTATACAAGCATACAAGATGGGATTATTCCCTTAGCTAAGTGCGTTGAGTCATTCATTTATTAGCATGCGCGGTGTTATCGCCTAGCGATTCTCGTGATAGTGTCCGTATTGTTAAGTGTCTAGGCTAAGCAGTGACGGGTTCATCGGAGCCACCCACCTTAGCGATGTTCGCATCGGCCGAGCGACACTCCGAGCGCGCCTTTGAAAGTCTAAGTCTGGATTCATCTTGACGGGCCAATGTAAGCCTTGCATAGATTCTTCATCTGGTCGATGCCAACTCTTCGGGTCGACGGCTCGCTTGAGTCGTTGTACTTGCCGTTTGAATCGGCGTTCCGCTAGGACGGAACGGGTCATTACAGCAACCTAGGCTGAAAGGGTAGCGTCGCATGCCAACTTCGATTAAGTCCCTAGTGGTGCGTAGCACCAATGATCGCATATAAGATAGTTGCATGTTCACCTATTGTCTTATGCAGGGTAAATATTATCTCTGTTTTCATGCAGGGACGAGCACGGCCGTGGTAAGAAATATGATAAACTGCGATGTTATACTGTATGCTTTATTACTCAAAAGACGGCTATCGAATATGAACTGAATTCATTTAGTTCTAATAGAAAGACAACTCTAAAGCATGCCTACCCTAACAATCAGAGTCGGTTTAGACGAGTTGGTTCGTCTCGTCCACTTAGCAAGTGTGCTAATCCCCTCCTCCAATTTCCCCAGGTGCGGCGGGCGCTCCAACCTAAAACGAAGCTGAAGTGCGGAGAGGCATTTTGAAGCTCTTCCTATGCTGAAGTATTTTAAAGCCAATTCAAGTCGACGGCTTATGTATAAAGGGGCGACTGTATGGGGCGGCAAGCGTAGTTCAGGCAACTTGTCGAATGTATTTTCTTTATGTTTTCAATCAATGTAGCCGCAACGGCATCTAATGTAATTACGACTTGCACTTCGTTGCAAGCTATGAATGAAAATCATTTCTATCTTCCTATACTGCGTCTTAAATTATGATGTGATTTGTGAAGTTTCAACTTGGCGTATTAATATCAAAACCAACGCAACGTTCTGCCTTGTACGAGTACAATTCCAGACTCGTACGGCATCACGCCTTAGCGAGGACGATCGAATCGGCAAAAATTTAACATCGGGGACGAACGTTGCCGACTCGGGGCGTGACAAATTGGTATCAGAGCACAGTTATGTTTCCTCGGATTTTTGAAATATGTTTCATTGTTGGAATGTCCGTTGCGATGGCTCGATTGAATGCTTGTCGGCATGCTGCGTGAAATACAAGTTCCATACAGGTAAGTCCGTAGATATTTTTGAAAAATACTAACGGGTTTACACTGTTTGTAGGAATGACTAAGCGAGATAAGAAAATCGCCGGCCCAACAACCCAAACCGTGGATAGTACGTCGAGCACAAAAAGCACTGGCCCTAGCGAGACGACTATGGAGAAGATGCTACAGTTGATGGAACTGCAGCAGCAACAGCTTCAGATGCAATTCAAAGCCCAATTTGATGTACAGCAGAAGCAGATGACCGCCCTGACTCAGATAGTGAGCAGGATGGCAGGCGATACCAAGGCGACGGACGCGGTACTCGAGAAAAAGCACGGTGGTCCAGAAGAAGACGAGGAGGAAGAAGTCTCCCCGCAAATGATAAACTCTCATTCCATGCTCAAAGTGAAGGAGTTTCGCAAAATGAATCCGCCGAAGTTCAACGGCCGAGCGGAGCCCGACGTGATAGTAGGATGGCTCGCAGAGATGGAGGACTTGTTCGATCTCCTCTGCATCGAAGGGTCCCAGAGGGTGGCCTGTGCGGCGCTGCAATTACAACTAAGAGCACATGACTGGTGGGCGGCGAAGAAATAAGAGATCTGTGAAACCGATTCCAATAAAAAGATTTCTTGGGAAATGTTCAAGACAGCATTCCTTGAGCAGTACGTTCCTCGCGCCATCCGTCGACAGAAGGGGGATGAGTTCATGATGTTGAAGCAGGGGAATATGAGTGTTGAAGATTATGATGCAAGCTTCTTAAAACTTGCAAAATTTGCCGGCGCATTCCTGCCCAACAAAGAAGAATGGTGCGAGCGCTTTCAGCAAGGCCTCAACGAAGAACTGCGTAGGGACGTCATGAACCAACGATGCCAAACTTATCATGAATCCTACGAAGCCGCACTTGATAGTGAGCGAATCTTTGGCCGTATGTCACAAAGGGCCGTGCCTGTCGTTCGCAACAACTTCAACAAGCGTCCTAATGATGCTGGAGGATCGGGAGTACAAAAGCGCCCAAACACGTCTGAGAATCATGGTCACTTTGCCGCAGTAAATTGCCACAGATGCGGCAAGCGTGGGCACCGAGCACCCGATTGTAGACTGAGAACATGCTTCAAGTATGGCGAGCTAGGCCACTTCAGTCAATATTGTCAGGCGGGGAAGCCGAATCAACACAACCCACCAAGGAACACTCCGAATCCATATAAAGCGCCTACACTACAAGGCGCAAATGCGGTGCCTGTGACCCCTCAGAATCAACGCCACGGAGCTCAAGGCCGAGTTTATGCCTTAACTCGGGACGAGGCGTACGCGTCCGATACGGTTATAACAGGTATATTACTCTACAAAGATATACCTGCTCGAGTCTTATTCGATTCGGGTGCGACGCATAACTTTATATCTGCTGATTATGCGAAAGAAAATAAAATAACCATGCAATCACTAGATATAAATATTAGCGTTAGCACTCCGTCGGGAGTCGATATGCCTGCAAACTTTATTTGTAGGGATGGCCACATTTGCGTCGGAGGAAGATATCTATCCTTGGATGCCATCGTGCTAGACATCAAAGATTACGACATAATCCTGGGCATGGATTGGCTTGGCGCTTGTCGGGCAACGATCGATGTGCGCGGAGAAGAGAGTGGTGTTTCGTCTTCCTGGCGAGACAGAGTTCTCATATTCGTGCGGCACGGCCTCGAAGACGGCAATGATGGTATCGACAATCTCGGCGAGGCGTATGCTGCGTTTCGGCTGTGCGGGATACTTGGCATCAGTTCGAGACACGCGAACGGATAATACAAACACAATGTAAACTGATGTTGTGGCAGATTTTCCCAACGTTTTTCCTGACGAGATGCCCGGGATGCCGCCGGATCGAGAAATTGAATTCAGCATCGACACCTTTTCGGATACACGGCCGATATCAAAGGCGCCTTACCGAGTGGCTCCAGCAGAACTGAAGGAGCTGAAGGTGCAATTACAAGAGTTGCTAGACCGTGGATTTATTCGCCCTAGCGTCTCTCCGTGGGGAGCTCCCGTACTATTCGTGAAGAAGAAGGATGGGTCGTTGCGGCTATGCATCGACCATCGGAAACTCAACAAAGCGACCGTGCGAAACAAGTATCCTTTGCCGCGAATCGACGACTTGTTCGACCAACTGCAAGACGCGGCAATCTTTTCAAAAATCGATCTTCGTTCAGGCTATCATCAATTGAAGATCAAGTCCGACGACATATCGAAGTCTGCCTTCCGCACTCGATATGGTCATTACGAATTCCTCGTTATGCCGTTCGATTTGACGAATGCCCCAGCCGCGTTCATGGATCTGACGAACCGAGTCTTCCGACCTCAAATAGATAAATTTGTAGTCGTATTCATCGACGATATCCTTGTCTACTCAAAGAATCGGGAAGAGCACGCATAACACTTGAAGACGGTACTGCAGATTCTGCGTGAAAACAAATTGTACGCCAAGCAGAGTAAGTGCGAGTTCTGGATGAGTAGCGTGACATTCCTCGGGCACGTAATCTCTGCCGAAGGTGTCGCGGTGGACCCAAAGAAGATTGATGCGGTGGTGGATTGGAAACGACCTGCCTCGGCTAGCGACATTCGGAGTTTCCTGGGCTTAGTGGGCTACTATCGTAGATTCGTGCGAAGCTTCTCAAAACTAGCGTCGCCTCTGACTCGCCTCACCCAGAAGGGAGTAGTATTTGAATGGAGCGACGACTGTGAATCCAGCTTTCAAGAGTTGAAGCAACGGCTCGTCTCAGCTCCAATCCTTGCACTTCCAGACGGTCCAGAAGGCTTTCAGATATTCAGCAACGCATCGGGAACTGGCCTCGGGTGCGTACTCATGCAGAGAGACAAAGTCATCTCCTACGCTTCACAGCAGTTGAAGCAGCACGAGAAAAACTACCCGACGCACGACCTAGAATTGGCGACGATCGTCTTTGCGTTGAAGTTATGGCGGCACTACCTCTATGGTGTGGCATGTAGAATCTACACAGATCACAAAAGCCTGAAGTACTTATTTACGCAACGAGAACTCAACCTACGACAGCGACGTTGGCTCGAACTCATAAAAGATTACGAGCTAACGATCGAGTATATACCGGGTAAGGGAAACGTGGTGGCCGACGCACTCAGCAGAATGTTTATGGGAACACTGGCCATAAACAAGGAGATACGGCGAGACCTTGAAGCGATGGGTATCGAACTCGGAATTGAGTATCGACACCTGCACCTAGCTCAGCTGAAGTTAGGATCAAGCCTGCTTAGCAAGATAAAGACCGCACAGGAGGACGACTCATTCCTGAAGAAAATACGCAAGCTGATTTCAACGGAAAGGGCGACTGACTTTGCGGAAGACAGAGACGGGACGATGCGACTAAAGGGAAGGCTTTGCGTTCCTGAAACTGCCGAACTCAGAAAAGAAATTCTGACGGAGGCACATTATACGAAGTATTCGTTACATCCTGGAAGCACCAAGATGTACAAGGACTTGCGCACAGGCTTTTGGTGGTACGGCATGAAGAAAGACTTAGCTACGTTCGTATCGCAATGCATGGCGTGTCAGCAGGTGAAGGCGGAACACCAACGGCCAGGCGACGAGCTGCAGAACATCGCCATTTCCGAGTGGAAGTGGGACAATATCTCGATGGATTTCATTGTGGGATTTCCGAAGACTACGCCACGGGAGAATGACGCGATTTGGGTCATTGTTGATAGATTGACCAAGTCGGCTCACTTCATCGCAATTAAAGTAGGATGGAGCGTCGATCGGTTAGCACAAATCTACGTCGATGAGATTGTTCGACTGCACGGGGTACCGGCCTCTATAATTTCGGACAGAGACGGGCGATTCCTATCGCATTTCTGGACGAGCCTCCAAGCGGCGATGGGGACCAAACTGAACTTTAGTTCGGCGTACCATCCCCAAACAGACGGTCAGACAGAGTGGGTCAATCAGATCTTAGAAGATATGTTGTGTCTGTGTGCGATCGACCTAAAGACTAGTTGGGATACGCATTTGCCGCTTGCGGAGTTTGCGTATAACAATAGTTATCAGTCGAGCATTCAGATGGCTCCATACGAAGCGCTCTACGGAAGGAAGTGTCGTTCGCCGATATGCTGGGATGAAGTCGGAGAGCGACAAGTGCTTGGACCGGAACTGGTGGAGCAGGCCGTCGAAAAGGTCCGCTTGATTCGAGATAGACTCCGCATCGCACAAAGTCGACAAAAGATCTACGCAGATCTTCGTCGACGACCGCTAGAGTTCTTGGTCGGGGACCATGTGTTTCTGAAAGTAACACCCATACGCGGTGTGATACGGTTCGGTGTTAAGGACAAGTTGAGCCCGAGATTTGTAGGCCCCTTCGAGATCATTGAGCGAGTTACGACGGTTGCTTATCGGATCGCACTACCTCCTGCCTTAGCTGATGTGCACGATATTTTCTACGTTTCACAACTTCGAAAATACATGCACGATCCAAGTCATGTGGTTAGCATCGATCAGTTGGAGCTACGTACTGACTTATCTTACTCGGAGGAGCCTATTCAAATTTTGGACCACAAGGAGAAGGTGCTACGTAATCGGTCGATGTCCTTGGTCCGCGTGCTTTGGCGGAACCATTCAGTCGAGGAGTCGACGTGGGAGATGGAGGCGGAGATGAAAGAGAAGTACCCCGCGTTATTTGTCTAAATTAAGGTCAGACCCTTGTTCTTAAGTTTCGGGACGAAACTTTTTCTTAGTGGTATATTATGTAGCGCCCCGCTTTCGATAGGCGACGGAACTTCATAATATGCTTGTGCCGAGTCAGATCGGCCGGGAACTTAGATGGCCATCTGACTCGATCGCTAAGCTTGGTAAACGAATAACGCCTTGCGGCATCGATTCAAATCGATTTGGACAAAAGTTACGAGAATCGATCCAACTAATGGAACGACTTCTGTTGGAATAAGTCCTAGATACAGCGGGCTGCGTCTCGGCGAGTGAGCTCTCTATAAGAGTCCCTTCGACGGGACCGGACCGCTGTATGGTTTTCTTGGAGCTTTGCCCTGGGCTTGATGAAGTACTTTCGCGTCGTTTTTATGGATGCAATTACAATTTCGATACAAGGGGAAAAGAAGGAATTCTAACAAAGTGTTGGTGCCATTGCAGGAGCTCGCGTAACTAAGGATTGACGTTGCGTAGCGCTTGGACGATCGGCACGAAGCAAAGTAATCGGTGGGTGATTCGACCCTTCTTTTCTACTCTGTCCCGCAAACTTATTCCTTGCTTCGAATTCATTCAAATCGAACGATGCCAAGTTAATTGCATGCCAATCCACTAAGGTCAAGAACTCGGAAAAAACGTATTGATTTTGAGTAATCTACTCTGAAAAATACAAGTTTCTCACATAAACAGAAAAGTTTAATGTTCTAGTAAAAAGATAGACTATTTCACGTGCTGCAAAATAATGTGAAATGTCGATCATGGGTTATGATGCCTCGGACAATTTGGTGCCCACGGGACGCTAAATCGGTGTACGGCTTTGGGGAAAATGAATCGTTGCATGAGTTGCGAGAAATGATAATGCCGTTCGATACTATCCACGCTATACGAAACTGGTTCCATATATTAAACTGTTCGCACATAGGCATGGTCATGGACAGCTTGTGCACAAGTTCGTTTTCCTCGAAACGGTATCCGGGGCATCGGAACCGATTCGTCCTAGGGGGAATAATTTATCGTGCTTCGGCACGAGGCATGCGGGACCTTCAGTAAGGCTTGCAACCTAGGCTGAAAGGGTAGCGTCGCATGCCAACTTCGATTAAGTCCCTAGTGGTGCGTAGCACCAATGACCGCATATAAGATAGTTGCATGCTCACCTATTGTCTTATGCATGGTAAATATTATCTCTGTTTTTATGCAGGGACGAGCACGGCCGTGGTAAGAAATATGATAAACTGCGATGTTATACTGTATGCTTTATTACTCAAAAGACGGCTATCGAATATGAACTGAATTCATTTAGTTCTAATAGAAAGACAACTCTAAAGCATGCCTACCCTAACAATCAGAGTCGATTTAGACGAGTTGGTTCGTCTCGTCCACTTAGCAAGTGTGCTAATCCCCTCCCCCAATTTCCCCAGGTGCGGCGGGCGCTCCAACCTAAAACGAAGCTGAAGTGCGGAGAGGCGTTTTGAAGCTCTTCCTATGCTGAAGTATTTTGAAGCCAATTCAAGTCGACGGCTTATGTATAAAGGGGCGACTGTATGGGACGGCAAGCGTAGTTCAGGCAACTTGTCGAATATATTTTCTTTGTGTTTTCAATCAATGTAGCCGCAACGGCATCCAATGTAATTACGACTTGCATTTCGTTGCAAGCTATGAATGAAAAGTATTTCTATCTTCCTATACTGCGTCTTAAATTCTGATATGATTTATGAAGTTTCAACTTCGCGTATTAATATCAAAACCAACGCAACGTTCTGCCTTGTACGAGTGCAATTCCAAGCTCGTACGGCATCACGCCTTAGCGAGGACGATCGAATCGGCAAAAATTTAACATCGGGGACGAACGTTGCCGACTCGGGGCGTGACAGCTATCTGGGTTTCAGTCAAACAGGGAGAAGAGCAGAGTCTACTTTAGCTCCCAGTGCACACAGCAGGAGGAGAGAGCCTTCGCCTTAGGTGTGGACAGAGGCGAGATCCCAGTGAAATACCTGGGGGTCCCGCTGACGGTCAACTATGCCAGAGAGCAGGATTGTCACAGCTTGGTGGACTTTGCTCAGAGGAGGGTGGAAGGCTGGCAAGCTACGGGTCTATCTTTTGGCGACAGGATAGAGTTGGTGCGTTCGGTTATTGCAGGCATCACAATGTTCTGGTTCCAGTCTATCCAGATCTCCACGGCTACTATTCATAAAGTGGAGGCCATCTGTGCTGACTTCATCTGGAGGGGAGGGATGCATGCGATATCCTGGGACCAGTTATGTCGGCCTCGGGAGGAAGGAGGAGTGGGGTTGAGGCCTCTCCATACGGTCAGAAAAGCAGCTTGTGTGAAGATGGCCTGGAGATTCATCAAGGGGGTCGCTCTGGGCAGAATGGATGGCGAACAGATACCTGAGGAGGACCAACTTCTGGGCTTGCAGGATAGACAACAAATTTTCGGTCACATTCAAGGCCATCCTTAGGTGTAGACAGGTGCTTCAGACCGCTATTTGCTGGCAGATGAAGGATGGGACGACTACCGACCTCTGGCTGGACACTTGGTTGGGTTCCAAATCCTTGCTAGAGCTTCTAGGGGGACAGCTGGACAGAGAAGCGGGCAGGGGGCTCACTTGTAGTCGGATCATTAGAGATGGAGTTTGGAGGCCAGAGGGATATACTTATACCGCTCAGCTAGCCGAGGAGATTCGCCTTATTACTATCGACGCTAGCCAGACGGAGGATACATGGTGCTGGGCCGGCCCAGGTACGGGGGACGGGTCAGGGTTATTCTGCTTTCGTAGTTGCTACGATTTGGTTCGGACCCACCACGACCTGGCTGAGGAGGTAGAATTCATTTGGGGCAAGGACGTGGCACGAAAAATGCAACTATGTGCATATCATCTTCTCCGGGGTAGACTGATGACGAGAGACAGACTCCTCCGATTTGGGATGCAGATCCCGGATGCCAAATGTGTGCTATGTAATGAGGACGATGAATCTATGGGGCATCTTTTCTTTGTTTGCCCGATGACTTGGCACATTTGGACTGAGCAGTGTGCACAGCTGAGAGGAGGAGTTGGGGTGGATCGAGACATCCGGAGCATCCTCAGCTGGATCCGAGATCACAGAGGCCAGGATCCGGGGTGGGCTAGAAGAGCCAGAACTCGTCTTGCTGCGTCTGTTTGGCACATCTGGAAGGAGCGGAACAGACGTATCTATGAGGGCTTGACTACCCTCCCTGTTGGAATTCTACATAATATAGAATTCGATGTATCTGTAATGGCCCCATAATATTAGTATTTGGGGCATGGAGAGTTGTGATGTTGTACTTTAATACATTTTCCGCTATATGCGAGGAATAAATTCACCCTTATTCCAAATATATATATATATATATATATATATATATATATATATATATATATATATATATATATATATGAAACAATGGATAATTGTGGCAAATTTGTGTTCATTGGGGCTCGAACTCCGACCACTTGTGCCGCATGCATCTCTCTTAATACTAGGCTATATATATATATATATATATATATATATATATATATATATATATATATATATATATATATATATACAAGAAATTAAGGTCTTTTACGACGGCCGAAAACTATTGCAAAAATAATATAACCCGTTGCAAAATAAATTCGCAACAATTATTGAAATCATTGTAAATTCGGGCGTTGCGGATTCTTCTTGCAATGGTTAGAGGAATTTTTTACAACATTTCTATAAATAGTTGCAAATAACGTATTACGCAACGGGTCGCACGCTAATGCATAATGGTTACATTGTGTTGTCAATAGTATATTTGGTAATGATTAACAAACCATTGTAGATAGTGAATATTGCGCGATGGTTGATAACCGTTGCAAAATGTTTTATGCAACGGTTAAGAAACTGTTGCGGATAATCGGCAACAGTTAATATCCATTGCAAATAACCCTTGGTAAATACCTTGAAACACCCATATTGGGGCTCGAATTCCCAACCTCCCAAGTTACATGCCTCATATGTACCACTAGTCTATAGGCTCATATATATATATATACACACACACATTTAAGTACTTGTACCATTTCCATTGATTGAGGATTTTGGATCAATGATAAATATCTATTCTCTAACATTTTTTTAATGAAGAAGAGACCAATTAATACTTACTTTAAAATTTAAATGAGTAATTCTGATTCTTAAATACTTATTTTGTATTAAAATTAATCAAAATTTAAATTGGACAATGAATTTGTAACGAATATAAACAAATTGTTGCAAGATCAATTTGTTGCAACGGTTTATTTCTTTTGACAATAGTTTTCACAAATGTTGTTATATAACAAAAAGAATGCAACTAGTAGCAAAAATCGTTGCACTATATTATAAATAATATGTCCACTCGCAACTGGTTACAAAAATTATTGCACAATTGTTGCCAACAATGAGCCTTTTTATAAGACTTTATGTAATTATTGTAAAATATTAAAATTTTTGTAACATATACTTAAAATTCTTGCATAACTGATGCACATTCAACTCACTTTGACAACACTTTACAAAAATTGTTGTCAACTGTTGCTAACAACAAGCCTTTTTATAAGACTTTATGTAATTTTTGCAAAATATTAACAAATTTGTAAAAGATACTTAAAATTCTTGCATAACCGTTGCACATTCAACTCACTTTGGCAACACTTTACAAAAATTGTTGTGCAACTGTTGCTAACAATAGGCCTTTTTATAAGACTTTATGTAATTGTTGTAAAATATTAACAAATTTATAACAGATCTTTAGAACCCTTGCATAACTGTTGCACATTTAATTCATTTTGACAACACTTCTATAAAATTGTTGTTTGACCGTTGTAAAAAAGAAAAATATTTCGCAATCGTTTATGAACCGTTGTAAAAAGTGTATTAGGCAATGATTAATCTCTTACCATTGCAAATATATATATTTAATTTGGAAACGGTTATTTTAACTATTATATAACCGTTGTAAATTATAGTTTTAGCAACACTCATATAAGCGTTGCACTAAACTGTTGTAAAATATGGATATTTTTTGTAGTGTGTGTGTGTGTGTATATATATATATATAAATATATATATATATATATATATTTTTATATATATATATATATATATTTTGTAGTGTGTGTGTGTATATATATATATATATATATATATATATATATATATATATATATATATATATATATATATATATATATATACACACACTATATATATATATATATAGAGAGAGAGAGAGAGAGATGGGGGGGGGGGGGGGGGGGGCAGGGGTAGGGGATATAGACATTAATACACTTACTGTTTTGTTTTGTTTTGTTTTGTTAAGACTTTGAATTAAAACCCCCGTCCAGCCCTCTAACACTGTTACTATTAGACTACCCCTTGGTGGTATGTTATGGTCTATTCTTGCTATACAAAAGTTTGTGGTGAACATAAGTAACAAATCTGTGTCAGCTATGCTAACAACAAACAGTTCCAAATTTCCAACAATATTGTCTGCTGTCTAGTACTATACTCCTATATACCAATTCTGACAATTTCAGTTCCAAACTCCTTGCAATCCAATTCGAATAGATCATCCTATTCATCAAATATAGGTATCGGAATTTCGGTATCTGAATAATATACATGCTTACTCACAGAAATAAGCCTAACAACACTTTAGATTTGGACAATTTCAGGCCCAGCGTGACCTGGAAGAGATCACGAGTGACCCTTTTCCGGGTCTTCCCTCACATCCCACCCACCTACCAGGACATAAACAAGTGCCTCACAATAGGTCAGATCAAGATGCAAACAAAATTAGTTTCGATTAGGACAATCCAATGTTCTGGACTAGCCTTGCTTACTCATCTTTTTACTCGTTTAGAAGGGAAAAAAACAGAGAGACACAGACATGACTGTAGTAAACCAATGACTACGTGCATGGCACTCTATATTAGTGATTTCCGTTGCAACACACTTTTAGAAACAAATGTCTCGTTGATATCTTCTTTTGTCTTAGATTATGGATAGATTATTGAACACCTTAACAAAAAAGAGAGAATTAGAGAATGAGACGAAGGGATTTCATATTTTTATAATTATGCTCTCGTCGGAGCTAACATTTGGACTAGGTTGCCTCCAACTTGTATTCAAACTCGCAAATGTACAAACTTCATCTGATGGCCCCAAGATGAGAGCAAGGACGGAATTAGAAATTCATTCTGAGATGGATTAGAGTGGATTAGAATAGATTCGGCCTAGTTTGGTACACTCAAGGACGGAATCAGAATTTTAGTTTACCCTGAATTGACCTTAAAATATACTAAATTTTTTTTAACACAAATTCTTTCCTAGAACGTCATAATAATCCAAATGTGTGATTCAAATATCATTTTCCCACAAATAATATTTATCAAATAAAATCAGATTAATTTTATAAGTAGACATGTTGTTTAAGACAATTAGAAAATAAATAATTAAAATATCATCTTCATATATAAGATAAAAAGAAAACTCTTAGAATAAAAATAATTCTAAGATAAGAGGTGTTCAATATGTTTTCTTTCGCGTCTGCCTTCCAAAAATATTCTCAAACTTCTTCTATGGCCTGAAGTAATCATTAAGGGTATCATTCAAGATCAGGATATCAAAATAGTTCAACTAAAGTCAGTAATTGTCATGATTATTACATAGCTCGAATGAATTCACAAAGCTATTATTACAAAGGATATCAAAATACAAAGGAATCTCTTAAGAAACCTTAAAGTATCAGGCTATCAGAATGATTATGAGATAGCTTGAATTTGTTAGAATTTATTGTACCCTGTCGATTATGTTGGAGTGGGTGGGGTTCCCAATCTATGTGGAGAAGATCCCGGAGTGCGACGAGCGCCGTTCGATGTCGAAGAAGCTCGGAAAGTAGGCAACGAGGAGTTGCTACTGCTGTTGCTGCTCCAAAGGGGAGCTTCTGGAACTGGGCCACCGAGTTCGGGCAGAACTCGGTCCCAGGCCGAGTTCTGGTCGAACTCGGTCTGGCCATTCCAGAATGTTGCTGGTAGGTTCTGTTTGTCCGACACAGAGTTCTGGCCGAACTCTGTGTCGTCGGGACTGAGGCAAAAATCTGGGTGATTTTTCACCATTGGATCTAATCAAACGGTCCAGGTTTGTTGCGGGATTAGGGAGTTTAGTTGGAATTTCCAAACCCTAATCAGTAGGTAACAAAATTGTAGCACACAACAAGAGGAGAGAGAGGAAGGAGGCAAGTGTGCCATTACAACTTCGGGAGAGAAGACGGAGGATTGAAGGTCGTTTTTTCGAAGGAGATCGCGTTCGGGTAATCTCTACTCGTCGTTCTCGCTCTTCGTAGCCTTGTAATCATTGTTCTTACTTCTGAGTGTTGTGGGGATCCGATTTGGATCGGGAGGAGTTTGTAGAGGGTGTAATTCTTCTATTCCATTAGTGGAGGCTTCTCAGGGTTGGACTCCGATCGTCCCGTGGTTTTTCCTTCAAGGGTTTTCCACGTCAAAAATTCCCTGTGTCTGCGTCATTGTGTTTGGTGTTTTGGTTTGTGCGTTGTCTGCTCGGTTCTCTCGCAGGTACTCTCTAGTTTGGGGAAAGATTTTCGCATTTCTTTCCCAACAGATTCATGAGATGAAGAACATAAATTAATTGCGGAAGCGTATCTGAATCCATTGCTAGGTTAGATGGATCTTGAAGCGGTCGTCCTTTTGTGTGGTTCGATCTTCCAACTTGCTACAACCCTTAATGACAAAGATGAATCCAAATTCTTTGTCCATCTCTTTCTGTTGATGGGGATGCAGAAGAGAAAAAAAAGAGAAACCTCTCTTTTTGGTGGCCGTATAAGTTGGGAACCATAACCCTAATGAATACATATATTTATATGTTTTGATATTTCTAATTTGGCCTCTCATCAAATTAGATTTATCTCCGGTATCTACACATTAATTCCATGATAATTATACCCTTAAGCCAATTTTTCAAATAGACCACTTTAATTTGACTTAATTATTTAGATAGTCCAACACAATTAATTTTACATGTGTGGCCCATATTATTGAATAATTCCAATAGAATTAATTCAGAGAGCTTGAATTCACAAGTCATAGCTTGAATGATTATGACATATATAGCTTGAACGAATTCACAGAACTAAGACAGTAATTGTTAGGATGTCAGAATATATAAAGGATCTCTTAAGATCAAGGCTTGAGTTCTGGGCTTCTGGTTAGTGGTGATGGAAACTAGGACCTGGATCCAGTTCAAACAACAGTTCTAGGTCAGGCCTATTTGCTTTTAACAACCAATTGGATGTAAGATTGGGTTTGGAAGAAGGCTCTTGTTTGACCAAAATGAAGTTTATCGATATGTGTGTGCGAGATAACAGAAGTAAACAAAACATGTATGTTCTACTCAATCTTTGTATTCATTTTCTTAATGTTGAATAATCGGTTGGAAGGCTCTTGCTTCTTCCACGAAGCATGGGGCATTTATTAGTCGGCTGTTGCCATATATGTATGTCCAGGTTGACCCCTTAGAACAAGCTGGGTGGCTGCAACCTTTGCCTAGGTCTTAATTAGTATACTTAAAAAAAAAAAATTGGGTTTGGGTTGGCTGGGTGGGCCGGAGCCTACCCCCAGCCAACCATAGATCCGCCACTGGGTACATTGTAATATAATCATAATCGTAATATAATCAAATGGAAAAAATTAATTTTTTTTTTCCATTTGATTACATTACAAATACGATTACTTTTGGGTTTGGGTTGGTTGGATGGGCTGGAGCCTACCCCAGCCAACCAATAAATCCGCCACTGGGTACACTATAATGTAATTGTAATCGTAATGTAATCAAATGAAAAAAAATTAATTTTTGCCATTTGATTATATTACGAATACTATTACATTACAGTGAACCAAACGGGGTTAGATGTGGACTAAAACAAGAGAATTAAAAAAAAAGGATGGACTCAGCCCACTCCAGCCCTGGGTGGATCCGTTCACTGGATGAAAAGCTGGAGGAAATTGAGCATGGTTGCAAGAAACTTCGATAATTCTCCTACACCCACATTCAAACTCGACAATGCCGTTGCTATGCAATCAGCTAGATCTCCCGTCTGTGGAGAGCCATTTGTATATGCATGCATGATTGTAAATTCATGCACATATACAGTGGTCAATGGCACAATTAGATCTAAAATTATGAAGGACTGAATTTTATGTACAGTTTGAACGATACGAAAATACTAATATTGTGCAGCCTAAAGTATCAAATATTTAAAAATTTATTAATCCAAACAAGAAGAATAAAATACAAGTAAGAAAATATTTAAAAAATAATAATTTTGGGATGGACTACAACCCATCCATCTTACTATTATAAATGGGCTTCAAAACGGCTCAATCTTGAGTCGTCTAAGCCGTATATCATCAACTATATATATATATATATATATATATATATATATATATATATATATATATATATATATATATATATATATATATATAATAAAATTTTAAAATTAACTACCTTTCATATCTTTTGTGTGGATAACCGATCTCTCTCCTCACGTAAAAAATTAAAAATCACCAAATACTAAAATATATTTAAAATTAAAATTATGTTTAAACTAACTACATAATATTATATAATTAAACACATATCCATAATTTAAAAAATAATCATAACAAAATTATATTAAAATATAATAAAATTATATTTTAAATATTCTAATATAATTTAAATTTTTATATACTTTATTAATACTATCATTGATTTTTTTATACGTGCAACGCACGTAAAGGTGACTAGTACTAGTAAATATACGTGATTTGCACGTATAATAATGTATAAAAAGAATATTATTCAATTATAGTCAAATATTTCTTCTAACTCATCTGGTTAAGTTGAGAGATATTCTTCTAGTTTGGTTGAGTTCAATTCCCCATGTTGAATATATATAATAATAATAATTATAAACATTTTTTAATAATTTTTACATTATTTAAAAAAAAAAAAAAGAACTTTGATACAATGACGGCTTAGACGGTTTACTTTTGAGCTGCTTTGAAGGCTCATTATATAGTGGAAAGATATATATAATAAATAGCTGCTAGCGTTTCGGTAGAGCGACATAGCGGCAATGGAAGTAGGGGAAGCCCGCCGGCATGGGATCCAGGCGTTGATGGGGGTTTGGAATGCGAAAGAGAGCAGGCCGGGGGTTGGACGACGGTAGATCGGCGGCGGAGGCGCAAGTCATACCGCCGGAGAGAGGGTATGAAAAAAAAAATTGGGGCCGGACGGCGGCAGATGATTGGCTACCATGGAAGTCCTGGGCGGATTTATGCCGCACGAAGTCCCCTGAGCCGAATTCATCAATGCAATACGTGGAGCCAGCCAATGTGGAAGGTAAGTTAATGGCAGACTTTACAGAAGATTACATGGAGGAAACCGACGAGTTCTGGGAGAATGCCATAGTCATGTATGTATTGGGAGCTCGTCCATTTTATGGACATATTAAAGCATTTGCGAATCGGATTTGGCGACCTAAGGGGAGTATGGAATTCTTCTCGCGAGAGAATTTGGTTCTATTTTATCCGGTTTGGCATGGAGGAAGATGTTGAGCGTATTATTCAGAAAGGACCTTGGACGTTCGATGGTAGACTTATTATAACTAAAAAATGGTCTGCAGAGGTTCAATGTGAGCAAGAGTTACTGTATACAGTTTCTGTCTGGATACGTTTTCCATATCTCCCTATCCAGTATTGGAGCATTCCGATGCTTGTGAAGTTGGGCAGCCTTATTGGATTGCCAATAGTGGCAGATGAGGCTTACTGCACAGAGATCGAGACATGCACAATATGTAGGTGTTTTGGGCACATTGAAAAGGAGTGTTCACATAGAGGGGTCGTTGAGGAAGAAGGGGGAAGAGGTGTCAGGAAGTAGGGGGAAGAGGCAATGTGTAATGGGCGGTGAAGCATCTGAGGCATATGGTGATAGTAGGATGAGTAATGTGGAAAGCGAGCCACTTAGTATCCCCAATTAATCAAGCTGGTGGGGGTACCAGTGTTAATAGCTCAGCTCATAGAAATCTGAATGAGGTATCCAATTCTCCCATGGATAACTTTGGTGGTACAAGTGGAGATCATTCTTCCAATTAATGTCGATTCTAAAATGGAACACGCGGAGCACAAATTCTTTGTGCCGGTGGTGTGAGATACGAGAGGTTGCTAAGAATGAAATGTGCTTGGTCACAGCCTTACTAGAAACTAAAATTAAATCTGGTAGGAAGATTATGAGGAGGACTCCCTTTCATTGGGAGCAGATCAGTAATCTGGAGTTATGCGACATGGCTCGTATTCAGCACTTGGGCAGGGCAGGTGGTGCATTGTTCTTAACAACTCATTGCAATTCAGTTCACTAATAAAGAAGGATTCAAATTTATTTTTGGCGTTGTGTATGGCCATAATGATAGGCGGCGACGGGAGGCGTTGTGGCAGGATATTATCCATGTTAGTGTGGTTGCAGATATTCAATTACAATTGCCTCTGTTGGTCATTGTTGACTTTAATTCTATTCTTTTCAATCATGAGAAGGTGGGGGGTAGATGTGTTCCAGAGTATATTTTACAGGATTTTCAGCAATGTCTTCTTCAACCTGGACTTAAATGTCTCGAGCAAACTGGTTTTGTTTGGACTTGTGAGTAATAAGGCGGTCAAGAATCATATTCTTTGTCAGCTTGATATTGAAACTGAAAGTTATTATCCTGTAATATTTTCTACTGAGAGATTATGAAGTGTGTACGAGCCACAAATTGAACCAATTCTAGTTCCATACAACATTCAAGCTCTTTGGTTAGGGAAGTGATTGGAGTTCCAGATATCAGACGCAAAGTCGGAAGACCAAAGAAGAACCACATCAAACCACGTGAATTATCGATAAAAGAACTTCGCTGCGACAATTGTGGTTTGATGGGACACAACAGAAGAAGATGTACAAGTCAACCAAGAGAGTAAAATATTGTATTACCAAATTGTATTTTTGATTTTAGACATACTCAAATTGTTTCATTTCATGTCAAATTTCAAACATTCCATAATCAAATTTTATTTTAAATATTACAAACAATGTTTCATTTCATGCCAACATTTTAAACATTCCTAAAGCCTTGGGCAATTCGTTTGTAGCACCTTCGTATTACAGGTCTGAGGCCTAATCACCCTCTTCTGTCATCTGTGTTCTCTTCCACTTTTCTTTCATCTGGATCCTCTTCTACTCTTCTTTCGACTTTATTCTCTTCCTCTACCTCCCGAGTAGGCACCGGTGCTGATGGGGACGAAAAACTGTGTAATATGACATGTCTTCAAAAAAGAGACGCAAAGGCAGTGTTGATCTGCTCGGTCAATATGTGCTGATCATATGGCTGAAAGCTGAAAAAGTGCCCATGTCAGCATACTGCTGACTAGTGCCATCTCCAGTATAGTGTAAAGAAATATCCTCTACAGAGTACAGTTGGCTAGTACCTTCTCCAGCGTAATGCTGGCTAGGGCCCTCTCCAGCATTTTGCTGGCTAGCCTCTCCAGCTCATTGCACTACCAGAATAGGCTGAATTAGCGACGTCCAAAAAACGTCGCTAATAAGTAAAAATACGTCGCTAAATATATTTAGCGACGTAATTAGCGACGAAAAAAGCAGGTCGCCGAAAAGCTAGTCGCAGAACAAAATTTCGTCGCCTATCGTCGCTATTGCGACGAATTGTCTACGACGCTAAAACGTCGCAAACTTAGCGACGTTCGGCGACATTTACAGTACGTCGCCAACTTAGCGACGTATTTAGCGACGTCTATTCGTCGCATGTAGTGACATGGCAAGGTTTGCCACGTCAGCATGTGAGCGACGATTAGTTACGGGCCGTCGCAGTTAGCGACGTATCGATACATCTTCGCGACGTATTTTACGCGTCGTAATCCATCGCCAACCGTCGCTAATATGCTGGAAAATTAAAAAATATAATGCAGTTTTCAAATCCTGCACACTATACTTCACATACTGCACACTGTAAACACTACACACTATACTGTACTTCACATACTGCACACTGCACACTACACTGTAAACATTACACACTATACTGTACTTCACATACTGAACAATGCACACTGCACACTACACTGTAAACAATGCACACTATAATATATAATACAGTTTTTAAATCCTGCACACTGTACACTACACTGTAAATACTAATCTGGAAACTATATTGTATTGCAAATTTCTGAACACCAATAATCATTGCACCTAATTTACTAGTTATAAACTGCGCATCTGAGATAGAATCAAATAGTGTCAAACACTGCATCATCACAAACATCCAATAGAGTCAAATAAAAATAGGAGATGATAAAAAGTCTCCCACCAACATACATGTCCAATAGTGTATAAACAAAAGTGTACCAATAAACAATTTGCCCATTGGACCAATACATACAACTCATAGAAAAACTAATGAAATCACTGAGGACCCCTGCTGCGCATCTGAGATAACATGAACTCATACTGCTCCTGTGTGAGCTGCACCACAGGGGCAGTAGGAGGCAGTGCAACGTCTGGAGTCGGCGCCGTTGATGGATAAGAAGGACGTATCTGCTCCAGCTCTCGCAGTCGCTCAGCATGCGCAGCAAGGGTACTCACCATCCTCTGAGAACTCCCCTCAATCGAAGTATGTATCTGAGTGAGTGAGGCAGACATGGTCCTCTGCGATCCCTCCAGCTCGACCTCTCTACGCTCTGTGCGCTCCGTAGACTCGGTGAGCGTGTGCAAGCCGGCAGCTGTCGTCTACTGCGGACTCATCAGCTCCTGTATACTGCGCTCGACCGCATCAAATCGTCCGGTGATCATCGGATCGTCAGATCGTCGCTCTGCGGTATGGTGATCAGAAATCTGCTGCCACAACTCGCGACGCAGCTCGTCGATCTGACGACCAATATCCTGAGCTCGTGATGACGCCTGCGAAGCTGGAGACTACGCACTGACAGAGGGGGCCCGGGATGACTCTGAAGCCAAATAGGCGCCGTAGGATCCCGTACCGTAGTACGTACCCTTCTGAAGACCACCAACGACGATCATCCAGAGGTCGTCCGGCGATGGAGATGTAGGCGGCTGGGAGGAAGTACCAGCCCCTCCCTCTGCTGGCGCACTAGCAGCAACAGCTGCCTCCTCTTGAATTTCAATTTTAGTAGATATATGAAATTATTCACTGAGATACCATGTTAACATGAGAATAAAATGTTTAACTGCCAAAACTGAGAACACTACGTTTATTCACTTCATTTTTTCTTTCACTCTTCACTGCTTACTGTCCCCACACACACCTGTCCACACTCACACACACATTTTCCTGCTGCTCACATGTTGCTTCCATTCATACTTCACAATAGTATGTTGACACTCACTATATATTGATACTTCACTACTGTGCACCCATCTATATGCTGCCACATCTCTCTCTCTATACACACACTTATACATATGTTGACACACACCCTAAACTGTCACTCTATACACACTCACACATATATACTTTACTTCACATATGTCTTGACACACCCCACACACACTCATATATACATATGCTATTTTTTCTTTACCTTTATATATACATACACAACACCAAAACATCTGTATTGTAACGGTCTAAACATGTTACAAAAAATAATTCTAACGGGTAAATTCCGTGAGTATATAGGCGTGGGTAATATTACTAACTGTCTTCCTAACGGGTGTTGTCCGTTAGTATTATAATTCTTCTAACGGATATAGCCGTTAGTAATTATTTTTCTAACAGGCATAAAATGTATGTTACACTTGAATACTAACGGGTTGGGACCGTTAGTATATTTAAAAATGGAAATAAAAAAAAAAGAATTGAAGACCACAATCAACAGAGATGTCTATTTCATATTCCCAAGTACATGGCAACTACTATTCATTACCACAGATATATCTAGACATGTAAGCTAAAACTAATACCTTGTCTATGAGGATTGAAGACCACAATCGACATAGCATAGAGCATAGAACACTTTAAAACACAACAACATGGAAATAATGTATAACCCACATAATAACACAATTCAGAATAGTCACATAATCCTAGATCTCTTTATTCAACATAATAATACAGATAAGATACTGAGATAACTGACTGCAGAAACATGCCTGAACCACTTTCTAACTCGGAAGTCATTGCTTAAGCCTACAGCCCAATTATGCCTGAAAGTTCAAAAACCATACTCAGTCATTAAGACATCTCGTGACAGAAATTCCTATTTAAAGGAAAATACTCAAAGGCATCAATGTAAAAAAGGAACTCACCACAAGCTAGGCTTGCTGGTCTACAAAGTTGAAATATCACATGTAAAATGGAAAGCATGATAAGCGAGAGTTAATGGTATTCAGTTGCAAGACAACTGCATAAACAAATATTTCATGATATTAACTTACAAGCTTGAAACTTCAAGTATCAAGTTTCAAATTTTGGAATTTTAATGTAGCAAGTTACAGAAGTGTGAAAGTTATGATTTTTAGATGAAGATTGGCCTAAGCATTAATATATGGCTCTTTGTATCTAGGAGGGAAAAAACAGTCAAGTGTAGTTAAAGGAAGAGAAAGAACTTACAAAAATTGCCTCAAAGGCTTCTAAAGGCTGCAAAGCTGCAAGATGTCACCCCAGATAGAAAGTTAAACTATAGACCTCAAACATGTTTGATACCAGTTCCAGATTCTAGTTGTATGTACATGAGTATGATACATATTGACGTATGCATACAAAAAGCCATCAAATTCACATGAATATGATACATTCTGCATATAATAGGTATCTATGAGTTTTCTATCGCAACCACTGCCATCAGTATGTTGGGCATATGTCACTATATTGGCGCTTGCCAAGTTATGTTATTTACAAAATTCAACCGTTCGTGTAAACATCAATTTATTGAGCTATCAAAAATAAATCAAAAGGTTACAGAATCGAGGATCAATGGAAGATTATAAAGGGCAACATATTTATTCTAGCAAGAAAAGGACACATAAGAAATCGAAGATAGAGCTTACTGCTGCTTTTGATGGATCATTGGAAGCTAGAGCAATATCCAGTATGAAAGTCAAACATGAAGGGCAGTTGGCTGATGCAGAGTGCTTTTGATTACGACATCTTGTTGCCAAACCACCTACACTCTTTCCTTCATGAACAGGGAAAACAAAGAGAAGAAAACATATAGTGTTGAAAGTGATGATAGTAGTATCAACTGCATATGCAATACATCCTGTCTCTGCAACAGATGACTGATACAGAGTGCTACCTCTCCCTATCGATCCAGAAGTAGCTTTTGTTTTGAAAGTAATCTCCATGTCTAGTTATCTTCCTCCGTAAAGCAATTTTTTATGTCACAGCAACATCAAGGCCTTATGATATGTTTTGATGAATAGTTTTGTTGGTATATTACCAGAGAGCAATAATGGTATATTACTAGACAAGTAATGTCACGACCCGATCCCAAATAATTGGGTCGAACCGGATCATGCCCAGCCTGTACCGTTGTTGAGACGGCGGCAGTAAGCTGTTCCATTAGCAGGTAACCACAGCAACATCTATATTTGTCACAACTCAATATTCGAAAATTTAAAACTTTATTAAACTTTTAAATAGATACAACTGGAAAGTGAAAGAACTGAATTAAAAGCTGAAATCAAAATTACAAAATTCTAAAACAACAAATCTAGAAACAGAAAATCTAGCTAGGCGTTCGGCTCGTCGGCCTCAGGTCCTGCGTCCTCCAAAGGGGACTCTGGCAGCACCACGGGGTACAGAACCGGGTCGTAATAGCTGTTGTATAACAGCTCAGCATCCTCATAGTCCCCTAAAAATGTATCTCCAGTCAGGAGGGAGCAAAGTACAATTCATGCTAATTTGACAGTTAAAATAACAATAGAATCATGCACTTTTAAACAATTTAGAAATGAACAGTTTTCTAACAGTAAAACAGTGTGATTTGAATAGGCAATAAATATGACCGGCTTGGGTTTGTTACAGTGAAGATACGGCTTATCCTCGTGTGTATGAGGGGTAAGCTAGTATAGTTCTAAGTTATTTTGGAATGTGGTCATATTCATTACACTACTTCCCCAGTCCCCAAACAGTTACAGTAGTTACAGTCAGTGCTCTCAGGGAGAGTTCCGTGTTGCATCGTGGTTTAAACTTGCAGTAAAACGATTATTAAATAACTGTAAACTAACACAAAATGTACTTGCCTCAAAATGGACTGGACTTGAATGGATGAAGACTTCGAGATGGGATTTAGACTCGTCCTCGAAATTCTATATTCGAGAAGTTCGACTCAGAATCCAGGGTTACCAAGCTAACTATTCTCGTTTAAATCTCTAATTGCGTCCTAATCAATTTTAATCTTTATTATTAAACACGAACAAAACGCGATTATCGATGCGTTGTAATTAATAACGACGTAAAGATCATTTTAACTTGTATTTTGGAAAAAACTCGTCGTTACCAAATTAATTTGATTAAAACTTTGTATTTTCGTAATTATACATATAAAACTAAATTTCTTATTTTAATGAGAAAAACATGATCGTTGTTAAATATTAAAACTTGTAAATTTTAATGTGAAAAAACTTTATTAATTTTCTATATCAAAATAATTATCTATTTGATTTACGCGTACGCTAAAATAACTCACAAAACCAAAAAAACAACAGAAAGCCTACACTACTAAGTTACATGTCACAGAGCCAAAAGACCAGCTGGGCTTATGCCCATTACAATTTATTTACATAAATTGAAATAAGACGAAACAGTTGTTAGTTCTAAAACCTTCCTACAATTTAATTATGAATGAAATAAATAATATAAGTAAATTAAATAGTAATGAGTCTCAGATATTGGTCCAATCATCATATAGGCTAATGTCTCAACGTCCGGGCGAAGCCGGTTTCGTTTGCACTTAGTCCGGGCCCATTGACCAATACGGTCGTCGCCCAAAATCCAAAATATTAATATTTTCCGAAAACCATTTTAAAATTATTTTAAAAATGCAATTAAATTTTATGAAAAATTCGGCAGCATTTTCTCTATTTTTGGTCAACCCAAAAACTGAGAAATATGCCATAACACCATTTATACAAAGTCCCAAACCAGGGATCACCCAGAATTAAATACCAAACCATTTTACACCACAGTTAAAATTCACAGAATAAATCCCATATTTAAATCGGAACCCGCAATATAATTTCGGGAATTTACAACGCTTAAAATCCCGAAAGTATATTTCGGAAAAGTCCGAAATAAACGCCGAATATCACAGAATATTTCTGAAAATCCGAAGCTACGACGTCGCTAAAAACCGAATCCCCGGGAGGGAATCGGGGACCAATCTCATCACAGACAAATGAAAATGGGACGGGACAGAGGGGTTATACCTTGGGTTGCTCGGCTAGAGCTCTCAGATGCAAATTTATAGAAATAAATAGGGATCCGAACAGTAACGAAAACCCGAAACAGCGTCCGAAGTCGGAACCAGCTCCTGGCCAAGAACGGAAAGCCGTGGAAAATTTCAGGGCCTCCAATGGAAATAGCCAGGAGATACGAGATGCTGGAAAAGGGCGCTGGAACAGCGCAAAATCGCCTAGGGCACGGCGCGGGCCAGCAACGTGTGCTGGTGGCGGCCGAGAGCTAGGACAGGGGCACGGGCGGCCGGAGAAACGCGCGCGGGGAGCGGGGCCGCGCTGGGAAACGCGCGCGGGGAGGCGCGGAGCTAGGGGGTGGCCGGGGAAGCCGGGGCCGGAGCGCTGGGGCGCGGGGGCCGTACGCTGGCGGTCGGTCGACGAACGGGGCCGGGCTCGGGTGATGTCGCCGGGGCGGGCGCCGGTAAAGGGGTGGCCGGGGAAGCCGGTGCCGGAGCTCGCGCGGGGAGGAGGTCTCGGAAAGTTGAGGGGAAGAGAAAACGAAAAAGGTTTTGCTTTGAGAGAGAGAGTGTTGAGTAGGGATTGAAGGAGAGTTGGAGTTGGAGGAGTTATAAGGGAAGGGGTGGAGTGTGCTGGAGAGAACGTGTGATAGGGAGGGTGATTAGGAGAGAAAAGTGAGGAAGGGGAGGAGTAGAACGTGGGGTTGCTGGTCCAACTTAGACCAGCTCTTGGGAAATATATTATTATTATTATTATTTTTAAAACAGATTTCAAAAGAATGGGTTAGGATCGGGTCTGGGTTTCGGGGGTCTGGTCCGGGCACGGGTCAGGCCAGCAATCAAAAATCCAACTTTATTATTTTCAAAATAATTTTTTTTAAAACTCATTAATAATACTAATCATAATAGTAATAATATTATAATAGTAATAAAAATAATATTACAAAACTGGGTTTCACAATCTTCCCTCCTTAGAAAATTTCGTCCTCGAAATTAAAGACTGGGTTAGGGGTTACCTTAAGTCTCAAACAAGTACGGGTACTGCACCCGTAACTCAGGTCTAACAATAAGAATTTCCAAGGCAGTCGTGGATGAGACGGTTTAGGGACAAGTTTCATTTATGATATCATCCATGCAAAAAAATACAAAGGCGAACCAAAGTACACGAGGTTGATCAGACCATCATGCACCGGTCCTGATTAGACAATATATTAGTGGGTGCACCCAATAAAATACTGTCATGATCAAGCTTGATAAAGAGATAGCTTGCAAAACTGGGCTAACTTAGCAGCATCAGTCAAGTTTAGAACGAAAAGATAAGAAATAGGAGTTTATGTGATGGCTCAAATTCTGATCTTTTTCTCACCTCTGACTACGCTTGCAACTGGTTTCTCTGGCACTGAAAAGTTGAGTCCAATCTTCAGCTCTGAATCATCCAAAATGTGACTCGGACCCGGAATGTAGCGTCTGAGCTGTGATACGTAGAAGACGTTGTGGCCTCCTTCTAGACTTGGGGTAGAGCAACCCGATAAGCCACTTCTCCAATCCTGCTGAGTACTTCAACCGGAATAATATACCCGGGGCTCAACTTTCCTGCTCTGCCGAAACGGATGGTTCCTCTGGTCGGAGAGATCTTCATAAACACACTGTCGCCTTCTTCAAACTCCAAAGGCCGTCGGCTGCTATCGGCCCAATGCTTTTGTCTGTCCTGGGCAATCCTGAGCTTGTCTCTGATCATTCTCACCTTCTCCGCTACATCGGTCACCATCTCAGGTCCAAGCAATACTCGTTCTCCGACGTCGTCCCAAGCAAGTGGAGTGCGGCAACGACGTCCATAGAGTGCCTCGAACGGTGTCATACCGATACTAGCTTGGTAACTGTTGTTGTATGAGAATTCTACCAAGTGCAAATGGTCTTCCCAAGACCCTCCAAATTCTAAGATGCAGGATCTCAGCATGTCTAGCGTCTGTATTGTTCTCTCTGATTGCCCGTCAGTCTGGGGATGATAGGCGGTGCTGAACTTCAGTTGTGTTCCCAAGCTGTCATACAAACTCTTCCAAAAGTGAGAGGTAAATCTAGTATCTCTGTCAGACACAATACTTACCGAAACTCCATGAATCCGGTAGATGTGCCGCATATACAGTGCTGCCAACTTCTCGGTGGATAGACCAACCTTGAAGGGAATAAAGTGAGCTGACTTCGTCAGTCGGTCCACGATAACCCAAATGGCATCCTTCCCTTCTTGGGATCGAGGCAGTCCCGACACGAAATCCATCGTCAAGTGTTCCCATTTCCACTCTGGAATGCCATGCGGCTGCAAAAGTCCTGTCGGTCTCTGTCTGCCAGCTTTTACTTGCTGACAAATTAAATATCTAGCCACATACCTGGATACGTCCTTCTTCATTCCGTACCACCATACTATTGTACGCATATCCCGGTACATTTTGTTGGCTCCAAGATGTATGGAATACTGCGACTGGTGCGCTTCTTGCATCAGCTCGTTCCTCAGTTCGCCAGTTGGTATACAGAGTCTCGTACCATTCTTCAGTGCTCCGTCGCTGGCGATTGAAAATCCTTCGAGTGTTCCTGCCAGCACCTGATCTCTGAGTTTGCAAAGCGTCTCGTCTTGGAATTGTGCCTCCTTGACTCTGTCCATCAGACTCGAACGCACTTGCAACTGCATCATTGTTGACTCAGCTCCTGGTACAATGGCTTCTCTTCCCAGTTTCTTCATTTCCTCTTCAGGTAGTACAATCTCCAATCCAAGCTTCTCCATGTCCTCCAGCAAATGACGCTCCTTGGTCAAGAACATTGCCATCGGGTATCGACTAAGTGCATCTGCAACAACATTAGCCTTACCCGGATGATACTGCAGGTTGATGTCAAAATCCTTCATCAGCTCCAGCCATCGCCTATGTCTCATGTTCAGCTCCTTCTGAGTGAAAACATATTTCAGACTTTTGTGGTCTGTAAATATTTCCACTCTCTCTCCAAAAAGGTAATGCTTCCATAGCTTCAATGCAAATATCACCGCTGCAAGCTCCAAATCATGTATGGGATAGTTCTTCTCATGAGTCCGTAATTGTCTAGATGCATAAGCAATTACTTTCCCGTGTTGTTGAAGAACGCAGCCCAATCCCTTACCGAAAGCATCACTATAAATTGAGAAACTGCCGGTACCTGCAGGTAGCGCAAGTATCGGCGCCGTTGTAAGCCTCTTCTTCAGTTCCTCAAAAGCTGACTGGCAAGCTTCAGACCAAATGAATTCCTCGTTCTTCCTGGTAAGCTTCGTCATTGGTTCAGCAATCTTGGAGAAATCCTTCACGAACTTCCGGTAATATCCAGCCAAACCCAAAAAGCTTCTGATCTCTGCAACCGAGCTTGGTGCAGTCCACTTTTCAATAGCAGCTATCTTCTTTGGATCCACCGAAATTCCTTTTTCCTGTGACAACATGGCCCAAAAATTCTACTTTGTCTAAGAAGAATTCGTATTTGGATAGCTTACCATAGAGCTTTTCCTTCCTCAAGGTGCTCAGCACTTTTCTCAGGTGCTCTTCATGCTCTTCCTCAGTCTTCGAGTAGATCACTATGTCATCGATGAAGACAACAACAAACTGATCCAGGTATTCATGAAAAACCTTGTTCATGAGGTTCATGAATACCGCGGGAGCATTTGTCAGTCCAAACGGCATGACCAAGAATTCAAATTACCCATACTTGGTGTTGAACGCCGTCTTGGGAATATCCTCCTTTCTGACCTTGATTTGATGGTAGCCTGATCTGAGATCTATCTTCGAAAATACCTTGGCTCCACTCAGTTGATCAAACAGGTCGTCGATCCGGGGCAGAGGGTGCTTGTTCTTGATGGTGATGTCGTTCAGCGCCCGGTAGTCAATGTACATCCGCACGGTTCCATCCTTCTTGGGCACGAACAAAACTGGTGCTCCCCAGGGTGAAGCCCCGTCTCTGATGAATCCTTGTGCCTTCAGCTCGTCAATCTGGTCCTTCATCTCCTTTGCCTCCTTGGAGTTGACTCTGTAGCATCTCCGAGAAATAGGGAAAGAGCCGGGTACTAGATCGATGGTGAATTCTACACCTCGATCCGGCGGCAATCCTGGAAGACTATCTGGAAAGTCGTCCATGAATTCCGCTATGATAGGGTGAGGAGGCCCGGGTTCTTCGGTAATAGAGGAGTAGGTAACACTCTTCATGTCTTCCGAAGCTCGGGAGATTTCAAACTCCGGTTCTCCTGGTGGGCTGAAGATTACGCACCCTCTATGACAATCTATCAGCGCATGCTGCTCACTTAACCAGTCCATCCCTAGGACTACATCATGGTTGGGCAGGGGCATCACAAGTAAGGGTGTTAAGAATTGATGGCCTGAGATAGTTATGGGATAGTTACAAGCCTCAGTGATGGGTATGGGACCACCACCAGTCATAACTCTACTAATCACCTTGCTAAGTCCCATATCTAGGTGGTGTGCAGAAATAAACTCTGATGATATGAAGCTATGTGATGCACCCGAATCAAATAATACTAGAGCAGGATATGAAAACACATAAATGGAACATGTGATGACATCAGCGGTGGGTTCCTGATCTGGTTCCTGCTCATCAGCTGCTAGGGCGAAAGCTCGCCCGGTCTTCTGCTGGTGTTGTCCGAACCGTTGTTGCTGAGTGGGTAGGGGAGCTCTTTGCTGAGTTGCTCCGGTCCGATGGACTGACGAGGGGCAGTCCTTTACCCGATGTTTAGCAGATCCACATGCAAAATATTTCCCCAATCTCTTGCAACAAATATTGGCTTGGTGACCAAGCCTCTTACAGTAGTCACAAACCAATAGCTTCTTACGATATGACAGCCGGATAGGGCTCAAATTTCTTCCAGATTCAGGGGTATCCCTCCTAGGATGAGGTTCCGCTCCAACTTGGTTTAAGATAGCCAAGGCTACCTCATTGACGTTCTTCATGTATTCTCTCGTGATATACATCTGTTCCTGCTGGGCTTCATCTTGAGCTTTCTGGAACTCCAGAATTTCTTGAAATAGGGCAACATTTGGGAGGTGTTTGCTGGTACTGGTAGAGCAACAGGAATGGATACTCCACCAAGGAAATGCAACTCAATTTGAGAAGAGGTAGGAATCGCCAGTGTAGTAAAAACTTCACTGGATGCATCATGGGGACGGTCAATCAGCCGCGAGGGAATAAACCCTGGACTTGGTTGAGGAGATGGGGTATGATCCGAGATGACACCTCATCGCCAGCAGGATTGGTCTTTTTCTTGGTTATATTCTGGAAGGTTTAGGGTGCAAACATAAGCAAGGTATCCTACCGGCCTATAATCAAACAAAAATATTTATTTATATATGATTCGGACCTATGTTGTGACAAATCAATGTTCTAGTGTTCTAATTGTTTATAGGTATATTTTCCTAAGTTGTTGTTATGACCTGCATGGGCCACCACTAAAAACATGTCACGACCCGATCCCAAATAATTGGGTCGAACCGGATCATGTCCAGCCTGCACCGTTGTTGAGACGGCGGCAATAAGCTGTTCCATTAGCAGGTAACCACAACAACATCTATATTTGTCACAACTCAATATTCGGGAATTTAAAACTTTATTAAACTTTTAAATAGATACAACTGGAAAGTGAAAGAACTGAATTAAAAGCTGAAATCAAAATTACAAAATTCTAAAACAACAAATCTAGAAACAGAAAATCTAGCTAGGCGTTCGGCTCGTCGGCCTCAGGTCCTGCGTCCTACAAAGGGGACTCTGGCAGCACAACGGGGTACAGAACCGGGTCGTAATAGCTGTTGTATAACAACTCAGCATCCTCATAGTCCCCTAAAAATGTATCTCCAGTCAGGAGTGAGCAAAGTACAATTCATGCTAATTTGACAGTTGAAATAATAATAGAATCATGCACTTTTAAACAATTTAGAAAAGAACAGTTTTCTAACAGTAAAACAGTGTGATTTGAATAGGCAATAAATATGACCGGCTTGGGTTTGTTACAGTGAAGATACGGCTTATCCCCGTGTGTATGAGGGGTAAGCTAGTACAGTTCTTAGTTATTTTGGGATGTGGTCATACTCATTACACTACTTTCCCAGTCCCCAAACAGTTACAGTAGTTGCAGTAGTTACAGTCGGTGCTCTCAGGGAGAGTTCCGTATTGCATCGTGGTTTAAACTTGCAGTAAAGCGATTATTAAATAACTGTAAACTAACACAAAATGTACTTGCCTCAAAATGGACTGGACTTGAAGGGATGAAGACTTCGAGATGGGATTTAGACTCGTCCTCGAAATTCTATATTCGAGAAGTTCGACTCAGAATCCAGGGTTACCAAGCTAACTATCCTAGTTTAAATCTCTAATTGCGTCCTAATCAATTTTAATCTTTATTATTAAACACGAACAAAATGCGATTATCGATGCGTTGTAATTAATAACGAGGAAAAGATCATTTTAACTTATATTTTGGAAAAACTCGTCGTTACCAAATTAATTTGATTAAAACTTTGTATTTTCGTAATTATACATATAAAACTAAATTTCTTATTTTAATGAGAAAAATATGATCGTTGTTAAATATTAAAACTTGTAAATTTTAATGTGAGAAAACTTTATTAATTTTCTATATCAAAATAATTATCTATTTGATTTACGCGTACGCTAAAATAACTCGCAAAACCAAAAAAACAACAGAAAACCTACGCTACTAAGTTACATGTCACAGAGCCAAAAGACCAGCTGGGCTTATGTCCATTACAATTTATTTACATAAATTGAAATAAGACGAAACAGTTGTTAGTTCTAAAACCTTCCTACAATTTAATTATGAATGAAATAAATAATAAAAATAAATTAAATAGTAATGAGTCTCAGATATTGGTCCAATCATCATATAGGCTAATGTCTCAACGTCCGGGCGAAGCCGGTTTCGTTTGCACTTAGCCCGGGCCCATTGACCAATACGGTCGTCGCCCAAAATCTAAAATATTAATATTTTCCGAAAACCATTTTAAAATCATTTTAAAAATATAATTAAATTTTATGAAAAATTCGGCAGCATTTTCTCTATTTTTGGTCAACCCAAAAACTGGGAAATATGCCATAACACCATTTATACAAAGTCCCAAACCAGGGATCATCCAGAATTAAATACCAAACCATTTTACACCACAGTTAAAATTCACAGAATAAATCCCGTATTTAAATCGGAACCCGCAATATAATTTCGGGAATTTACAACGCTTAAAGTCCCGAAAGTATATTTCGGAAAAGTTCGAAATAAACGCCGAATATCACAGAATATTTCCGAAAATCCGAAGCTACGACGTCGCTAAAAACCGAATCCCCGAGAGGGAATCGGGGACCAATCTCATCACAAACAAATAAAAATGGGACGGGACAGAGGGGTTATACCTTGTGTTGCTCGGTTAGAGCTCTCAGATGCAAATTTATAGAAACAAATAGGGATCCGAACAGTAACGGAAACCCGGGACAGCGTCCGAAGTCGGAACCAGCTCCTGGCCAAGAACGGGAAGCCGTGGAAAATTGCAGGGCCTCCAATGGAAATAGCCAGGAGATACGAGATGCTGGAACAGGGCGCTGGATCAGCCCGGGATCGCCTAGGGCACGGCGCGGGCCAGCAACGTGTGCTAGTGGCGGCCGAGAGCTAGGGCAGAGGCACGGGCGGACGGGGAAACGCGTGCGGGGAGCGGGGCCGCGCGGGGAGGCGCGGAGCTAGGGGTGGCCGGGGAAGCCGGGGCCGGAGCGCTGGGGCGCGGGGGCCGCACGCTGGCGGTCGGCCGGCGAACGGGGCCGAGCTCGGGTGATGTCGCCGGGGCGGGCGCCGGTGAAGGGGTGGCCGGGGAAGCCGGGGCCGGAGCTCACTCGGGGAGGGGGTCTCGGGGAGTTGAGGGGAAGAGAAAAAGGAAAAGGTTTTGCTTTGAGAGAGAGAGTGTTGAGTAAGGATTGAAGGAGAGTTGGAGTTGGAGGAGTTATAAGGGAAGGGGTGGAGTGTGCTGGAGAGAACGTGTGATAGGGAGGGTGATTAGGAGAGAAAAGTGAGGAAGGGGAGGAGTAGAACGTGGGGTTGCTGGTCCAACTTGGACCAGCTCTTGGGAAATATATTATTATTATTTTTTTAAAACAGATTTCAAAAGAATGGGTTAGGATCGGGTCTGGGTTTCGGGGATCTAGTCCGGGCACGGGTCAGGCCAGCAATCAAAAATCCAACTTTATTATTTTCGAAATAAATTTTTTTTTAAACTCATTAATAATACTAATAATAATAGTAATAATATTATAATAGTAATAATAATAACATTACAAAACTGGGTTTCACAAGTAAATTATGAGTCTACATGCATATTATACTTTGAAATTCACCTTAAAAAATGAGATGAATACTTCAGAAATTTTATAGTTAGCATCACAAAAGATCCCGATGGTCTCTACAATTGAACCAGTTAAAATAACTTAAATAATGAATATTTGATCAAGGAGGATCTCATGCAGATAATGAAATTAATGATCAAAGAATATTTGATCTAAGAGTCCGCATATTTTTAACATCTTATCTCAAATTTTCAATAATATGCTTTTCTAGCACAACACTCATAAAAGAAACCATACATAAACGTTAAACAGTTGCCATTGTGTACATATGCTATCATAATTGACAATAAAAAGCCAGTACCGAAAACTCCCAAGAACTTTACTTAGAAAGAAAAAGCTATATTGCACGGATACAAACTTCAATGGCAGGACACCAATTTTGGCTTGTCCTATTATATCTTGGTGTGTACCCATGTCGTGCTTTCTCCTAAGATAACAAAGATAGCAACTTTATCCTATGCCATCCCCATGCCGCGACAGACGCGGATCTGACATGACACGCCCCCCCCCCCCCCAAATGCCACATTTATCAACATCGCGTCGTATGTTACTCGTGTCCACACAAATGTTGAAGCTTGAAGCATACAACTTTAAGACAAGCTATGACCTATCAACTAAGTTAAATTCTAGATTGTTATAATAATTAGTATACTTTGTCGTGGGACCAACCAATAAATTCATCACATAATTTAAGTCAAGTATATAAAATTGCCCACAACTGGTTCATCCCTCCATCAGTAACCATTTTCTTAGGTACATCAGTGCTCACATGAGTAAACCAATTATGTCATTCTTTGAGCAAAAAGAATAGTCCAAACCAATTATATTCATAGAAAATATAAGTTTACATAGAACTACAACGTGACTATTACCTAGAGAAGAAGAAAAGCACAAGCCTTGACAATTCCAGTCCATTGCCGCAACCAAGATACGTTGGATATCCTCACAGTCGGCCATTTTCTATAAATCTGCAGATACATACTCCAAAAATTAAAGCATTTTCTCTACACTTAAAGCATAATTACAACCCACCCCTGAGGCGGGTTTAAGCAACCATACTATCTTTGTAATAGTGAAGCTAAGATACCAATGATTAATCTACCACTAGAAAGTAATGAGTGGATCGTAATTGCTTAGTAAAGCACATAATTATTTTTCTCCACAAAATAATGCAGACACTATACACCCTCAATTCATATTATGAACCATGACTACTTTAGACCAATTGGTTAATACCAGATATCATACACCAAAGGGTATAATGCACCATGACAAAAAGAACAGTACTACTCGGTAGAGAGAAGAAACAAACCTCAATCTGGGATATCTCTTCCATTGCCAGGACTTCACGGCAAATGTTGTTGATCTTCAAGGTGTTTTAGCTATCTGCCGTAACCTGCGAGTAACATAATATCTATAAGATTTGAACATAATAGTACAGGCAATTAGAGACACCTTAATAATCAATTTTCGATAAACACAATCAACTCCCGTTACGCAATTGCTTGTTCCTTGCACGAAAACAAAAACAAATGAATTTGAGGTTGAGATAAGGTACATAGCCTTTAAAAATCAAGTACAAAGTACCTACAAAATACAAAGTTCAATTTATGATTTGGTTTATGTGCAATAACTAGTTCTTTTTTACCTGGTTGAGGTTAAAGGACAAAATAGTTAACCAATTACCAACTTTAATCATGATTCAAAATGGGTTGTCTTCTGGATGTTGCCTTGTTATTTATTCAACAACAACAATAACAACAACAAAGAGCCTTTATTAAAAAAAATGTGAGGTCACAAACTTTAATCTGAATATAGAAAATTTGGAACACGAAATTTTAAAAGTGAAACATGATGTAACCTATACGATGTTACTAGTCATCAAGGAATATACTTAGTTTGCTTTTCATGCCGCTAGACTATTTTTCATGAAGGACATGTTTCCTAAACATAAGAAAGAATATAGGTATAGCAAAATAAGATGTTATATAACACTTAGAAATCACGTGTGGAAAATCAGATGCAACAGTAGAACAATTAAGCAATTCAAGAAACAACTTTAAGATCCACACTAAATTGTTTAACCTAATTAAAGATATGCAACAAAAACTTGATATTTTACAAATATATGCAACAAAATTTAACATAAAACTTCCATAGGTACGTAAATGAATTAATACTACCAGATGAACTAAAAAAAGGAAATCATAATAGACTAGTTTTCAAGTTAAAGGGTATACCATTCTATCATGTTCATCCACTTCCATGTTATCTGCTGAACTCGATACGCACTTATCGTGCACACTGAAGACTGACTCTATGCTCTCATCCATGCCTCTATTTACACCTTCCTTGTCCTTTGAATTCAAATACACTGTTCCCTTGTACATCCATTCATCTCTGTCATGGGAGTAAAAGTCTTCAAATGGTTCCCCACAGAGTGTACATATACTCTGGGTTTCATCTGCAGGAACCATTGGTCCACATTCCTTACTAGTTGAGACTACCTCTTCCAGGTAAGTAGTAGGCACTGGCACTTGTGAGCATTCAGGGCTAACAACCACCGAATTTATGATATCTGAATACCAGTCCTAGATGCTCTTTCATAGCAACTCAGTTTAGCACTTTTTGAGGCATGTAGATCTAAGTGACCATGAAGCTGCTCTTGAATTTTGAATCTTTGGCCACATATATCGCAATGATGATTTAAATCATCAAAAAGGCTGCTGATCACTAAAGGGTGACGTTCTCGAATGATTTTAGGATTGAAGTTGATGCCTATAATGCCACCTTATTGTTTAGAAGTTGATGGTAGTGAAGCAGCATCCGGGGGAGTAGGTGGCTTAGAGACAAGAACATGAGACTCTTTTACTGAAGCCGGAGGAACAGTCGAGGTAGGTACAGCTGAAGGGGCTAGAACTGATGTATTGTTTGTGAACTCTCTGCTCTATTATGGGACTTTATGTGGCACGGGAGATGAAGTTACAGCCTTCGGTTCTATTACTGGTGATGATATTAGACCCTTTGCAAGTATCATTATTCTTCTTAATACCACTACATGTAGTACTTGTTTGCAAGCAATATGCTATTTGCAAGCAATGTGCAACCAAGTATCAGTATTCTTAATATACTACATGTAGCAGTCTTCTTAATACACTCCAGTACCATGTAGTACTTGTTTCTGATACACAAATAATATACTATTTCTCAATGACAGTTTCTGATAAGTATTTTTCTAAGTTCAGTCAAAATGGGACGCTACTGGTTGCCAGTTTTCCAAAGAACAATAGGAAAACATAGTGTCTGTGTCAGGAGAAAATTGTTTTGATCGATTTTGGTAAGTTTCTCAACATTATATGCCCATCAAACACGCAGTACATAAAAAGAACAACTTTCTTGATGTTTCACGATAATGAACTTTCTTGATGTTTCACTATAATGTTTCACTAGCATTGTATTCATCGACAAGAAGAGTCTTTCTCCTACGGCTATACTAAAAAAAATGAATTCCAGGGGGCTGAACTGCGCCCCTTCGGCACCATGTGCCTACGCCCCTGATCAATTGTGTATCTCCTAACTTTATGTTAGTACAATGAACAAATTATCATACATAATAATTATTTCCAGTGTGTGCCATGGAAGTGTCAACTGGGAGCAGGCAACTGAGCACAATCCTTTTCCTATGCTCAGCCTCCATCATGCTTTGTTCCAGGAGGTGGAAAATATTTCTGCAGTAACGCAACTCCAAATTTGATTCCTGTTAATATGGCTTCATGGACACCGTACCATATTTATTCTACATGACAAAGGCCTTTCCCATAACTTATGCCACAACTTACTCTGTTGTCCACCTCTTGTACCTTGGTGCATAATTCACAACTTTTCTAATATGTAGGACATACATAAGACAATTATTACAGTCATCTATATAACTGTTACAGTCATCCATGTGACAGTTATTTCTAATATGTAAGCGACCAGTTACATCTTCCTAAGACAAGTGTTACAGTCATCCATATAACTTCAGTTTTCAAACAGAGGAAAGCATCAATTAGCCAAAGAAAAAAAGAGTAATATCCAACTAAGTTATGAACCCATACAAATTTAAACAACGAAAAGTGTCACTCTTAAGAGAAGAGTGCTTCAGAAACTGATTTTATTGCTGAACAAGCAGAGGTGTGAAGTCCTTAACAAAATGTAAGAAGCAATATCATAAGTTAAAATTTATTATGCAAATAAGGGTAGCATAAACATATAGTCCATAATTTAGCATAAGCATATAATACGTAATTATCTACCTAGTTAAAAAGGAAGCAAACCACCAGGTATTTCTTTTGGGCATATGTACGTTGTCCAAGACAATGGAAAAACTCCAACTTACTTTGATTTTTAGCATTTCGCTCATATTCCTCCTTCGTATGATCATTCTAATTTTTAGCAAATTCTTGCAGTACTCATCACAGGACCTGGCCCGAGTGAAGAAGATATGTTATTGAAAATAATAAGCTGAATCCGCATAGCTTGAATAAGGTCCCTCAATATTTTCATACTAGTAGCTTTCATTATGTACGTCAAATAAAAATGTTTCTTAGTGTTAAAAGTTAACTTCTTCAGGCAGATGACGACATAGGCAAATTTATAAGTAGAATTTGGAGGTTTCTATGTACTATACTAATTGTTGGATGCATAGTTTGTGTAAACCCGGACATTAATGTTCCTACCAGTGTATTCATTTATTAACATTAATGCTGGTGTAAACAAAAGATGTGAACCTCCCTTTAAGATGTTTGACTTCCCTCGATCAAACTTTTTACAAAGTAACTTGTGAGGGAAGTGCGACGAAAGATTATAATCAATTCAGAGCTAAAAAAGAACTCTTGAAATCCAAAACTGTGAACTCATCGCAAAGGAAAGAAGAAAATATCTCTTAATGAAGGGTATTACCGAAATCTATTCACCAAAAAACTAGAGTTTTTTCTCACCGCAAAGAGGGGTTTTTTCTCACCATAAAGAAGGTTTTTTTTTCTCACCGCCGCCGACCAGTGTACGCCGAACTCGCGGGACTCGCTGGACTCACCGCAGTCAACGACGATTGGATGAGAGACCGCGGACTCGCCGGACTCGCTGCAGGTGGATATGCCAGACTCGCGGGACTCGCCGCATCCGACGACTGATGGACTCGCAGACTCGTCGCAGCTCGATGACAATGGAGTATGTATATAATGAAATTAGTGAATGAGAGAGAGAGGAAAGAAGAAGAAGAAACGATGGAGTATGTATATAGTGAAATTAGGGGAATTGGGGGAAATTAGAGCGCTAAAATTTTGCTCCCCACCAGAAATTTCAGGAGTAAGTTAATAACTTTAGAAAAAAAATATATGTTATTTGTAACAGACTATATCCATATACTAACGGTTTATCTCGTTGGTATTTTGTAACAGGGACTTTGCCCGTTAGAAACTACAAACAGGCCCATTAGAAATTGGTCAATATGGTGTAGTGATATGTGGTTGTGCCTATATAATATAGCTTTACCTCTCTATATATATGTATATGTAAATGTGATTGTATATATTATATATAATATATATAATATATATTATATATATTTGGAAAAAGGTAAATTTTATTCCATCATCTCAATAAGGTTACAAATAGAGATACAATCCCAACTCAGGGGGACATTACTAGTACATCCGACTCAATGTTATGAAGTATGCCCACCACTGGGGTGGATAGTCCCTCATAAATGCGCCGGTTCCTCTCCGCCAGAACATGCCAAACTGACGCAGCAAGTCTCAATCTAGCACGCCTAGCCCAGCTTTGCTCCTTGCCCCTGCAATCACCAATCCACTGAAGGATTTCTCTGAAGTCCCGCTCCCGCCAACCCCTCCCAAGTGTCTCCGGCAGCTCTGCCCAGATGCCCACGCCACATGGCACTGAAAGAACAGGTGCCTAATAGATTCAGGCTGCTGTCTCACACAAAACCAACACTTAGGGTCAGGGACAGAAACCCCGAACCGAAGCAATCTGTCCCGAGTCAGCAAGGCCCATCACCAGATTGTATGCAGACAGTTGCATCTTCCTGGCGAGCACCTTCCCCCAGACAAAGTCGTACTCCTCAATATCATCGAAGTAGGGGCGGACAAGGTCGTAGCAGCTGCTAAATCTGAACTCCCCAGAACCCTCCGAGCGGCCGGAAGGGGCCCACATCCAGACATCAGACAGTGCCATAGGAGTGATCTGCACCTGTCTGATCTCCTCAACTAACGTAGCAGTGAACCGATACTCCTCAGGCCTCCAGACCCACCACGGATGATGTGCCTACACGTCCAGGCCTCTGTATGCCACGCCGTCCTCTGGGGGCCCAGAATCTCCAGGGAGAGACTGACCTAGATCCACGGATCGAGCCAAAGATCCGTCTCCCTCCCTCCTCATCCTCCTATGCAAAGCCGTCCGAAGCACTGGACGGGACCTCATGATATGCTTGAGAGACACAGAGAAGTTGTTGTCAATTTCACATACCCAGAAGTTTCTGCCCCGGAGATACCAGACTAACATCCAGGCCGACCATAGAGAATCACCCTGAAGGAACCACCATGCCAGCTTGATCCCGTCGCCTCCCTGACAGAAACAAGTGATCGCAGACCCACCCCTCCCTCTTTCCTAGGCCGACAGAGCTGCTCCCAGGAGATGGCATGTATCCCCCCATGCCAAATGAACTTGGCACATATGCCCTCAATCTTTCTGATAGTAGCCAGAGGAACCATAATCGATTGGAGCCAGAACAGAGCAATAGCGAAATGACTGAGCGAACCAGCTCAATAAGCCCTCCAAACGATAGGCCCGCCGCCTGCCAGCCCTCAACCTCCTCTGTGCAAATCCACCAGACTCTGACAGTCACGATCCTTCGCGTAGTTGACGGAAAGGGGCACCCCCAGATATTTCACCGGGAGGTCCACCTTTTCCACCCAAGCTCCATGGCCCGCTCCTCCTTCAAAGTGCAAGAGTTGCTGAGTAGACTTTGCTCTTGTCCCTGTTCAACCGGAGGCCCGATAGCTGTCCGAACTCCTCCATCACTGCCGCCAAGCTCCCTCATCCCTCGCATGGAAGGCCTCAACAGGACCAAAAGGTCATCTGCATAAATGAGATGAGAGACCACCGGAGAGACCCTGCTGTAAATCGGTACATCTCCCGATGTACCGCGATGTCCATCAAACATGTGAAATACTCCATCACAAGAGTGAATAGGTAGGGGAAAGCGGGTCCCCTACCGAAGCCTCCTGCTGCTGCCGAAGACCCGTAAGGGATACCCTGGATGAGGACGAGAAAGTAGGAGAGGTGATGCACTCTCTGACTCTATCCACCAAGTCTCGAGAAGCCCATCGCACCCATCAAATGACAGAGGAAGTCCCTGTTGATGGTGTCGTAGGCTTTCCTCAGGTCGAGCTTCACACACACGCCTTCATCCCTCCAGGCTTGTGGAACTCCCGAATCAGCTCATGAGCCAGCAGGCTATGCTCCGCAAATAGACCGCCCTTAATGAAGGCCGCCTGATTCGAGACACCAGACCCTGCATAGCATCCTCCATCTCATGCACATAAGAGAGTAATTATTTATACAATAATTACAGCAAGCAAGCCGGTCGAAAGTCAGCAAGAGATGTCGTCCCCTCCTTCTTGGCACTAGCGTCAGGAAGGTGTGGTCAGCTCCTTCAGGAATATAATATATATATATATATATATATTATATATATATATATATATATATATATTCATATATATAGATATATATATATATTGCTATGTTGTGATA